>JAHNEJ010000486.1:0-560000 GCA_022559845.1 Amorphophallus konjac | reverse complement strand
GATTTATAAGTAAGCATTTCTTGTAAAATATGAGCAACACCAATCCATTGGGGTCCTATATTTGTCATTACGTTGATTAGGCTAGCTAATGGGCCCAATCCATTGGGATAGGCCCATGGGCGCCCCCTACCCCTTGGTTATTTGTCGTTGTGTCTAGAGTCAGGGACTTTTTGTAAAATGTGGGTTGCCTATATCTAGGACCCCCATCTCCCCATTTGAAGTTAATCAATCAATGAATGAAATCTGAGAATTTAGTCCAACCTAATTGTTCTTATGGTGAGAAGCCATTAGAGTGGAGTGAGAAGCTCCCCTCCCCTATCTCTCTCCTCTCTCTCTCTCTCTCTCTCACTCTCTCTCTCCAAGAAGAGGAGGGCGCGCCCCTCTCTCTCTCCTCCACATCATCAACCCTCTCTCTCCCCCTCATTATTCATCCTCCCAACTACCCCCAACCCTCATTACTCCACCCCTAGTCCCAAGAGACCCTCCACCAATCCATACTCCACCACCCAACCACCAACTACCCAATCCCCTTCCCTAAGCACCCTCTCATCTCCCAAGGGAGAATTCCCCACTCCCCAAGCACCCCTTCCCTTCCCCAACACAACCCCTCCCATCCCCAAGACAAAAAAATTAATCTCACCCTTAAGCCCATTTTCAAATATCTTTTCCCTCTCATCCACCATCCCAAATTCGCAGCTCCTCTCTCACCCACTGTAAACACCTCATTCCATCCCCCATTCTCCCCTTCCCAAACCTTGGAACACCCCCTCCCAGACCCCCTCACATCTAGAGGTTGCCTCTCTACACATCCACCTCATTTCCCCTCCCATATACCCCATTTCCCCCCATCATCTTCAACCTGCAGTTCTCAATTGGGAGGAAGCAGATAAGCTACGGATTGCAGAGGCTGTCTCATCGTCTCCTTGATGAACCTGGTGGCAAGTTCTATATTTCTGGAAAGATCGTCAAGTCAGCTTCGCAACCGTGGTGGTCTCGTCCCTGTCCGAGTTTGTAGCTGCCCGGATGAGCCATCTTCGCAAGACTACACTTCTTCCTTCTGACAGTCAACCTGAAGCAACGTTCAAGGACTACCACAGCCATCCTCTTGAGGATTTGTAGGCACAACTTGGCTGGGAGCTTCTACAACGAGCCTACTTCGAGGAACAAGAAGCGGAACCCCGTTCGGCAACCGGAGCTAAGATTTATCGATTTTCTCCTCCAGGTGCGTAGTTCTGTCTCCTCTAGGACAGAATCGACCACTGTCCACTATTATAGCTCTCCCTGTCTTCTCCAACATCCTCTGGCGTCCCCGTTGATCTCGTTTCGAAGAGGACTCAAAAACGGTTCCAACAACTCTGACCACGCCTGATTCCGAGCTCTGGAGCACCCGTAGTGTCTTCGTCTTCCAACTACAGTGGTGCTGCGACAGTCAGAACCAGAACTCAGGGTACCTGTTCACGCCTCTGCCCCGACCAGCACAGTCAACGAGGAAATTCCACAAAATTTGGACGTCTTCCGGGATCACCTACAAAGATTCTCCAGCTGGTCTCATCGCCAACAAAATTGGGGAGTGGCTTCAACGGCATCAACTTCAACTGTCTATCCCTGGTTCCTGAGAACGGGCAGAGTCGGTAACCTCCACCGTTTAACATCTATTTTAGTCTTTCCCTTCCCCGCTTGGCCGGCTGAGCGCCCCTCCCTGCGTGGAGGTATATATTGGTTGTAATCCAATTCCCCACCCCTAGTCCAACCCCCTTGCAAGGGGCGTAGTGCATGTAATTTGATTTAATCAGGTTGAAGCCTCATCGACGCGGCGTGCGGGTGCATACCCACGCCTCCCCGCTCGCCATCGTCTCCGGCCGGGATCGACATCTTCACGCTGATCAGGTGAGCTTCTGGCCCCCCGCTCCCTTTGCTGGTTAATTTTGCTTAATTAGTATTGCTTCTTCACTCCGTCGGACGGTGAGTGAGCGCTCGTTCCGAATTTGCTTATATTTGAGTGGTCACCGCGAGTGAGTTGTGAGAGTGACCCTTCAACCCATGCCTTCGGCGTGCTGACCGCCCGTGAATTTGGGCAACCCCTGGCCCTTAGGGATCCTCCACAAGCCAGCCATATCCTTGGAAACCTTCGGTCCAACCTTGGACCCTCACCCCATTGACGGTCCACCTACGGATCCGAGTGTGCCAAACACGAGTGAGTCCGCTTGTGTGACATTGCCAAGTCATTGCGTTGCTTGCAATTTAGGTCCTAGTTTGTGTCACATCACGCTCAAAAGGCTTTGGTATCCACCAGCCTAGACAAGGAGCTGAGGTGTGTTTCCCAACTTTCGGGATTGGGCTTTACCCTTGAAGAATACTATTACAGTGGACGCAAGTGGACACCATCTCCACTTTATTTTTAGCCGAAGATAGTCCACCATGGGCAACATATGATGAATACCTGGCAGAAGCTGAATATGCTCGGTCACCTCGACCAGGGGCGGCAGAACCAGAGGCTGTGACTTCCTGTAGATGTTGGGAGCAAGTTTACTGTGAAGAAATGGCTTTATGATGAGTGTCATATTTCGTATCATAATTTGCATCACAGTCATCATCTTTGAGCATTTAATGAGCATAGTTGTGCATTAAAATGGCCAAATCTCATTCTCACTATCAATTTGAGGCTTCATGCATTTTAACCATCATTTTGAATCAAAATGGCAATGCGAGAAATATTTTAGAAATTGCACAATTATCACAATTCATTTTGAAATGAAGTACATTGATTATTTTGAATTTTTTAATTTTTTAGAAATTTGCGACTAAGAGTCTGGACGCCATTTTTAAAGAAACGAATATGCGACCGGTGGACCAGGTGCCAATTAATGAGCGACTGACTAAAGAGGCGCCAATTCAGGAATGTGCGACGCAGTGCATGGACGTCAATTTTGGATTTAATGCAAAGAAAAAAAAGGTTAAAAAATGGAAAAAAGAATGAACGCCTGAATGCTCAGACGCCAATTCCTTACGGAAAATAAAGAAAATATCAAAATGAGGAAATAAAAAATGGGCGACCAAGATTTCAAACGCAGAAAAGAATATGTGCCCAATCCTCCAGTCGCCAATTCAATTCGAATCAGAAGCGGAAGCGGATAGAATCAAAGGAATTTATCTTGCTATGTTTGGAGTTATCTCCCCTTGTTTGTTGAAAGGAGGACTCTATCTATGGAAAGATACCTACTTTGAACAACATTTTGATGCTGGAAGCTCGAATTCAAGTCAATCTCCAAGGATTTATAGGATTGGACTCCATGCACACTATAAAACTCGCCCTAGAGTGAAAGAACCGTAGAGCCCAGTCTTTTTCATTACTTTTTGTTCTTCCTTTCAATTTACTGTCTTCAGATAACTTCTTCATTTTTAAAAGATCTTTAATTTCTTCTTCATTACCTTTAGCTAGTTCTCCCTAGTTTATATGATATTTCCAGTTTTTCAAAGCTCGACCTTTTTCATTTTTTGAAGCTCTGTTCATCTCTCTGTTCTTCCCCCGATTTCACCCTCTTCTTCACCTTTTCTTGCTATGAACTCTTGATCAAACTTCTTCATCTCTTTCTGATCTTCAACTTTCTCCTCTGTCTCATCTTCTAATTCTTCTCCGTTTTCAAGCTATTTCAATTCTCGTCTTGCTCTATGATGCGGGACGGACACGGGGACCGACTCTACGTGGTATGGACCTCGGACTCTAGATGCGGACACGACCAGCAACACATGATGGGAGAGACATTAGGGCCGACACGGAGAGCTCCTATGGGCTATACGTCACTAACAGAACGCAAGCTCACTCGTCGTCCCAAGCGAGGGAAACGCGGATCGTGCGCGGTTGAAGAACCGGCAGAGTTCAAGGTAGTCAGACTCACTTCCGGACTCCGATCGAGTCGCGGGACGGGTCACTCTCACACTCACAGCGGTGACATGAACACACGGGCTAGTACCTATCGCTCTCGACAGCGGCAAAGACCATGTACTAGCTAAGCAAATGAATGCCAAGAAGTTCGGACCATTACCTCCACGCACCCGGCGTGGCGAAGACAACCCCGGCCGAATTACGAACTCCCGGTTAACAATGATTACAGCAATATACTAAGTCGACCCACTCCACGCAGGGAGGTAAAAGGTCACATGTGGGGTCCGAAAATGGTGCAAATTGGGTTGACGGGCAGCATCTTGATGTCGCCCGGCGATGCCGAACTCCGCGTTTTCGTGCTTTCCGAGTGGCCGGTTTTACGGACCCGTGGGGCCCGCGGACGGCGCTATCCTCCGGATCTGTGGGAGTGGGACCCACTGTGATGGGAACCCCTGGTGGCGCGCCTCCACGGACGGCGGTCGGCCGGGAACACCGATCGGGGGTCGATCGGCCCCTATTCCCAATTCTGGAACTAACTTCCCACGGATTTTAGTTGCTGTCTTCCGGCGCGCACTCCGGCGAAAACGGCCGCTGCGATCAATCCCGACGTCGGATCGGGACGCATGAGCTATCGTTGGAAATCTCTCTTCAAATGCTTCAATCTAGAGCTAGAAAGATCTACTGGATCTGGTCGTATCAGAACTTTATTGAATTTACAAGTCCATTTTGTATAGTAACCAAAATCTCAGATGTACAGGTGAGTTGTCTGAAGACTGCCTTTGACAGCGAGGAAGATGGCCGATTCAGCTCTTGAGCTCTTCATCAAACTTGTGAGATTTTGAACAAGGAGAACGGGGATAGTTTTTTTGGACTGATTGGAGGTGGCTGTGATTTGTTATGATTTGTTTACTGGAGGGTGGTCGGATCTAGGAACTGGTGGACAGCACTGTATCTATCTCTGAGATCGATTTTTGAAAAATATGGGATGGCCTCACAAAAATTCAAGAACATTTGGGGATGGTGGGGTAGATGTACAGAACTCCCAGTAACATTGGGAGCTCTAACAAAAATCGGAAAGAGGCCCGAAAAAGGGAAACACAGGGTGGGTGAAAATTGAAACAGCAAGCAGACAGATTTGAGAATTAAGGTTGGAAGAAAATAAAAAAATTTCAAATGGGATCTTTATGACCAACCAAAATTTTAGGGATATGCTTGACACCTCTGCAGCATCCCCTAAAATCCCCAGGTTGATCTGAGCTCGTGGCTGACACAAAGAATTCGTGGAAGCTGCTGTGGTTGGATGAAGGCAGAACTCCGGCGATCTCGGCGGTGATGCGATGGCGGCTCGTGGCGGCGGCGGCGGCGACCGGAATGATAAGGGGAGGAGTCACACCTCCAGAGGGAAGCCTTCACAGCTTCAAGGGGGAGAGAGGGGCGGCCTAGGCCTTTGCTCAAGTAATTTTTCAAGTTCAAATGGCATTAATTCTCCAAAATGAGAAATTACAAGTATTTATGTGTTACATCTCAAATCAATTGTCCACCGTTGGATCTAGGGGATGGGAATGGGTGGCCTGGATTGAGTGTGACACACACACAAAAATTACAATAAAAAAAACAAGGGGGGGGGGGGGGGGGCGCACCATTGACTAGGGAGGCAAGGGGGACATGTTTGGTAGCCACCTTGGACTTTGAAGTCCACTTGTCTCCCATGTGCCTTTTACCATTCAAACTTCTAGATGCCTCCATTTGACATGTTGACTGACCCCACATGGGGCCCATGAGCTAAGGTGGATCAATGGGAGGGGGTCTGTGGGCCCGTGGGACCCGGGGGTCCCATTTTACAAATAAACCCCTCTTACAATCAAAATTACATACCGAATAAAATGAAATAAACACACATCACACAAATAAAGTCTAGCTAAATATGATAAATGCCGGGACTCAAGGGGGCGTCTCCAAGCTGTCTCCGAGCCAGATGGATGCTGAGGTGGCTCGCGTCGTACTCCGTGTGCGGTACCGGTGGCTCGGCGTGTCGCGCCGCTCAACTGCTCGGGTGTCCGCACCAATTCTCCCCGGGTGGGAGAAACTCGACCCTGTCGAGTAAGGGTCTGCATCGCTCCTGTATCGCTTCAGAAGGTCCGGATCGATCCGCTGCAACTCGCCATGCGTGATCCATGTGTCCTCGATAGCGGGCCATCCTCTCCATCGCACTAGGTAGCGCGGGTAGGATCCACTCCTGGTAACTGTCACCTGCTCATCCAGTATATGATCTATATGCTCACGCTACCGTGACAACGGGGCTGGAGGTGGACACTCAGGTGTGGGGTCACTCACAAGGGGATGAGATGGCTCGAAAGGCTCACTAGGGATCACCGCTGGGTCCCTATATGCAACTAGATCCGATACATTGAAAGTAGAGCTTATAACGTATTCCTCGGGCAAGTCCACAACGTACGCATTAGATCCAACGCGTTTCAACACTCTGAATGGACCGGCTCCGCGAGCTTGCAACTTCTTAACGGTTCCAGAGGGAAACCGTTCAGGTCTTACCCTGATCATGACATATTCGCCCTCTTGGAACTCTCGGTGGTGTCGGTCGGCATCGGCTAACTCCTTGTAACCTGCATTGCTGGCCTCAATGTGACGACGGATGTCGTCATGCAAACTCCTAACATGCCTAGCAAACGACTCGGCCGACTCCGACACTCTAGCATGGATAGGCATGGGGACATGGTCAACGGGTTTCCTAGGCCTACGACCTGTGACAATCTCAAATGGACTCATGCCGGTAGACCTATTCACCGAATCATTATATGCAAACTCGGCCATGGGTAGAATGAGATCCCAATCCCCAATGCAGTCCCTAACAAGACACCTCAAAAGGTCTCCCAGACTCCTATTGACCACCTCAGTCTGACCATTTGTCTGGGGATGATATGCAGTGGAAAACTTGAGGTGCGTACCCATCATATGCCATAGTGTCTTCCAAAAGTAGGAAGTGAATCTAACATCACGGTCAGACACTATACTGCGAGGCAACCCGAACTTGCACACCACATGCGTAAGGAAAAGGCGGGCTACCCTCGAAGCATCCGAAGTCTTCGAGCAAGGAATAAAGAGGGCCATCTTCGAGAAACGGTCAACCACCACATATACCGAATCATGCTTCCTGGAGGTACGTGGCAATCCCAAAACAAAGTCCATGCTAACATCCTGCCACGGGGCATCAGGCACGGGAAGAGGTGTATAAAGGCCGGAGCTTTGCTTCTTCATCTTGGCCGTAGCACAGGTACGGCACTGAGCCACGATGTTAGCAACATCGCGCTTCAAGCTCGGCCAATAAAATCGATCCTCCACTGCCTCAATAGTCTTGTTCCGACCAAAGTGGTCGGCTAGACCTCCCGCATGTAGTTCCCACACTAAGAAATCTCGAACCGAAGTTCGGGGAACACATAGCCTGCTACCTCGAAAGAGGTAACCCTCCTGAAGCACATACTCATCAAGGTCTCTTGATGGTCCGGCCTGGAGAGTGGTAAAAATCTGACCGAAGTCAGGACAATCAACATAGGCCTCCTTCATCTTCTCTAACCCTATGACCTCGGTACTCATGGTGGTAAGCAAACATGCTCGCCGACTCAAGGCATCAGCCACCTTGTTCTCCACTCCAGCCTTATGTTTAAGCACAAAGGTGAACTGCTAGAGATACTCGACCCAATGACTGTGACGCGAGTTAAGCTTCTTTTGGGAGTGGAGGTACCTCAATGCCTCGTGATCGGAGTATAGGACAAACTCCTGATGTAAAAGATAGTGCCTCCAATGCCTAAGAGCCTGAACAACTGCGTAGAATTCTTTATCATATGTGGAATATCGCAATTTCGCGTCATGCAGCTTCTCGCTGAAATATGCGATCGGGTGGGACTCCTGACTAAAAACTCCTCCTATCCCAACACCCGACGTATCACAAGAGATCTCAAACACCTTCGAGAAGTTAGGCAATCGAAGGATAGGCGTCTGGGTCATGCGCTCCTTGATGTCCTTGAAGGCGGCAGATGCGGCCTTTGTAAATACAAATGTGCCCTTTCGGATACAATCCGTGATCGGGGCGGTGACGGAGCTAAATCCACGGATGAAGCGATGATAGAACGTCGCAAGACCATGAAAGCTGCGGACATCATGAATGGTACGGGGTTTCGGCCACTCAACAATGGCCCGGACCTTCTCCGGATCGGCGGAGACCCCCGTACTAGACACAATGAAACCTAAGAAGGTAAGCTGAGGTGTCATGAAGGCACACTTCTGTGGGTTTGCAAACAGCTGCTCTCGCCGAAGAAGTAGACAAACCTACCGAAGGTGGTCTAAGTGGTCCCCTATGGTGCGACTATAGATAAGGATATCATCAAAATACACCACTACAAAGACTCCAATGAAAGGTCGAAGGACCTAAGTCATGAGCCGCATGAAAGTGCTAGGGGCATTGGTCAACCCAAAAGGCATGACCAACCACTCATATAGACCGTCCTTGGTCTTAAATGCGGTCTTCCACTCATCACCTGGCCTAATCCTCACCTGATGGTAGCCACTCTTAAAATCGATCTTCGAAAAGATAGTGGCACCTGCCATCATGTCCAGCATGTCATCAAGGCGGGGAATAGGGAACCTATACTTCACGGTGATTTTGTTGATGGTGCGACTATCAATTCATATTCTCCACGTGCCATCCTTCTTCGGGGCAAGTAATGCGGGTACAGTACATGGACTCATGTTGTCCCGAATAGACCCTCTCTGCACTAACTCATCGACCTGCCGTTTAAGCTCGGCATGCTCCGTGGGACTCATGCGATAATGAGGAAGGTTGGGCGAAGAAGAGCCCGGAACAAGGTCGATGGCATGCTGAATATCCCGCATAGGTGGGAGTCCCTCGGGAAGCTCATCGGGAAAGACATCAGCATACTCCTGCAGAATGGGAACAACCTCGGGTGGGAGCTCACCCTCGAAGTCTCGCTCAACCTCTCGGACCGTAATGGCAAACACCGGACATCCCTGACTAAGCTCCTACTCCATTTCCCGGGAGCTAATCATCATCAATCTCCTCATCGAGGGCTCTCCTGGGCCAGAGGTAACGGTCATAGCCCGAGCTGGAGATGGGGTACTAGGCCCGAGAACGGAAGGCTTCGGAGTACTAGGGCCAGTAGGACCCCTGACTGATGGGCTCCTGGGCCGAACGGGTTAGAGGGTGACCCGCTGGCCAGCGTGATCGAAGGTACAAGTGTTCGACCGGCCATGGAGCATGGCATCCTGGTCAAATAACCACGGCCTACCAAGAATGATACTACCCACTTCCATGGGGAGAACATCACACCAGATCTCGGCACGGTAGGAGTGGAGCTGCAGCGGGACCAAGCACCGCAGCCTGACCGAAATGGAAGTGGTATCCACCCATGATACCTGATACGGACAAGGATGGTCTACGGGTGTGAGACCAAGATGGGCGACAGCGTTCGTGGAGATTGCATTGATACAACTCCCGCTATCGATGACCACCTTGCAAATTTGCTTTCCCAGCCTACAGAATACATGAAGAATAGTAGTCTGACGCCAGTCATCACTGACCTGCGGCTGGGTGAGGATACATCTGACGACCCCCACGTGGGTATCGTCCGAATGCTGGGCATCCTGGGCCTCACCTCCCATCTCATAGTACTCGTCAGCTAGCTCTTCATCTGCCTCATAGCTGACTAACTCGAGGCTCGTAGGGGTGGTATCCTCGGCCTGTGTGTCCCCAATGTGAAGAGATGGGCGGGTGGGACACTGGTTGGCGAAATGGCAAACTCATTGCAGCGATAACACTACTGCCGTGATCCACTAGGCTCCCCAATCATAAGTCCTTTACCTTTATCCTCCCGACGGATAGGAGGTGTAGGCAACAAAGGACGTGCAGGAGGTGCGGGTACCAGTGGATGGGCTGTGGGTGGGGCTGTAAGATGCTGGGGACGAGGAAGGTCCCTCGGGGGTGGAGGATGAGGCCTAGGAGCAAAGGGCTCGGGGCGAGCGGGCTCCTGAGGTCAAGTCATGGGGGCCCTCGGATACGTGCCAGATGAGCCATGGGGCTCGACACTACGAAGGGGAAAGGAGCCCAATCGATGGGGTGACTCGAACTCGGCCTCGAACTGCTCCAATTCGAGAGCAATCTGATATGTCTGCTCCAAAGTGGTTGCATTGCGGCGAAAGAGTTCATATTGATAATTGGGCCGCAAACCTCTTCGAAAGCGGGATATAGTCATGGTGCTCTCTTCCGTGACCCCACACCGTAAGTAATACTCATCGAACTCGGCGGTGTACTCGGTCACAGATCGGTTCCCTTGGGAGATGCTTTGCCACTTGTCTATAAGACGTTGGCGATATGAGGCGGGAAGGTATTTCTGGCTCAATTTGATTTTCATATCATCCCAAGTACCGATTTGGGGTTGACGTCACTGATTGAGCAGGCTCTCCACATTGATCCAATAAGTTTGGGCCTGCCCTTGCAGCTTCATCTTCGCGTATCGGACTCTTCGGTGGTCCGTCATCTCAAACCACTCGAAGTACCGGTCCATGCTGGCCTCCCAATCTAGATACACCCTAGGGTCCAAGGACCCGCTAAAAGTGGGAGGGTCCGCACGCACACCCCTAAGAATGCGGTCGTCATCCTCGTCGTCATGATTCCGTCGTTGATGACGACGACCGTTACCCCCCTGATCATTGTCGAAAGCATAATCATCCACTATAGGCGCATGTTGCCTCCCGACATCCTCCACCTGAGCCCTTGGCACAGCGGATTGCTGCACCGGCTCTTATTGTCCGTTCGTCGGTGAGGGTTGCGCCGCTACTGGGCCCCTCTCTAGGACAACGATCCTCCCAACTAAGCCCTGGATGGACTGATCCGAACTCTCGGCCCGATCCTCGAGGGCTTTCATCCGCCCTTCTAGACGCGTTCCTATGCCATCCATATGCGTACTAAGACCATCCATACGCGTGTCAAGACGTTCCATAATGGCTCAGAACATCTCGGCCGTCGAGGACTCATCGGAGCTACGGGCTCGGGGTACCTCGACGGGCGGGCATGCAACTGACACACGACCTAGAAGACACCGACTAATGCAAACACTCACTAAAGCAACAATGATGCACTTAGACCTAACCCAATATCCGGTACGGGACGGAGTTAATCGATCCGAAGATCACTCCCGCAAGTGTGCGACCTCCCGATAGGCGTAGCCTAATGTTCGGACAACACCTTTTAAGATACCGAATTATCGGAATGAAATACAATTTTAAAACACTCTTTTTTTTTTTGGTTTTGAAAGTAATGATAGTCCTAGACTCGACTTAGACCATGATGCATGCAAGACATATGCAATGACTACCCCAGACTCAACCTGGCTCTGATACCAAACTGATGCGGGACGGACACGGGGACCGACTCTACGTGCTATGGACCTCGGACTCTAGATGCGGACACGACCAGCAACACATGATGGGAGACACATTAGGCCTGACACGGAGAGCTCCTATGGGCTATACGTCACTAACAGAACGCAAGCTCACTCGTCATCCCAAGCGAGGGAAACGCGGATCGTGCGCGGTTGAAGAACCGGCAGAGTTCAAGGTAGTCAGACTCACTTCCGGACTCGGATCGAGTCACGGGACGGGTCACTCTCACACTCACAGCGGTGACATGAACACACGGGCTTGTACCTATCGCTCTCGACAGCGGCAAAGACCATATACTAGCTAAGCAAATGAACGCCAAGAAGTTCGGACCATTACCTCCACGCACCCGGCGTGGCAAAGACAACCCCGGCCGAATTACGGACTCCCAGTTAACAATTACAGTAATACACTAAGTCGACCCACTCCATGCAGGGAGGTAAAAGGTCACATGTGGGGTCCGGGAATCGCGCAAATCGGGTTGACGGGCAGCATCTTGATGTCGCCCGGCGTTGCCGAGATGTGCTTTCCGAGTGGCGGGTTTTACGGACCCATGGGGCCCGCGGACGGCGCTGTCCTCCAGATCTCTGGGGGTGGGACCCACTGTGATGAGGACCCCTGGTGGCCCGCCTCCACGGATGACGGTCGGCTGGGAACACCGATCGGGGGTCGATCGGCCCCGATTCCCAATTCTTGAACTAACTTCCCACGGATTTTGGTTGCTGTCTTCCGGCGCGCCCTCCGGCGAAAACGCCCGCTGCAATCAATCCCGACGTCGGATCGGGACGCATGAGCTATCGTTGGAAAGCGCTTTTCAAATGCTTCAATCTAGAGCCAGAAAGATCTGCTGGATCTGGTCGGATCAGAACTTTATTGAATTTACAAGTTCATGTTGTATAGTAACCGAAATCTCAGATCTACAGGTGAGTTGTCTGAAGACTGCCTTTGACCGTGAGGAAGATGGCCGATTCAGCTCCTAAGGTCTTCCTCAAACTTGTGGGATTTGGAACAAGGAGAACGGGGATATTTTTTTTGGACTGATTGGAGGTGGGTGTGATTTGTTATGATTTGAGTACTGAAGAGTGGTCGGATCTGAGAACTGGTGGATAGCACTATAGCTATCTTTGAGATCGATTTTGGAAAAATATGGGATACCGCAAAAAAATTCAAGAAAATTTGGGGACGGTGGGGTTGATGGACAGAACCCCCAGTAAAATTGGGAGCTCTAACAAAAATCGGAAAGAGGTCTGAACATGGGAAACACAGGGCGGGTGGAAATTGAAACAGCAAGCAGACAGATCTGGAAATTAAGGTTGGACAAAAATAACAAAATATCAAATGGGATCTTTATGACCAACCAAAATTTTGGGGACGTTCTTGACACCTCTGGAGCATCCCCTAAAATCCCCAGGTCGATCTGAGCTCGTGGCTGACACAAAGAATTCGTGAAAGCTACTGTGGTCGGATGAAGGCAAGACTCCGGTGATCTCGGCGATGATGCGATGGGGGCTCGTGGCGGCGGCGGCGGCGGCCGGAATGATAAGGGGAGGAGTCACACCTCCAGAGGGAAGCCTTCACAGCTTCAAGGGGGAGAGAGGGGCGGCCTAGGCCTTTGCTCAAGCAATTTTCCAAGTTCAAATGGCATTAATTCTCCAAAATGGGAAATTACAAGTATTTATGTGTTACATCTCAAATCCATTGTCCACCGTTGGATCTAGGGGATGGGAATGGGTGGCCTGGATTGAGTGTGACACACACACAAAAATTACAATAAAAAAAATAAGGGGGGGGGAGGCGCACCATTGACTAGGGAGGCAAGGGGGACATGTTTGGTAGCCACCTTGGACTTTGAAGTCCACTTGTCTCCCATGTGCCTTTTACCATTCAAACTTCTAGATGCCTTCATTTGACATGTTGACTGACCCCACATGGGGCCCATGAGCTGAGGTGGATCAATGGGAGGGGCTCTGTGGGCCCGTGGGACCCGGGGGTCCCATTTTACAAATAAACCCCTCTTACAATCAAATTTACATACCGAGTAAAATGAAATAAACACACATCACACAAATAAAGTCTAACTAAATATGATAATTGCCGGGAGTCAAGGGGGTGTCTCCAGGCTGTCTCCGAGCCAGATGGATGCTGAGGTGGCTCGCGTCGTACTCCGTGTGCGGTACCGGTGGCTCGGCGTGTCGCGCTGCTCAACTGCTCGGGTGTCTGCACCACTCTATTTTTATTCCGATTTTAATCTTCTTCTTCTACCTATCTCTCCATCCTCTACTTTCCTCTAAACATCCCTTTGGCGGAGATACTTCTTCAGTGCTCTAAATGCGGTGTACCTCTTCAAGGAGGGACGATCCAATCAAAGGCTCGGCACGGCGTGGGCGGCGCTATTCTTCACTATCTTGGCTATATTTCATCCCTTGTTCCTTTACTTCAAGTTGTAATTTTTATTTTTCATAGAGTTGTAATCTTTCTTCTTAGCAATAGAAATCAAGTCTTTGCAATTGACTTTTTCTATTCCTTTCTCCACTCCCTCCAAAATTTTGTTCTCAACCTTCTCATATTCTTTAAATAGTTTATTTTCATGCAATTTTATTTTCCTTTACCATAAACTAACTCAAAATTCGAATCTTTCAAATATAAGCCTTTTCCAACTTATGTTAATTGAAAATATTCCTCTCCGTGGGATCGACCCATTTTTACCACTCTACTTCGATTTCACATCTTTTTAGTAAGTGAGTATGGTTATTTTTGAAATTATGGCACGACTTTTAACGCCGAGTGTAGTGCACATCACTTTACAAGTAAAGTTTGATACGACAAGCAATAGTGAGGCCGAAGACACTAAAGAAGGAGGGGCTTCCCCCTCCTGCAACCCTCCCTGGGCAGTGATATCAGCACCCCTCAAACCGATCAAAGAAGTTTCTATTGAAACCGATTGGGAAATATCTGTTGCTAAAGCTATAGCCAAGAAAGGGCAAGCCCCATCCACTGAAGACATGGCGATGCAAGGCAGCGTGAAGGCAGAATCTCCCCCATGAATTGCGAAGTTGGAACACTATTCCTCTAAGATAGCAGCAAGTAAAGGCCAGCCTCTCCAAGCTGTTAGCACATCAGCTGAAGTCGAAGCCGCAGAGGGCCCGCTGATAAAATAGCTCGCACTGCCGTCACTGGCTGAATTTGAAGCTCCCGATGGGCTCTGGGGGCAATAGAATGAAAAGGTCGGGGTGCTCAAACTTGAAGATGATATCCCTGACTTCATTGACCTTCAGCCAGCAACCCCTGAAATTGAAGATGGAGGCCAAGCCATAGTCGATGAGCTAATAGAAATTAACCTGGGGAGTGAGGATGATCCTAGGCTAACCTTCCTCAATGCCGAACTCTCCGCGGAATAACAGAAGTTGTACATCCAGCTACTAAAAGAATTCCAGGACTGCTTTGCCTAGCGCTATAAGGAGATGCCAGGGCTTAGCCCCACGGTTTCACAACATGAGCTGGCTATAAACCCTAAAGTGGAGCAGGTGAAGCAGTCGCCACGGCGCATGAGGCCAGAGCTCATCACCCAAATATGTAAATAAGTGGACAAACTCATTGATGTGGGTTTTGTTGAAGAGAACCAATATACTACTTGGCTGGCCAACATTGTGCCCGTAAAGAAGAAAAATGCGCAGATCCGGATATGCGTGGATTTCTGAGATCGGAATAAGGTGTGTCCAAAAGATGACTTTCTGGTTTCAATAACGGAAGTCATGATAGATGCTACGACTAGTCACGAGACTTTGTCATTCATGGACGGATCGTTCGGTTACAACAAAATATGGATCGCGGAGCATGACCGGGTCCACACTGCCTTCTAAACCCCCAAAGGCATCTACCACTGTAAGAGGATGCCGTTTGGATTGAAGAACGCTGGCACAACTTACTAGCGAGCAATGATGAGAATCTTTGATAAGTTGCTCTACCACAAAGATGAGTGCTACATAGATGATCTGATAATCAAAACCAGAAGGAAGGAAGACTACCTGCAGGACCTCCGAGTCATATTTCAGAGGCTTAGGCAATATGAGATAAAGATGAACCCCATGAAGTGCGCCTTCGGAGTATCCAGTGGCAAATTCTTGGGTTTTATTGTCAGATACTGGAGGATTGAAATAGACCCCGCGAAGATCAAAGCAATTCAGGACTTACCTCCACCAAGGAACCTCTCTAAGCTGAGATCAATGCAAGGCCGTCTGGCTTATATCTGACAGTTCATATCTAATTTATTAGGGCGGTGTCACCCCTTTCACAAATTAATCATGAAAGATGTTCCCTTTTATTGCGATGAAGACTGCCAGACAGCTTTTGATAAACTAAAAGATTATCTGAAGACTCCTCATGTGCTTGGTGCACCGGTAAAAGGACGACCGTTGATTCTCTACGTAGCGGTCACACATTACACTCTAGGGGCAATGTTGGCCCAAACTAATGAAGAAGGAAAAGAGCAAGTACTCTATTATCTCAATCGAAGGCTAGTCAAAACTGAGGAGAAGTACACCTTCATTGAGAAGATCTGCTTGGCACTGGTCTTCGCAGTCAAGAAACTCCGACACTACATGCTATCACATGAAATAAAGCGGATATCCAAAGCAGATCCGCTAAAGTATATTCTATCCCAACTTGCACCTAGTGGTCGCTTAGGTAAATGGGCGGTGATTCTCATGGAGTTCGACATCTCCTATGTGCCGCAGAAGGCTGTTAAAGGCTAGGCTATTGTAGATTTCATTTCTGCACACCCGGTGCCTGAAGATTGTCCGCTGGCAACAGAACTTCCTGAAGATGAGACTATTGAGGCAGACCAGGTGAAACATACTTTATGGCAGTTGTACTTCGATGGTGCGTCCAAAATTAATACTCCAGTAACTGGTACTGTTAGAGTGAGAGCTGGCACTGGCATAGTCCTGAAATCTCCTGAGGGGGAGGTTATATATACTTCATGTTCGATAAATAAGCCCTGCACAAACAACGAAGCAGAATATGAAGCCTTCATTATCGGGCTACAAATTGCTCTGTCTATGGAGATCCAAATGCTCGAGGCGTTCAAAAACTCCCTGTTGGTCATGAAACAGGTGGAAGGACAATTTGATGTGTTGAAGTCGGAGCTCCTTCCTTACCGCCAGTTAGTGCTGTGCCTGATAAGGAGCGTGTGGCAGCGGCTAGCCTAACTGCTATGGTAGAGTGTGGCTAGCGATCAGGGGAGCCAGTGCCCGAGGCATGGCGAGTTGTAGTTTGTTGAATTGCAGTGGTGGTGCATCGAGAGATGTTGTGATCGTGATCCCACAAGACACTTGGCAAGTGTTGTCGGAGGAGCTGACCTGACGGTGGTAATGGTTTTCTTGATGCGGGAACATGCGGTTCCCAGCGTGTGTAAGGTTCAAGGTTAGGTCGAGCGTGGAGACCTTCTATTGGTCGGTGGTATGTTGGTTTCTCCTTGGTTGGAGATATCATGTTTTGCCAAGTTCATCATCTTGCGTCGTGTGTTCGGATTGGTTGGCCTCTTTTGTGTGTCATGAAGTCCGTGCGAGACGTGTTCAGTGTTTTGGCAATAAGGTTGCTTGTGAGAAGCGTTGTCCATTCCCTTGAGACTTGAGGGTGTTGGCATTATTCCGGAAGGATGTGTGCCGTTTGGGCAGTGCTCGTGAATATCCTTGGCTGGTGATGTGGTTCCCGATGCGTTTGATCGAAGCCCGTAGAGTTGCTGAGGATTGCCAGATTTGGAGAGAGAATCTGTGCTTGGATTCGAGGTAATGGAGCTTTTCCTCACCTTGTTTTCTGGTGTTGGCCATCCAAGTTGAGGGTCATCAGGATGGCAGATCTCGAGTCATTGTTATGGTGCCTGTGCACGTGGATCAGAGTGTGTAGTGGAAGCCTAGTGGGCCCACAACCCACAGGTTCAATGTAACGCCCTGAGATCTGATTCCCAATTTATGGGCATTTTTTTTCCATCAGACGTCGAGACATTACGTCGTACGCATTGCGGAAGCACACACACACACACACACGCACACACACACACACACACATATATATATATATATATATATATATATATATATATATATTCGCATGAGAGAGAGAGAGAGAAATCATAATCACATGAAATGTAAATAAAATATCAACCATTCATAATCCAAAAAGATACATGTCCATTGCCATTTTACATATGAGTCCATAGATGATCACCAATCTACAACTAGCCATAATATGAAAGATAGATATCCATAGCCTACCCAGACGTAGGCAAGACTAAATTACTCCTCGGCCGCAGCCTCCTCCTCGACCACCTTCAATGTGTCTCCTGAAAGTTGTGTCACAAGGGGGGGAGTGTGACGCTCAGTAGACAGCCTAATCAAATCGGGGTTAACTCACATTCATATATCCAATCATATATATAATTCAGATATTAACGATAAAAGAGTACAAAAGACCCACATAATCCTTCTAGAACCCTTTAAGGTGACCTACATAACGGTCTAGCAAGGACCAAGGAATCGGTCGACCGAACTAGGTCATCAGTCGACCAAACCCTGTAACAAGTTACAGGCCTACCAACACTGGCAACTTCGATTGACCGAAGTTCCCATGTCGGTCGACCGAACCCTGCTACAATTATAGAATAGCTAGCAGTTCAGTGTCGCAAATGCAAGCCCAACGGATTCAGCATAGGGTCAGTTATTATATGCAAAACATGCGACGAATATCAAAACTCATTCATTCTTAGTTGTTTGAAAGTAATCATATGTGAAAATACACCTTTATTATCTAACATATAAAATACCCGTGCATGCACTAAATCCACGATAAACGAATAGTCGAACATTTTCACGAGTTACACATTTAATGCTATTCATGGAACCAAATAGCTGCTGCAAACACAGGAGGCCTACACACACAAACGAACGAAAGAGTGCTGCGTAGACACGAGAGCAAAGTCCCACCTAGACTCCTTTCACCCGGGGCATTACGTCTCGTTGTCCCTCGGGTTCTGTGGCGTTACGTATCGTCGTCCCATAGAATGAACGGCTGAATCATAGGATTTCAACCAGGGCGTTACGTCTCGCTGTCCCCTGGGTTCTTTTACTTCCGCGGCGTTACGTATCGCCATCCCGCAGAAGGGACCGAAGTCCAACGTCATAGAATGCTGTTGTTTTCCATTCATAACATAGACATTGTATTCGCATTCACATTCATATTCATATTACATTACTAGTATCATACTTTTATCATAACATAAGCATGCTTCCATATGGTTTATGTGGCCAACCGTAGTCATAAGTTCAATGTTGTGAAACCGAACATGATCGAGTTACCAGCAAGGTTTCTATTTTAAAGAAGACAAGTTTATTTCTAGGTTACACAAGCGTAGAAAATAAATCATAAATACGGGTACAGAATTTCTATGAGCACGAAATTTTTACAGTGAGTTACTAACTTAGCCTTCTATCATGTTCCAATTTTTCAGATTTTTCTGAATTAGAATGGCCTCTCAAAACCCTCTTTTTCTAAGTTTCTGGAAATTGGGACAGAGCCCCAGGTGTGTCAACCTATCCAGGGACTGCACCCCAGGTGCAGCGACCTATCTAGGGACTGCACCCCAGGTGCAGCGACCTATCCAGAGATAGCACCCCAGGTGCATCGGCCTATCCAGGGACTACACCGATGCTGTCAATCCTCTAAAGGAGGCTGCGTCTACGCAATCAGTGCCGCGACCCTAAACTTTAATAGAAACTCAGAGGAACCTCACGAAAGCAGATAACTTGATGGAAAAACCAGAAAATAAACATAGTACTCGATCCCATATACCTTTAGTCCCTCTTAAAAGTGTAGAAACTATTTTGAAAATCGTTCTAATGCATTGTTGATCCCTAAGATTTGAGGTTAGGTGCTTACCGTCAAGGTGTTAAACTGACGATCCGGGGATGAGATCCACACCCCAGATCCTCCCAAAGCTTTTCCATTCATCCTAGACTACTATCGAATCATTCTTCACATGTCGGATCATCCACCACGCGCCGGATCGTCCTCCCACGCAGAGTCAAGGTGCCTCGCCCTCTTACTCACACAAGAAGCACCGTAGATGGTGGATAGTTGAAGAGAATGGTTGCTAAAGACTTACTACGCATGAAACCCACCTTCATATATAGATTTCAATGTTGGGGTGCAAGGCCCGGATTCAGAGGGGGGGTGAATGAATCCCCGATAAAAAATATTGCAGAATTAAAATCTCAGATGGCTTAATCAATTGAGCACTGAACAATAAGCTGTCCCACAGAATAGACTTTTAACTGAACACAATATAAACTAATGAAACAACGGAGCTTCTCTCTTTTCACAACCATGAAATGAGAAACCAGACTCACACAACAGAAGAAGTTCTACTGAGCGTATGAACAAGCACTTCACAATCAAGTTAACTCCCCAGGATAACACAAATAATCATGCATGCATAACCTGTGAATCGGAGGTAGATGATATGGAGTAGAACGCAAAAGCAAACCATAGAACATCAGTATTTTTAGGTGGTTCGGTCCACAGACCTACGTTCACCCCTCACTATAAACCGGAGTGAGGCTTCCACTAGCAAAAGCTAGAACCGCAGACTCAGTCTGCAAACAGGTGCTGCCTAACAGCTTGACCAGGGGAACAACCTTCCCTCTTCCTCCAACCCGGAGGGCAACCCTAGTGACACACAATCACTAGAAACTAGAGACAAACGTCTCTCTTCCTCCAGACCAGGAGGGAACCCACAGGTAGCAACCACTACCTACAAACCCAGAGTCAGAGACTCCCTTCCTCTGAAACCCAGAGGGAACAACTAGTGACACACAGTCACTAGCAAACCGGAGAACAGATCTCCCTTCTCCTGAGACCACAGGAGGAACCCCGACCTCACTACAGAGTATCGGAAAAAAGCAAGCCAAGGAAGTGTAAAGTAAAAACAAGAAACGAAAATACAGCAATCAGAAAGCTGGAAATGAAATCCACAAAGTGTAGCTCGTCAAGGAGCAATCTGGCATGGAGTTGATCCAAATACCAGAAGAACAAATCTTCAATGAAGGCTTCAGTTCTCTACTCTTCTCTCTCTTTTTCTCTCGATCCTCACAAGCTCTCTCTCTCTCTCCTTTTCTTCTGCAACTTCTTTCTTCTCCTCTCTACTTCTCTTCCTCTTTCTTTTTCTTCTTCTTCTATGTTTCTCTTCTTCACTCTTTTTCTTTTTCTTCTGGATCGTGCAGGCTCTCTCTCTCTGCTTCTGCTCTTTCTATCACGATCTCCTTCTCCTGATGGAGAAGTCTTCTTTTTATAGTAGCACCAGCAGGAGCAACACTGGGCGTGTGATTCCCACGCCTTCCCGTCCAGAAGGTTCCTCCACGTGTCATCATCCTGTCAGCCCTTCCAGCCTCTGATCACGTGCCAGGCATTTGCCAGTTTAATGACAGAGTTACTTCAGTCGATCAAGCAGAGATAAAACATTCTGTACTGACTTTATGTATGTATAAAACGACCGATGTATAGACATGTCACAAGGGAGTGTATAGGCTTAGTGTGCACGCGAGAACGATGTACAAACTTGACGTTTTCGTGCATGAGAAAATAATGTACATACTTGCTGTGCCTAGAGTTTAAGCATGGATGCACGATGCACAAGCTAAGTGTGTGCATGTGTGGACTTTGAGTGCATGCGACAGCAATGTATAGACTTTGAACGCGTGTAATGTAGCAAGGCAATGTATAGACTTTATGTGCAATGCAAAGGCTGTACTGACTTCGTGTGTGTGCTAAAACAGTGAACGTAGGTAAAGATAGGAATGTATAGACATGCACATATGCATGAACAAGTGGCGATGTATAGACTTAGCCAATGTACAGACTTAGCAGCGAGATGCACACATATGCCGTCAACAAGACGATGTATAGGCTTGAGAAACGATGCATGCACAAGATGATGTACAGACTTGGTCTTGCGACCACGGGCTGTACAGACTTTGAGAAACGATGCATGCACAAGGAATGTACAGACTTTATCTTGAGTATATGAAGCATGAAGTGATGTGCAGACTTGACCGATGCAATGGACTTTGTGTGCATGCGAAGGACGTTGTACAGACTTGCCACCAGGAGTTGTATAGACTTGAATGCATTGACATGCTATTGAAGAATGTATACACTTGAGTGCATGCATGCCATAAGGCAATGTATAGACTTGAGATGAATGCATGGACTATGCCCTTGAAGAATGTACAGACATGAAATGAATGCATGGACTATGCCCTTGTAGAATGTATATATATGAATGCTTTATGATGTGACAGAATGACTTAACATCGCATTGTGACTCACAGTGTTTGACTCACATCAAAACCAATCATCAAAACCATAGGGGCACAACAATCTCCCCTTTTTTGATGATGGCAACACTGTGAGTCATTCTGATGACTCAAACTATTCTCCCCCTTTGACTTCATCAAAAAGAATATAGTTTGAGAGAGCAAAAGAAACCTGCATGCAATGATTGAATGAAAGTCTCCCCCTTTGGCAATAATCTCCCCCTTTGACTCCAAAAAAAAAAATTAGTACAACCATATGTATGACTCAAACCAATTGGGAGGTATGAATGCAGAGATGCAGATGCAACAATAAATGGAAGATCTCCCCCCAAATATATGAATGCAAGCATGATTCATATGACAAGGAAGCTCCCCCTGAATAAATGGAGTCTTATGAGATGGATGAGAAGGAGACCACAGTGGTAATCAAGGATAAGTTCTGGTCATGATGAATCAAGGACAGTGAGGAAAAGAATTTCAAATCAGCTCCAAACACAAGGAATTCAACAAGGTTTTCAAGGAGATACCAATCTCATAAATCCAAAACATAATTTTTCAAAATCTTCCATTATAAGGGCTTATGAATGAACTTTTTTAATCAGCATGGTTTAAACATGATGTATGCAAGGTTTGTCAATAAAATTCTATATTTATATCTAAAATCATGATTTAATAAAAATGAACCAAGCCCTCATATTTATATCTTGAATAACCTCCCTTTCTCTTACACAATCAAATTTATTGACTTCTTTCGGAATTACATTCACTAGTATTGAGATCAAGCAATTATGAAGTCATGTGATTTTGTCTAGGGTTATAGCAATTTGATTTTTGCATCAATATTTAAATATTGCAATTTGTTCAACAAATTTTCATGCTACAAATTTCACGAGCACTCTAGTTCAGTGCACACCTTGTAACTAGAGGATATACGTTGATCATACGCCAATATCCCTAAGCACTTAGTGTGACTAACAGTCATGCTTTATATTAACAGAGTTAACATTTACACCCATGACATACCTCAACTCATTTCTTTGATGAGTGAGATGTATTTCTCAGTGTGCATGCCATTGCTCTGCCAGATTATCAATCATTCTTAAGCAGAGTTAACTATGGCACCTCATGACACAGTCCTTTGGACATGGTTTCTCAGTGACCAAAGTCATTGCTCTGACAACTATTTACCCTTTAGACATTTCAGAAAGCTCATTTGCTTCACACCAATACTAATTGCATGTACTTTAACCAAATAAAGACATGTATTCAGTAGTGCAGATTTCAGAAGTTTTTACAAGACACAGTATGAAACAGTTGGTTAAAGTTTATTAAACATGATTCAGATATTTTTAAGAGATTTAAAGACCAACTCAATGGATACATTAAACTTAAATCACCTGAGTTATTTCAGACATTCATAAAATCGTATAATAGAAGATTCCTAGTTCAAGTGTTTTCAGATTTATGATCTAGACATGCCCCATTGAAAACTTCATGAGTGACTGATAGAAGAGATCCAGTAAGAATAAGTGATTTTCAGATATGATCAAGGTTTGTCAATTAAAATCAATGAAGAAAAGGATATGCACACCAAGCAAGATATCAGGAGGTCAGGCATGCTTCAGGATCTTCAAGGTTAACATGCAATGAATTCTGACAAAAGTGTATGCATTTGACAACCTGCATGCAATGCATTGACTCCCCCTGACAATATGCATTCAATCAATCTTTTTGGCATTTTTCAATGTAATGAAATGCAATGCAATTAACTACATGTATGCAAAGACATGCAAAGACTCAACAAACTCCCCCTGAATACATGCAATGATTGTAATGAAGACTCAACATATGACTTTGTGACTCATGCTCATTCAGACAACCCTACTAAGAAATATGACCCATGGTACTATGCGGAGAACTTGGTCTAAAGGACCATCTCACACATAGTAAGAACCTCTAGACAGATTTCACCTGCCTTTTAGTAGCTTACCATTTAATATACCATAGTGGTCATAAATGACAATACAATACCGACAGTCCTACTTGCATCAGATTTTCAATGACTGTATGTCAAATGCATGTATATGCAATTCACATATATGCACACACAGCTCAAAGTACAAACAAGTAAGCCCATGAAGCTCAATGCAATTGTCAAAACAAATAAAGGAGCATGTATGTATGAATCATGATATGCAGTTAAAAAATATGACAATTATGCATGGACACATTAAACAAGATATGCAGTTATCCAAAGTTCACAATTTCAGATAACAGAGTTTAAGATATGTTTTCAGAACTGACCTGAATAATGCAATCCTATGGGTTTCATTCTTGAGTGCCTTGGATTATTACCCCTTTTTATTCCTTTCCAAGGTACACCTGCAATAATTGGATTATTTTGATCCAGCATGAACCCAAACAACCTTGGGTCCTGTACTACTCCATGTAGGTGTTCTAAATAATTTCTTAGCAAGATGATCATCAAAGTTCATCAAATAGTAATTATTCATTGAATTACCTATTTGACCATAGTAATGGCATGATTCAGTAGATTTCAAGTTCTTTTTATGCAAATTACTATTGTCATGCAATTTATTAGCAGAGATAGAATTCTGTTTACTAAAACTAGCCAGCCAACAATCAGCAGCTCTATGGCCTGGCTTCCCACAGTTATAGCATGAAAATTTCGCAAATCATTTTGTAGGGAATTTGACAACATGGGGGTTAACAGAATTCTTCTGAACATGCCAATAGTCCTTGACTGTATGGCCATTTTTCCTATACTCGAAGCATATGATATGCTTACTTTTAAAAATATTTTTACCCCTAGTAGATCCAAACCAGCACTCAATGGCTTTGTGACCACGTTTGTTACAGTTAAAATAATTAATGTGCTGATTTGTAGCAAACATGTTTCTTTTGGGGCCATGATGATCAGAAGACCTAGCATGCATTTTATCATCTTGTTTCATGATGAAACATGCATTCATGAAATGACCATGCCTACCACAGTAATGACAAGATGTATCAGACTTCCTAGTAGCATGATTTCTACCAAATGAATTTCTAGAATGTAATGTTTCACTTGCATGCCCATCTTCAATCAATAATCTGCAATCATCCATTACATGGCCTACCTTGCCACAATAATGGCATGAAACACTCTTATCAGATGCATACGAATAAGTAAATGAGTTATGAGCAGTATGCATTGACCCATCAGATGCAGTAGAGGTAGCAGATTTCAAGACAGAAGTAGCGACATGTTTATCCTTATTTTTCTTACCATTTGCAAACCAACATTGTATGATGAGATCTTTATTTGTACCCTTGGTAAATAAAGCTTGATCAACTTTACCTCCGTTGTAGCCCTTGCTGATCAGAAATTCAGTCAGTCTTTCATACCATGCTCGAGGAGCTTGCTTTAGACCATACAGGGCTTTGTTTAACCTAAAAACTTGGTTAGGTTGAGGAGAGAATTGAAATCCAGGGGGTTGTTCAACAAAAACCTCTTCCTTAATGACTCTATTTAAGAAGGCACTTTTAACATCCATTTGTTGGAGTTTTATATTCTTGGAGCATGCAAAAGCTAGCAAAATTCTTATTACTTCCATCCTAGCAACATGTGCATAGGATTCATCGAAATCAACACCAAATTCCTGACAGTAGCCCTTACCTACTAGTCTGGCCTTATTCCTAGAAATGATTCCATCTTCATTCATTTTATTTTTGAACACCCACTTAGTTCCTATGATATTAACACTATCTGGTCTTGGAACAAGCTCCCAGACATTATTTCTTATGAATTGACCTAATTCCTCACACATAGCATTGACCCAAGCTTGATCAGCCAAGGCCTCTTCTATTGATTTGGGTTCAATTTGTGAGACCAAAGCAATTAGGTCTTGATTATTAACATTCCTAAAATGAGACCTAGTCCGAAGAGGATCTTCAGGGTTGCCTATGACATTATCTATCGAATGATCTTTAAGAAATCTAATATTTATTGAAGACTCACCTGTTTCTCTTGGCTCTTCCTGGTTGGGAGGATTTGATGTTCCACTCGGCTGAGTCTTCTCTTCTTCTTGGTCTTCTAGGAATTCCCCATCGTGATTGGAATCCCTGTCAATATTCTCAATGTTAGTAACACCTTTCTTTTCACTAAAAAGGATGTGTGGAGACTCTTCAACTTTCTGGCCTGTTATGTTAAAGACCCTATATGCCCTTGACACTTCAGAGTATCCTAAAAATATTCCAGGGGAGCTTTTAGCTTCAAACTTATCTAAGTCGTTCTTGTCATTATTATGAATAAAGCATTTAGCTCCAAAAATTCTGAAATGAACCAAGTTTGGTTTCTTACCTTTTAGTAGCTCATAGGGTGTTTTCTTGTGAATAGGTCTTACCATGGCCCTGTTGATTATGTAAGTTGCTGTATTGGCCGCCTCTACCCAGAATTTCCTTGGTAATTGACTCTCAATCAGCATGGTTCGGGCAATCTCCACAATAGTTCTATTTCTTCTCTCCATAATTCCATTCTGTTCAGGTGTCCTGGGAGTAGAAAACCTATGTGTTAGTCCCTCTCTTTCACAAAGATCAGAAAACATAGAGTTTTCAAACTCACCTCCATGGTCAGATTGAATAGAGCAAATCTTGTGTTTTCCTTCTTGTTTGATCTTATTGAAAAACTGATTAAAATTTTGAAAAGTATCACTTTTATTGGCTAAGAAAAAGATCCATGAAAATCTAGAGAAGTCATCAATGATCACATAGCCAAACATGTTCCCATTAAGACTCTGAGTCCTAGTAGGACCAAAGAGGTCCATATGAAGAAGTTCCATTGGCCTCGAGGACAATGGCTCAGATCTTAGCTTGAAAGAATTCCTAGTCTGTTTGCCTAGAGCACTGGCATCACAGGATTTTGAAATAGAATTGAACTTGATTCTAGGCATGCCTCTAACTAAATCATGCTTGACCAATTTATTTAAAGTAGAGAAACTAGCATGGCCTAGACGTCTATCCCATTCAAAAGCATCATTTTCAGAATTAGTAGATAAACAAAGATAAGATTCAGATTCCGCATCTATGTCTACCATGTAGATATTATTAATCCTGTTGACTACAAATTTAACCACATCGGAATTTAATTCAAAAATTTTACATGAATTATCATCAAACACAACCCTATGACCCTTGTCACATAATTGACTAATGCTAATCATGTTGTATTGAAGACCTTCCACAAGTAGAACTTTTTCAATAGAGTTTGTGGAAGACTTACCTACTGTGCCAACTCCAATGATCTTACCTATGTTCTTTCCTCCAAACTTGACCAGACCCCCTACCTTCATCTCTATCTTGCTGAACTTGGATCGGTCTCCTGTCATGTGCCTGGAGCAGCCACTGTCAAGGTACCACTTGTTGTCTTCAACTGCCAGGCCGACCTACCCAAACAAAATCAAGCAAAGTGATTTGGAACCCAAGATGAGTTGGGTCCAAATACATTATTCAAATCTCTAAGCAAATTTTAAGGAATCCAGATTTACATCAACATGGTTTTCTCTGGCACCTTTACTTCTGGTTTATTGAAATTATAGCCGGGGTTCTGTCCAGCTGGTCTGGAGAAGTAAGCTCTATTCCAGTCATTAGGCTTCCCATTCCTAGGATATCTCCTGTGAGCTTGTTGATTAACAGCTTTTTGAGGATGATAGTTATTTCCCCAGTACATCCTGTTTGGACCCATCTGTCTGTAGTAATTCCAGCTTTTATTCTGAACCACTTGCTTGGTCCATCTACCATTTATGTTATGGTGAGTGGGCTTAGTGAAGTTCTTCACAAAATTCATTCCCATTTTAAATGATCGACCAGCATTGTTTGTTGAACTTTCTTTCTGACATTGAGCTCCTTGACTGCTATTTGAGCTGGATGGTGTGTCCAGCTTCTCGTTTCTCTTCTCTGGGCAGAAGGTGGTGGTTTTAAATTGAAAGGGTCTCTTGTTAGTTGGGTCATAGCCTAGACCCTCCCTGTTGAAGTTAACCCTTGTCCCTAGTATAGCATCCAGACTTGTTTTTCCTTAGACAAATTTTTCCAGAACCTTCTATTTATCTTCCAGCTCTTTTTGAAGAGACTCAGAATTTTTTAGAAGTTCAGCGTTCACTATCTTAACAGCTTCATATTTCTCTGAGATCACTCTATTTTCATTTAGGCTTTCTTCAATTTTGATTTTGAGTTCCTTGAGCTAGGTGTGACTCTCCTGGTTTTCTCCCTTGAGCTTTTCATTTACTTTTCTTAGGGAAGTCATTTCTTCAAGTTCTTCTTTTACTTTCTGATTTTCCTCACAGACTTGGGTTTGTTCTTCAACATTGGTATTGAATTTTCTCTTCAGAACCCTATGCCATTTACTAAGTGAATTGAACTTATCTAATAATTCAGCATAGGCATCTTCTCAGTCATTAATAGAAAAATTTTCAAAGACATTTGTTACCTCCTCTTCGCTATTTGCCATTAGGCAAATTCCTTCTTCATCTTCCTCCGAGGAAGTGCTTTCCGGATCTTCTTCCTCATCGCTCCACGTGCAGACTATTGCCTGTGGCTTCTTCTTTTTCTGCACCTTTGAGCTCTTATTATGAAAGTAGGGACCCTTCTTCTGGAGATCTAGGCATTTCCCTTTCATGTGTCCCTGTTTGTTGCAATGAAAGCAAGTCATTCTCTTAGTATTTTTATCCTTATTATTGCTAGATTCAACGTTCTTACTAAAGGAGTATGGCTTCTTCCTCCTAAAGGTCTTCCCCTTAGTCTTTAAAAAAAATTTTAACTGTCGAGTGAGCATTGCCTGCTCCTCCTGATCGAGATCAAAAAAACCATCGGACTCACCGCTACTGCTGCTGCTGCTGCTACTGCTACCCTTGTTGCGGGATGCCTTGAGAGCAACATTCTTGCCCTTCCTGTCACATCCTTCACCACCTCTTTTAAAGTTCATCTCATAGGTCATGAGGGATCCTATGAGTTCAGTCACTGTCATAGTCGTCAGATCCTTTGACTCTTCTATCACGATGGCCTTAGTGTGCCATGCTGGGGTTAGAGACCTAAGTATCTTCCTGACTACTGATGGGGACATCACCTCCCATGCCCACATTCACAGCTCGTCTCCTCGCCCCGGTTGCATCCGGCATAGTCTAGTTATTTAATTTTGAGTCCTATGTAATTTTTATTTGAGTCATTTGATGTATTTTCTCTTTTATTTGAGTCATGTTCCTAGGTCTTGTGTTTATTTCCCTAAGTTTGAGTGTCATTAGGTTGTCTAGTTAGCTATTGGGCCCAATTCATTGGGCTTGGCCCAAGGGCTCCCCCCTACCCCCTCGGTTATTTGTCATTGAGTCAATTGTCAGGGTCTTATTGTAAAATGTGGGTTGCCTATATATAGGGCCCCATTCCCCCCATTTCAAGGTAATGAATCAATGAATGAAAAACTTGCCGTTTTGAGAGTTTACACTTCTTATCTAGTGGAGAGATTCCATTTTTTGGGTGAGAGACCCTAGGGGAGAGATTCCCCACCCATCCCTCTCTTAATCTCTCTTTTTCACTCCCCTTTCTCTCTCCTCCACACCCAATTTCAAAAATTTTCTCTCTCCTCCCTTCCCAACCACCACTCTCCCACCTACCCCCATTAAAGACCACTCCCCTTCCCCACACATCCCATTACTCCACCCCTAGTCCCAAGAGAGCTTCCACCAATCCTAGCTCCACCTCCCAACCCCCAACTACCCCACCCACTTCCCCAAGCACCCTTCCCACTACCCAAAGCAGCCCTCCACCTTCCCAAGGCACTTCTTCCCATCCCCAAGACCACCATTGACCACCCCACATTAAAGGAAATTCAAACTAACATACCCTCCACCCACTTGTGCCCCCCCACCTTCCTCCTTCTCCCTCCAAGCCCAAATTCATAGCTCCTCCTCCCACCACCTGTTAGACCCCCTTCCAGACCCTATTCTTCCCCTCCTACACCTTGGAACACCCCCTCCTAGACCCCCTCACAGCCAGGGTTCTCCCCACACTCATCCACCTCCATTTCCCCTCCCATATACCCCATTTCCCCCCACCATCTTCAACCTCCAATTTTTAGTTCGCTGGCAGCAGAAGAGTAGCAGATTGCAGAGGCGACCCCGACCACATCCCAGAGAATCTGAAAGCCCAAGAGGTATCCACGGAAGCGTCTACCTATCTTCTTCGCAACGGCGGTGGTCTCGTCCCATTCTGAGCTTCGAGCTGACTGGGAGATCCGTTCTCCTACAACTGCGCAGAGCTGCCCCTGCTGAGCACCAGAGCCATAGTAGAAGCTCTGCCACGACGAACCTTGGAAGATTCAGGCCACAAGTCCTTCTGAAAAGTTGTTCCTCTTCCTGTCTACTTTCCGAATCAAGAAGTGGAACTTCTATCGATGTCCGTGGGCCATAGTTATTATTTTTCTCCCTCGGGTACGCGGTTCAGCTTCCCACAGCCTGCACCAACCTGTCATCAGTGTTCAGAGTGCCCTGGTCTTCTCTGGCATTGTTTGGCTTCCCCGTCAGTTTTTCTACGAAGAGGACTCGTCCACGATACCAAAAACGCCAGCGGTGCTTGATTCTGAGTTCGGGAGCTGACGGGGCATCCTCTTCAACCTGCTGTTGGCCGCCAGAAGCTACCAGTCCAAGAATCTGCCTCCCTGCTCGGGCCTCCACCCAGACCAGCGTCGGCGCCAGAAGAAATCAAAAAAAATTGGAAGACTTCCCTGGCCTCCTACGAAGATTTTTCAGGTGGTTTCATCCCCAAAAAAATTAGGCATCAGTCGCAGCAACTATTTCTTCGATCATCTGTCAGCACCCACAGAACGTGGACAGAACCGGCGACCTCCCATCTTCGGTGTTCCTCTCTCAAGTTCCCCTCCCCGCTTGGCCGGCTGAAGGCCCCTCCCTATGTGGAGGTAGTTTTAGTTGTAATATCACTTAACCGCCACCCCAAGATCCCCCTCCTGCGAGAGGTGTAGTATTGTAATCATTTGGGCCGGTCAAGCTACCCCGACGCGGCGTGTGAGGATCCACCCGCCTCCCCGCTCGCCCTCATCTCCGAGCGGGACCGATTTCTTCAAACCGGTCGAGTAAGTGCTCCAAACTTTGCTCTAATTTGTGCTTGTTCTTTCAATATTAGTTCATAAACTCCGCTGGCCGTGAATGAGAGCCCGATCCTTAAGCTCCTTTGCTATAAGTGATCACCGTGGGAAAAGAGTGGAACCCGTGCCCTCGGCACGACATCGGCTCCCTTGAATTGGGCTGCCATTACCCTTGGGAATCAACTTAGGCCTTGCTGGCCCTCTACCAGCAAGGGCCCAGCCCACACAACCTCCACTTGGCATTGCCAAGTTACCCCGGGTCTTGGTGAGCATCGGGTGAGCGGTCGCCGACATCGGTCCGTTTGATTGCGATTGTGCTTGTTTGTTTAAGTCCTAGGTTGTGTCACATCAATTGGTATCAGAGCAAGTTCACAACTTGTCTCTCCACAAGTTGGTCCTAGGGCATGTTTATGCATTTAGAGTCCTCGGTTGCATCTCCCATGTCCACTAGAATGGCCACTTCATACCCGTCATATCCATCCCCATCAACTTTCCCAAGAAGCCCAAATCCTCATGGAAGCTCCATTGCCAACAAAGTGGGTAGCAACACCTCTATCATAGAAGCCCTACCTAATGTCCTTAATCGGCTTGAAGATATCATGTCTCGACTCGACCGACTTGAAGGAAATAACCGTGCACCAAGAGTGAATGAGAGTGACCTTCGGGGAAATCTAGAAACCATATTTTTAGAACACTTGAAAATCAAACCCCCCACCTTTGATGGATCTAACAGCCCAAGCCTTTACCTAGATTGGGAGATTTCCCTAGATCAACTCTTTAAAAGTACCCCCTTGAACGAAGAAAGGAGAATGAGGCTAGCCAAGGCACACCTCTCCAAACAAGCTAAAACTCATTGGTTAGTAGTGGAAGGTTTAAGAAGGATCTGCAGGGAGACCCCCATTAGCACTTGGGATAAGATGAAGGTTGAGCTTAGGAAAACCTACACTCTCCAACCCTCTCCCTCCTACTCAAATCACAAAAGCCCAAGGAGCACTTCAACTCCTTCATCCCCGCCCAGTCAATCCAAGACCCCAATCACCCATTCCCTACCATTTCCCATCTCTCCCACCGCAACCACTACATTTACACCCCACCTCCAAGTCCACACCACAACCATAGGTCCCCATACCCAATTGGGCCCCATGGCCAACTCTCCACCTAGGCCCATGGTAACCCCCACCACTACCTCTCCATCACCCCCAAAAAGGGACACTCCTCCCAAAACAAATCAACCCAAACCCCTTCAACCCACCCATCTTCCTCTCCCTACCCCAATCCAACTCCCACCAAAGCCTCCACTACTACCCTCACCTATCCTAACCCAAGTTTCCCACTACCTACCACCCCGGATACACCATGCCCCAATCATCACCACACCCTCAAAAGCCCCTCTCACCTCCTTGGAAGAAGAACCCATACCCCACCCCATAGTGGTGAACACTCCAAACCCACTCTCCACCTTGGAGGAAACCCAAGCCCAAATTGAAGAAGAAACAACACACGAGGGTCTTCACCTTACATCACCATCTCTAGTTGGAGTCAATCTCATCTTAGGGGAAACCCTTGTTAGTTGGCTAAAGAAGAGCCCAATAAGAGATATCACGGCCCACGATTTCCCACCCATGAAGGAAAACCATCTCATAGTGCCCATCTCCTCTTATCACACCACAATCCAAGCATCTTATCAAGTAGAGACCTTAGAGGATTTTCTTAGAGGCTTAGCATGGCAAATTGAGTTCACTAGCATGTTGACCCCTATGACCGAACAACCTAGGAGCCTTGGCCTCCTACACCTATGCATCGGGTCAATCACCTCGGTCTATACCATTGGTTGCTACACTAGCGACCTCCTTTTCCTTCTCCTATGGTAGAAGAACCCATCTCGATCCACTCCCCTACCATTGAGATCCCAAATACTTTGATCAGTCAACAAACTAGAAACCTTGGCCCAATTACCTTAGAGGAAGATGACTCACAATTTGGGAACCTTGAAGACATAGAGTGCCTCCCTCTAGGAAGACCTTTCCACGACCCCTTTGATCCCTTCCTATGGGAGTCTAGTTCCCCATGTGATCCAACCACCTTATCCACCACCCACCATTCCCTATCCCAACCCACCATGTTAGACCTAATTCACCCCATCCTAGACCCGGGTTACACCTTGGGAACCATGACCTTGGGCCACATACCCCCTAGGTAATAAGGTTGTGCCCCACCCCATGATGACCACCTTCTTAGATCCATTCGATCCTTTCTAATGGCAGTTAAAGGGTTGTCCCACACCTATACACATGAAAGTCACCTTTAGGAAAAACATGCATGTGTCTATGCTTACCACACCGCTTGGCATGAACACTATGTTGGGTCCATTCATTCATATCACCCACATGTCAAGTAGAAAGCATGAGTGGTCCAAATTCGGATGTAGTGGTCCACCTTCACTCATCATGAGTCGTAGGCATGATAGGAGTATTCATGGATGTCCGGGTCCCCCAGCATTTGTCACCCCCATGCATGACCGGATCACCTATGGATGCCCCAGTCCTCCCCATTCCATCAAAGTCTTCCTGACGTCAAAGCATGATTGGTCTACTTTTGGTTGCCCAGGTCCACCCATCACCCCTAGAATGTCAACATTCACAAAATTACATGAAAGCCTTTGCAAGCACATAAGCAAGGAAAATGAGATCTATAAGAGGCAGGCTGACTCCCTTCGGCGTCACCAAGAATTCCACGTGGGTGACTTTGTGATGGTGAGGAAGGAGAGGCTCTCCCCGGGAGTCATCTCCAAATTGAGGCTACGTGGGGCTGGTCCCTTCTAGGTCCTGAGGCGCATTAGCGCTAATGCCTGTGAGTTAGATCTCCCCGAGGAGTATGGAGTGAGTCCTACATTCAATGTAGCCGACCTAGTGCCATATAAGGGACCCACGGTGGTACCTAGTGAGGATATTGAGCCTATTCCCTCCGTTGAGAGAGCACCCACCCGTGAGGAGAGTCCACCATCCAAGAGAGCCCAGCGTGAGCGCATTGAACGAATATTGGATGAACATGCCACTACCACCAGGAGCAAGGTATACGAGCGCTATCTCGGCAGGTGGATGGATCGGTCTCGTTCGGAAGACTTGAGGGCAGTACCACTTCTACACCCTCCAAGGAGGGAAGGACACTTACTCGACGGAGTCGAGTTCTCCGCACCCCGGGAGTATGATGAGGACATCACCTCCCATGCACACATTCACAGCTCGTCTCCTCGCCCCGGTTGCATCTAACATGGTCTAGTTATTTAATTTTGAGTCCTATGTAATTTTTATTTGAGTCATTTGATGTATTTTCTCTTTTATTTGAGTCATGTTCCTAGATCTTGTGTTTATTTCTCTAAGTTTGAGTGTCATTAAGTTGTCTAGTTAGCTATTGGGCCCAATTCATTGGGCTTGGCCCAAGGGCTCCCCCCTACCCCCTCAGTTATTTGTCATTGAGTCAATTGTCAGGGTCTTATTGTAAAATGTGGGTTGCCTATATATAGGGCCCCATTCCCCCCATTTCAAGGTAATGAATCAATGAATGAAAAACTTGCCATTTTGAGAGTTTACACTTCTTATCTAGTGGAGAGATTCCATTTTTTGGGTGAGAGACCCTAGGGGAGAGATTCCCCACCCATCCCTCTCTTAATCTCTCTTTTTCACTCCCCTTTCTCTCTCCTCCACACCCAATTTCAAAAATTTTCTCTCTCCTCCCTTCCCAACCACCACTCTCCCACCTACCTCCATAAAGACCACTCCCCTTCCCCACACATCCCATTACTCCACCCCCTAGTCCCAAGAGAGCTTCCACTAATCCTAGCTCCACCTCCCAACCCCCAACTACCCCACCCACTTCCCCAAGCACCCTTCCCACTACCCAAAGCAGCCCTCCACCTTCCCAAGGCACTTCTTCCCATCCCCAAGACCACCATTGACCACCCCACATTAAAGGAAATTCAAACTCACATGCCCTCCACCCACTTGTGCCCCCCCGCCTTCCTCCTCCCTCCAAGCCCAAATTCGCAGCTCCTCCTCCCACCACCTATTAGACCCCCTTCCAGACCCTATTCTTCCCCTCCTACACCTTGGAACACCCCCTCCTAGACCCCCTCACAGCCAGGGTTCTCCCCACACTCATCCACCTCCATTTCCCCTCCCATATACCCCATTTCCCCCCACCATCTTCAACCTCTAGTTTTCAGTTCGCTGGCAGCAGAAGAGTAGCAGTTTGCAGAGGCGACCCCGACCACATCCTAGAGAATCTGAAATCCCAAGAGGTATCTACAGAAGCGTCTACCTGTCTTCTTTGCAATGGCGGTGGTCTCGTCCCCTTCTGAGCTTTGAGCTGACCGGGAGATCCGTTCTCCTACAACTGCGCGGAGCTGCTCCTACTGAGCACCAGAGCCATAGTAGAAACTCTGCCACGATGAACCTTGGAAGATTCAGGCCACAAGTTCTTCTGAAAAGTTGTTCCTCTTCCTATCTACTTTCAGAATCAAGAAGTGGAACTTCTATCAATGTTCGTGGCCCATAGTTATTATTTTTCTCCCTGCACTGACCTGTCATCAGTGTTCAGAGTCCCCTGGTCTTCTCCGGCATCATTTGGCTTCCCCGTCAGTTTTTCTGCGAAGAAGACTCATCCACGATTCCAAAAACTCCAGCGGTGCTTGATTCTCAGTTCGGGAGCTGATGGGGCATCCTCTGCAACCTGCTGTTGGCCGCCAGAAGCTGCCAGTCTAAGAATCTGCCTCCCTGCTCGGGCCTCCACCCAGACCAGCGTCGGCGCCAGAAGAAATCACAAAAGTTTGGACGACTTCCGTGGCCTCCTACGAAGATTTTCCAGGTGGTTTCATCCCCAAAAAAATTAGGCATCAGTCGCAGCAACTCTTTCTTCGATCATCTATCAGCACCCACAGAACGTGGACAGAACCGGCGACCTCCCATCTTCGGTGTTCCTCTCTCAAGTTCCCCTCCCCGCTTGGCCGGCTGAAGGCCCCGCCCTATGTGGAGGTAGTTTTAGTTGTAATATCACTTAACCCCCACCCCAAGATCCCCCTCCTGTGAGAGGTGTAGTATTGTAATCATTTGGGCATGTCAAGCTACCCCGACGCGGCGTATGGGGATCCACCCGCCTCCCAGCTCGCCCTCGTCTCCGAGCGGGACCGGTTTCTTCAAACCGGTCGAGTAAGTGCTCCAAACTTTGCTCTAATTTGTGCTTGTTCTTTCAATATTAGTTCATAAACTCCGCTGGCCGTGAATGAGAGCCCGATCCTTAAGCTCCTTTGCTATAAGTGATCACCGGGGGAAAAGAGTGGAACCCGTGCCCTCGGCACGACGTCGGCTCCCTTGAATTGGGCTGCCATTACCCTTGGGAATCAACTTAGGCCTTGCTGGCCCTCTACCAGCAAGGGCCCAGCCCACACAACCTCCACTTGGCATTGCCAAGTTACCCCGGGTCTTGGTGAGCATCGGGTGAGCGGTCACCGACATCGGTCCGTTTGATTGCGATTGTGCTTGTTTGTTTAAGTCTTAGGTTGTGTCACATCAACTACATCTGCTTCAGCCATCACTTTCCCTAGCCCCTTAAGTGTATTCGTGATCAAAGACAACCTGGCATACATTTCAGTGATGTTCTCCTCTTGTTTCATCTTAAACAATTCATACTCAGAGGTGTTGAGATTTACCTTCGTGGCTCTCACTTGAGCTGTACCTTCATAGATTAGTTGCATCTCATCCCACATTCACTTGGCCGTCTTATAGGCTGATATGCAGGCGTATTCATCTGGGTGTACAGCACACTGGATGATATTCAGGGCCATCCAGTTGAGTGAAGATAACTTGACATGTTCATCTGTCCACGCGTCCTCGTTTGGTGGCAGATCATACGGTCATGTAGTGATTACCCTCCACAGCTTATGGCTCTGTGCCCTGATGAACACCTCCATCCTATTTTTCCAGTAGAGATAGTTATTACCATCAAAGAATGGAGCGCGACTAATGGATTGACCCTCAGGCATGAAACTTTGAGGACCATTAGGATTACCCTGACCGTTGGTCCACATAATGATAACCTGCTCTGATACCAATTGTTATGCGCAGCGAAGAGTGATATAGAAGGGGGGATGAATAGATCACTCCGTAAAATTAAAAACACAGTGGTAAATCACAACTTCATTTCTCAACCCTTCAGAAATAGCACAAAGGATAGCTAAGACACTCAATAACCAAGACAGAATAAGTAAGTGCGATCGAGAGAGCTGTTCACAGTCAAACAAAATGCCAAGCAGATGGAGTGCACAAACGATAATAGGCAAACCACAGAAGAGACAAGAATTTTTTAGGTGGTTCGATTGTAGTCCACAATCAACATCCACCCCTCACTCCAAACCAGAGTGAGGCTTCCACTAGCCACGGCTAGAAATAGCAGACTCAGTCTGCGAACATATGCTGCCAAACAGCTTGACCAACCAAGGGAAACAAATCCCTCAACCCAAACTCTGCAACCCACAGAGCTTGACACCTGGACCTGCTACACGCAAGACCAGAACCGGAGACGAATCTCCCTTCCTCCAAACCCGAGGGAACCTGCTAGTGATAGCCCATCACTGGCAAACCAGATATCACAGATCTCTCTTCCTCTGCAGCCCAGAGGGAAACCGGGGAATCTCTCCCTTCCTCCGAACACTGGAGGGTAACAATATGAGATGACAAAAGATGAAATGAAAACGGAAAAACAAGACAATCGATGAAGAGACTCGTTTCTGAAAACAATAACAATGTAGCTTCTGAAGAAGCAGATCTTCACAGGCACAGACTCTTCTCTCTCTCTCAAAGACTTTTCTCTCAGATCTATTCTCTCAAATTCTTCTCTCTTTCTTCTCTCGGGAACGTGGAGGCTCTCTCTTTTCTTCTTCTGCTCAGGCACTAATTCTTCTCAGCTTTTCCTCCAGTTCTCTTCTTTCAGTCGCAGAGGTCATCCTTTTATATGGCTTCCCACCTGAATTCCATGACTTCACTCATGTGGCGTGAGTAGGGCTCGTGCCCTCCTTTTCCAGAGAAATCTCAGATCACATCTCAGGCATCAACCTCGGATCACGTGCCCAATCATCAGCCTGAATCATCTGCAGGAACAGAAGAAAGGGATGCAGCCAGTTAGTTCAGGTTTTGAACAAGGCGTGTATAGACATGATGCAGCATTGAGTGTATGGACTTAGTATCCAAGCGAGAGCTATGTACAGACTTGGTTTGAACAATGCACAAAGGATATAGGAATTTGTGTACATTGACGATGAGTGCTCAGGCGTGCTGTGAAGCAATGTACAGACTTGATGAGAACGATGCATGAACAATGTATAGACATGGAGTGCACTGTGCAACTAATGTACATACTTTGCAATGCCTAGTGTTAAAGCATGGGAACACAGTGCATCATGTACAGACTATGCGATATGCACCCAGACGATGTCTAGACTTTGTTAAATTGATGCACAACAAAAAGACGACTCTTTCCTAGGCGTCAGATTCAGAACGGACGCCCCTATTGATGGGCGTCAAATTTCAGGCATAATAGAATGTATAGACTTTCTACGGCATCAAGGCAACCATCATGATGTGCAATGTTCAGACTTGACAATATATGAAGAACATATGCTGTACAGACTTTGAATCAATAGATGCACAATGTACATACTTCAAATCAAAGGATGCACAATGTACAGACTTTGCATGAGACGCTAGACGCTGTACAGACTTGGAGACAATGCATGCTGCAATGTATAGACTTAGCATATGCATGAGACGCTACGTGAGACGGAGCTGGCTATACAGACTTTGAGAGACGATGCACTGTAGGCTAACGCTGTACAGACTTTGAGATATGCCTTGGACAGACTCACGATGTACAGACTTTGTAAGACGATGCATGCACAAGACACTAAGTGAGACTGACCGATGTACAGACTTTGCCAATGTGCAGACTTTGCCTTCATGCGATGTATAGACTTGTGTTCTGAACGTAGGTAAAGATGACAATGTATAGACTTTGCGTGGATGACCAGACAATGTATAGACTTGCACATATGCATGAACAAGTGGCGATGTACAGACTTGGGCAATGTACAGACTTGAAGCAAGGAGACGATGTGTAGACTTGGCCAATATACAGACTTGACTTCGTGGAATGTATAGACTTGCCACTAAGGAATATGCAAACTTGACAATGCAATGTGTAGACTTAGCGTGTGCTGTGAACAATGTATAGACTTAAGGTTGATGCACAAACACAACTGCAAGGAATGTATAGACTTTGTGCAATGTGCAGACTTCGCATGCATGTGAATGTATAGACTTTGCAGACTTGCTAGCTTGCGGATGTATAGACTTCAGCTCGTGCAATGCAGATAGTGTATAGACTTGCAATACGTGAGACACTGAATGAGACAGTCGGATGTACAGACTTGGCTAATGCATGAAGCACAGGATGCAACAACGTATAGACTTGACGCAGCATCAAAGTAACCATGTGCAGACTTCGTGTAGTCTACAAGCAATGTGTAGACTTGCACAAATGCATGAACAGCACTGTCTTAAATTGTAATGTCCTGGATCCTTATTGGATTCTTATTAGGTCTTTATTTATTTCTTCTTTACCCTCTCTCCTCCCTCATTTCTCTCATCTCTTTCTCTCTCTCGTTCTCTCTCGTCTAAGGACCATTCGACGCGGGGCGTGCGACCGTGGAGAGCTGGCCGAGGCAGGGACGCGATGGAGTGATCGGGATGCGGGATGGAGCGACGGTTTGAGCGTGGCGTGGCGCGATCCCTCGGTGGATTCCCAGATCTGTGCGGTTCGTGTTTTGGCATTTTCGACATGGATTAGTTGCTTCGGCGCACGGTTTCTTCGGTGGAGGTAAGGAGATGGATCACCTACTTCTCATGTACGTTTTCCCTATAGTTTCACGTTGTTCCGTGCTAGAACGGGCGAGTTTGGGCTCATTTAGATAAAACTATGGTTTTGGGAGTTCGCAGGGTTCGCCGGAAAATGACGACGGTTTTTAGATCAGTTAGTGTCAATGGACTCCCTGTAACGTCCGCGTTCTATAGTCATTGATTTCGTGTCGATTGGCGGTCATTCGGGACCGTTAGGATCCCGGGAAGTCCGGTGATTCCATTTGGGTCGATTTGAAGAAATCGCCCGTTTCTCGTTGTTTCTTGGCCGATTCGACTCCCGTTGGAGTCTAAGTGTTGTATATCATCGTTATGGATGTATCCCCTTCGTTTCGGAATGAACGGGGCGTGGAAAGGCCATGATTGGGCCGATCCTGTGGTTTGCTCCCCGTGACGCCTACGCGGTTTAACATTAATCGCGTTGGGCTTAGGGCAGCTAGTTTTGGACCGTTTAGAGTGAGTCGGTGGGCATCTGCGCGGTCGCGCGACAGACCGCCCAGTGGATGGCGTTGCCAGATGTGAGCTGCCCAGTCCACTTGAGCGGCTGGTACCCAGCCGTTCTGTTTTTCCTATGGTGTTGAGCGGCCAGGTCTTAACCGCTTAGCACTGTTGACCTTGTCAACATTTTAAGGCGGTTCATGGGGCGGTTCTCCCTTAGCCGTCCTGTGCAATGAGCGGTCTGTCCCTAGACCGTTCTGACCGTCGTCTGACCGAGTACTGTAGTAGGTCGGTTGGCTTGAGCGGCTTTCCCTTAACCGCTCTATGTCTTGGGGCGGTCCAGCCCTACCCGTCTAGTCTTTCAGTACCTTGAGGTCTGTCCCATTGAGCAGTTCCATTTAAACCGTTCTGTTTGATTGAGCGGCCATGTCTGAACCGTTCAGCTCATTGAGCGGCCCCTTTGTGACCGCCCAGTGAGTTGAGTCTGTGGTTGTATCTTCTGGCCGTGATGGCCTGATCTGTGTCCGTCTATCTGTGTGTGTGTCATTGGACGGTTAGCTAGTCCGTGTCGCGTGTCTTCTATAGACCGCTGGGTGGTTTGTCGGGCAGGTCAGCTAGAGTTGACTGATCCTAGTGGTCATATCCTTGATCGCTACAGTCGTCTCGTGGCCCTACCCACGACTGCCGGTATCCTTGTCTCTGTGTGCGTTGCGGCTACTTCCTTGGCTGCTTGGTTCGCCTGGCGGCTGGATAAGGAGTCGTTTATGCCCAGAGGGTTGTTCTTCGTCGTTTCGATTTTCGTATGTCTTGGCTTGACCTTGTGGTCTGCCTGTTGTCCTGTGGATGTCTCCTGACGTCCTATGAGGGCTAAGACTACGTTATGAGGTAGCCATGAGTTTTCTTGCTTGGAGTAGGATTCTCTTTCCTACTGTTGAATCGTCATTGTCCGGTTCCTGTCAACCCGGGGTGACCCAATGGTTGACAGGTGACCTTGTGTGTCTCGGAGATCTGTCCAGTTCGAGACATGGTTCTGGGTGCCTCGAGGTATCATCTTACCTCGGTTTGCGTGTCCAGGTGTACTGAGGGTCTCGTTGATCCCTCAGGTCTCCGTGTGTCTTTTTCTACGGTTGTTTCCTCTGGCTTAGGATTAGACCGATTGGCGGCGTGTCTCTACCGTTGTACAACGATCTTGACTCCGAGTTGTGAGACTCAAGGATCGTTGTGTTAGTAGGTCTAGTCGCCTTGTCCTGAGTCTGTTGGCAGTTGTCTTGCTGCCTTGGTGCTTCGTAGTACGTGCGACAGTGCTTCCTTGCCTATCTGTACTACAACACTCTTGTTTCAGAGTCTGTGTGTCTAGTGAGCCTCCACTAGTCATAGCCTTACGACACGTTACGACGTGTCGACCCACCTGGGAGTTGGTGGCGAAGGCAGTTCCCGATATACGGTTTGTAAGCTAGTTTCCGTGGGCCCCCGCTGTACAGTGGCGTCCTGCTGGGTGGGGAAAACTAGCTAGAGGCCTGGCTCTCCAGCAAGAGTCGGTGTGTGCACACGTGGTCAGGGGCGTTGGACTGACGCCGACGGGCGTTACCCTATCTAGTCACTCGCTACTGTAGTTCCTATTCTGGTTCTCAACGTCTCTTAGTCTCTGTCGTGTTTCGGGCGACAGCACAGACGAGACACTTGTAGGCGCAGCATAAGACGTCAGTGGACGTAGCTGGCTGTTCTTCTAGTGAGGAGGTGCTTCCGTCACGTGACGCGTGACTCTTGTGTTTCTCGCACGTCGTGACCTTTCCAGGTTAGCCCTCTCGTGGTCTTGCCCGTGGTCAGTGTTGTGTCGTGTGCACGACGTTCTAGTCGTGTGTGTGTGGTCATGTCTAGAAGAGCATGCATGGCAATCGAGTCATGTATGCTTTAGAGCGTCGGTGTCTGTCTAGGTTCTTCCTAGGCTTTTTGCCCGTCTTTGTAGGCCCGACAGATCGGTGACTCCTGACCTTGTCAGATCAGAGTTCACCTTCCTATTGCTGCCTGGTGTAGTTTGGGGAGCCGAGGTTAGTTTGGCGGCCGCGCTTGTTCGGTACGACTTTTCCCTTTTCTTTGAGCCGTTTCTACTCCTTCCGTTCTAGTTTTCTTTTACAGCTTTCTAGTGGTAGTTTTCCTGCTTTACTACTATTGCTGTTTTAGCTGTTGTTCCGTGTTACTGCGTTGTTTGTCAGTGGGGATCCGCGTGACCCCTACTAGGACAGTGACACGAGGCTCACCCCTGCTTTTCAGGTGGGTGGCATCATTCTGCTTCCGCGGTGCCTGGTGTGGTGTGTCTGTAGCTGCCAGCGGTACCTGTGTCGGGCTTCCCCCGACCTCAGTGTACGTCCTTCCTCTCAGTTGACTGTACTGCTTGTCTTTCCTTTGGACTAGACTCTGGTATAATTGTTAAATTGAAATTGTTAATTAAAAAGTAATTTTATTTCTGCTACTTTAGCAAACCGATCTAATGAAATTTAATTGCTTACTATTATATCTCTGGGGCTTCAATGTACTCTACACATGCCTTTTATCCCTTCAGAGCTTTACCGCTCTTGGGAGGCCTCGCGGGTTCCAAGTGGTATCGGGTCTACTCGGTAGTTATATCGAGTATATCCGGTATCGAGGATCCGGGTCGTCACAGGTGGTATCAGAGCAGTGTTCTGAGATGTTCGGGGTTCTTTTCTGAGGTATCAGAGCGTTGTTGTGTGAAGTACATGGGAATCCGAGATATACAGTATCCAGAGTCCTGAAAGTCCAGTACAGTCTTTCACTGGCTTGGGTTTGCGATTCTTTGTCGCATCATTTTCTGTGTGTCGTCTTGTGCGTGGTGTATTAACAATGGACAAGATGGTTTTGCTCTCGTCAGAATGTGACGGGATGCTCCTTTTTCATCGTGGTGTTCGTCTCGATCATGCTGTACTTGGCAGAGTTCGCCGATAGGCTTGAATCTGCGGTACATTGTTCGAGATCTTTTCCGTGATTTGTTGAGGTGACTGGTGACTTTTCGAGTTGGTGTGATGGCCGTACACGTTCTTACGTTGTTTTGGTCGTCCCAGCTTAAGTCTGTTCAGCTCCTGATGCGTTTCGCTTCGGTTGAAGTGGTTGATTAGATTCCTTGTTTGAGAAGATGCTCGGGCGAACCTAGGATTTCCCTTCCTGGTGAGCTGCTGTTAGTCGAGCTTGATCCTTCTCATCCCGTCTGGTGGAGTCTTTTCGAGGTAAGCCTTGGAATTGCCGTCTTGGGGATGCCTTTGTCCTGCGTCTACTTAAGGGTGGACTTTGTTTAATCTGAACCGGATTTGCTCCTTGTCTTACGGTTGCTTGGTTTCGGACCTAATCCTTGTGTTGAGAGCCGTTGTGCACCGTATTTGTCGTGCCGTGTCTAGCGGCCGATGTGTTGTGAAGGTTCGTTTATTGTTTCAGTACGTATAGGTAAGCTGAGACTAGCATTTTCTTTGTGCCTTGTGCTGAAGCTCGTACTCTCCTTTGTTTGCACTTAGGCTATTTGTGATCGGTTGCTCGCAGGATCAGTACTCGTGGCGTGTTATGTTGCAATTTTTATGAGTTGCGATGGCACCGTGTGTGTGCTGAGATGCGGATACCGAGATATTCCCTGTTGCCTGTGTGTGTTGTTTGAGTGCGTAGTGGAAGCGTGTGGGCTGGTCACCCACAGGTCGAGAATCGTTGTTGTGAGATTCTGGACAGTCGAGAATTTCGTTCTTCTCGATATAACTGCATCTTGGTTTCTTGTGCCTTGATGTTGCATGTTGCCGTGCTATTGCTGGAATCATTCTGGTGTTGGCATTGGCATTTGTGAGCATTGGGGAATCTGTCGGCATTCCTTCTGATTGAGTACCCTCTGCTCCGTATTCTCTTTTCTTGGGTATTGTCTTCTCGAGGCGTGCTCGTGGTCCTTGAGATGCATTCCCCGAGATTGTTTTTCTTGTTGTTGTGGGTCTGTTCTTGGTGAGCTGCTCGATGCATGACTAGTTCCTTGTAGTCGTGTGTTCAGCTGTCGTTGTACCTTGATGTGACCCAGCTTGCGGTTGTATTCCGTGGTTCTATGTTCAGTACGGAGCCGGGGTCCTGCAAGTCTTGTTGCTACCGTTGTTGTCATTTTAGCGCTGTTTCTCTATGATTTTGTCTGTCTGTTTTGGCACTATGTGGACCAGGTCTTGTTAGTTAGCTTTGCTATACTCTCTTCTCCTGGTAGAGTTAGCATGCGACTCGATCAGATATAATGTCTGAATGAGGGTTGCCTTGAATGTGCTTGTGGTCCAGTGCTGTCGTTGGCGTCCTGTGTGCCAGGTGTTCCCTGTTGCCTTTGGCACTGGAGCCGATGTTATTGTCGAGCTGTCAGCTGAGACGACTGTCTCCTTGTTTAAGTTGATACTCGCCGTGTCTGTCATTTCATTTTCCCGATATCTATTTTCGTGGCATGTGTCGTGTCTCCTTCCCTGCAAGACGTAAGCGACGTTGCCCTATTTCGGAGGTGTTGGACTTGTGTTCACTTGGGTGCCGTGCTCGATCCAGAGCGTGTGCCGATGATTATGGTCTGACTATGTTCCTCTGAACTGTGTTCTCTCGAGATTCGTGTCGTTTCAAGTTGTGTCGTGGGGTTATTCTTCCCTGCTTCTCCTTTGCTAGTCCTTAAATTTCGAGGATGAAATTTCTTAAAGTAGGGGAGGATGTAATGTCCTGGATCCTTGTTGGATTCTTATTAGGTCTTTATTTATTTCTTCTTCACCCTCTCTCCTCCCTCATTTCTCTCATCTCTTTCTCTCTCTCGTTCTCTCTCGTCTCAGGACCATTCGACGCGGGGTGTGCGACCGTGGAGAGCTGGCCGAGGCGGGGACGCGATGGAGTGATCGGGATGCGGGATGGAGCGACGGTTTGAGCGTGGCGTGGCGCAATCCCTCGGTGGATTCCCAGATCGGCGCGGTTCATGTTTTGGCATTTTCGGCACGGATTAGTCGCTTCGGCGCACGATTTCTTCGGTGGAGGTAGGGAGATAGATCACCTACTTCTCCTGCACGTTTTCCCTGCAATTTCACGTTGTTCGGTGCTAGAACGGGCGAGTTTAGGCTCGTTTAGATAAAATCGTGGTTTTGGGAGTTCGCAGGGTTCGCTGGAAAATGGCGACGATTTTTAGATCAGTTAGTGTCAATGGACTCTCTGTAACGTCCGCGTTCTATAGTCACTGATTTCGTGTCGATTGGCGGTCATTCGGGACCGTTAGGAGCCCGGGAAGTCCGGTGATTCCATTTGGGTCGATTTGAAGAAATCGCCCGTTTCTCATTGTTTCTTGGCCGATTCGACTCCCGTTGGAGTCTAAGTGTTGTATATCATCGTTATGGAAATATCCCCTTCGTTTCGGAACGAACGGGGCATGGAAAGGCCACGATTGGGCCGATCCTGTGGTTTGCTCGCCGTGACGCCTACGCGGTTTAACATTAATCGCGTTGGGCTTAGGGCGCTAGTTTTGGACCATTTAGAGTGAGTCGGTGGGCGTCTGCGCGGTCACGCGATAGATAGCCTAGTGGATGGCGTTGCCAGATGTGAGCTGCCCAGTCCACTTGAGCGGCTGGTTCCCAGCCGTTCTATTTTTCCTGTGGTGTTGAGTGGCCAGGTCTTGACCACTTAGCACTGTTGACCTTGGGTCAACATTTTAAGGCGGTTCATGGGGCAGTTCTCCCTTAGCCGTCCTGTGCGTTGAGCGGTCTGTCCCTAGACCGTTCTGACCGTCGTCTGACCGAGTACTGTAGTAGGTCGGTTGGCTTGAGCGGCTTTCCCTTAACTGCTCTATGTCTTGGGGCGGTCCAGCCCTAGCCATCCAGTCTTTCAGTACCTTGAGGTCTGTCCCGTTGAGCGGTTCCGTTTAAACCGTTCTGTTCGATTGAGCGGCCATGTTCGGACCGTTCAGCTCATTGAGCGGCCCCTTTGTGACCGCCCAGTAAGTTGAGTCCGTGGTTGTATCTTCTGGCCGTGATGGCCTGATCTGTGTCCGTCTATCTGTGTGTGTGTCATAGGACGGTTAGCCAGTCCGTGTCGCGTGTCTTCTATAGACCGCTGGGTGGTTTGTCAGGCAAGTCAGGTAGAGTTGACTGATCCTAGTGGTCATATCCTTGATCGCTACAGTCGTCTTGTGGCCCTACCCACGACTGCCGGTATCCTTGTCTCTGTGTGCATTGCGGCTACTTCCTTGGCTGCTTGGTTCGCCTGGCGGCTGGATAAGGAGTCGTTTATGCCCAGAGGGTTGTTCTTCATCGTTTCGATTTTCGTATGTCTTGGCTTGACCTTGTGGTCTGCCTGTTGTCCTGTGGATGTCTCCTGACGTCCTATGAGGGCTAAGACTACGTTATGAGGTAGCCATGAGTTTTCTTGCTTGGAGTAGGATTCTCTTTCCTACTGTTGAATCGTCATTGTCCGGTTCCTGTCAACCCGGGGTGACCCAATGGTTGACAGGTGACCTTGTGTGTCTCGGTAGATATGTCCAGTTCGAGACATGCTTTTGGGTGCCTCGAGGTATCATCTTACCTCGGTTTGGGTGTCCAGGTGTACTGAGGGTCTCGTTGATCCCTTAGGTCTCCGTGTGTCATTTTCTATGGTTGTTTCCTCTAGCTTAGGATTAGACCAATTGGCGGCGTGTCTCTGCTGTTGTACAACGATCTTGACTCCGAGTTGTAAGACTCAAGGATCGTTGTGTTAGTAGATCTAGTCGCCTTGTCCTGAGTCTGTTGGTAGTTGTCTTGCTGCCTTGGTGCTTCGTAGTACGTGCGACAGTGCTTCCTTGCCTGTCTGTACTACAACACTCTTGTTTCAGAGTCTGTGTGTCTAGTGAGCCTCCACTAGTCGTAGCCTTACGACACGTTACGACGTGTCGACCCACCTGGGAGTTGGTGGCGAAGGCAGTTCCCGATATACGGTTTGTAAGCTACTTTCCGTGGGTCCCCGCTGTACAGTGGCGTCCTACTGGGTGGGGAAAACTAGCTAGAGGCCTGGCTCTCCAGCAAGAGTCGGTGTGTGCACACGTGGTTATGGGCGTTGGACTGACGCCAACGGGCGTTACCCTGTCTAGTCACTCGCTACTGTAGTTCCTGTTCTGGTTCTGAGCGTGTCTTTGTCTCTATCGTGTTTCGGGTGACAGCGCAGACGAGACACTTGTAGGCGCAGCATAAGACGTCAGTGGACGCAGCTGGCTGTTCTTCTAGTGAGGAGGTGCTTCCATCACGTGACACGTGACTCTCGTGTTTCTCGCACATCGTGACCTTTCCGGGTTAGCCCTCTCGTGGTCTTGCCCGTGGTTAGTGTTGTGTCGTGTGCACAACGTTCTAGTCATGTGTGTGTGGTCATGTGTAGAAGAGCGTGCATGGCAATCGAGTCATGTATGCTTTAGAGCGTCGGTGTCTGTCTAGGTTCTTCCTAGGCTTTTTGCCCATCTTTGTAGGCCCGACAGATCGGTGACTCCTGACCTTGTCAGATCAGAGTTTGCCTTCCTGTTGCTGCCTGGTGTAGTTTGGGGAGTCGAGGTTAGTCCGTCGGCCGTGCTTGTTCGGTACGGCTTTTCCCTTTTCTTTGAGCTATTTCTACTCCTTCCGTTCCAGTTTTCTTTTACAGCTTTCTAGTGGTAGTTTTCCTGCTTTACTACTACTACTGTTTTAGCTGTTGTTCCATGTTACTACGTTGTTTGTCAGTGGGGATCCGCGTGACCCCTACTGGGCCAGTGACACGAGGCTCACCCCTGCTTTTCAGGTGGGTGGCGTCATTCTGCTTCCGCGGTGCCTGGTGTGGTGTGTCTGTAGCTGCCAGCGGTACCTGCGTCGGGCTTCCCCCGACCTCAGTGTATGTCCTTCCTCTCTGTTGACTGTACTGCTTGTCTTTCCTTTGGACTGGACTCTGGTATAATTGTTAAATTGAAATTGTTAATTAAAAAGTAATTTTATTTCTGCTACTTTAGCAAACTAATCTAATGAAATTTAATTGCTTACTGTTATATCTCTATGGCTTCAATGTACTCTACACATGCCTTTTATCCCTTTGGACCTTTACCGCTCTTGGGAGGCCTCGCGGCTTCCAAGTGGTATCGGGTCTACTCGGTAGTTCTATCGGGTATATCCGGTATCTGGGATCCGGGTCGTCACATAAATGATCATGCATGAATTGATCTAGAGATATAAATAGATTGATTTATAGTGTGAGACATCATCAAAACCGTAGCGATGCAACACTCGGCTGCACCGTTCCCTGCGAAGGGTTCGGGTGAGAGGCCCCAGCCAAGCTTCCTTACGACCGTAGCATCATCTACGTCCACCTTCCTTCCCTCGCCGCTCACCCCACATCCACCTTCACCAAAGTTATCCTAGATAGTATTAGGTTGGTTTGATTTCAATTTTAGCATTCCCCGTGTGTTATCCATCATCCCGTGTGCTTTCGCCTTGTGTTTTGAACCACGGAGTCATCCACGGGAGCCCCAACGTCGAGGTTCGTCATTCTGCCAATGTCTATGAATGCGCTAAGATGATATAGCGCGTTCTTCAAGAAGGCGCTAGGAGGCTATAGCGTGACTATGGGAAGAAAGAAGAAGACCCCCCAACTTCCGTCCCGCATCAACCCACGATAGTTTCGCCCAGGCCAAGCGATCATTCGGCCACTGACGGGCCCAACTTGGCGAGAAGCCGTACCCATGCCGGGTAATCGGGATCTTTTGCCGACAGAGCCCTCGGTCATCCATTCTGAAGAGCCAAGGGAGTTCTTCCATCTCAGGAGAGTCTTTCACGGGGTGGCGGGCCACCGGTTAGACCGTTATCTTTGGTCAGACAACAGGTGAAGTGTATGCGGCATGACAGAGTCGATGCCGGTTCATTGGGCAGGCTTGGTCGCACTGCCGGTTGGTTGTGAATTAATCTCGATCCCCCTGAGGTGAAGTCCCCGTTGTTCATACAGGGTGACCTAAGGCTCTGGCAGCTTGAGAGGGCATCAATATGCTGATATCTATCAGCTTCTGTGCTTCAGTGGGCCGTGTCATTCATTTTTGAGGCTTGATCGCCGTTAATCATATTTTGAGTGCCAACATTTCCCCACACCGTGACCTCTCTTCTCCTCTTTCATTCCCATTTCCATCTCTATTCCATATTCTCATGGTGGGCCCCGGAAAACGACAACGGGTCATGGCCCCCAACGTCGTCGACCTAGATGAAGAAGGATAAAATGCCGGTGAGGATCCTCCTCCCGCGGCGGCCGAAGGTGCTCCGGCGGCGGAGCACGGTGGAGAAGAAGAAACTAATGAAGAAGGAGGAGAAGGAGATGAAGAAGGAGAAGACGAAGACGATGACGATGAGGACGAGGAAGACGATGAGCCACTTCCCCCTCGCCGGCCGCTGCGGGGAGGGTTGATGGCGCCAGAGCCGAGCAAGGTAGGTCCCCTACCCTAGCCATTCATTTATTTTTTTACTTCCATTTTTTTAATTTCCATAGCTATCGGGAAGGGGGGGAACAATGAACCAAATAAAATAGTAAATGACGCCCCTTGAGGCGTCGTCAATTCAAATGACGACCTAAGGCAAGTTGTCAATTCATTTTTCTTTTTATTTTCTAAAAATAGATAATAAAGAAATGGCACCCTAAACCATGTCGTTATTTAAAACTGCCATATTTATTTATCATTTACGTTCATTACATGAAACTACCATTTTTTTGACATATTCCATTTTTTTATTTTTAAAATAAATCCATCGGGACAGGAAAAAAAACCTCTGAAATAACGCCACCCACAGGGGCGTCAATTCAATAAATGACGGCCACAGGGTGGTCGTCAATTGTTTTAATTTTATGGTGACCAAATTTAACGACCCAGAAATACCCTTAGAAACAGCGCCCCCCACAGGGGCGCCAATTCAACAAATGATGGCCATAGGGTGGTCGTCAATTCAGATAGTGAAGAATTTAGTCAACAAATAAACTACTTTTGGCATATATGAATACATTTATGTTCTTGTTGTTTGGCAGGGATTGATGCGGACTCAGATCTCATGGGTCCAAGTCCGGGCAACATATTATGGGTTGCCCGATTTCCAGAGGGCTAGGGCAGAGGCAATGGCGTTTGGCCCCTTTCTTAGCATTGAGCCCATACGCCCCGACTTACCCTTGATCCAGGTTCTGACAGAGAGGTGGGATAGGACCAGTCGGGCATTTTTGATGCCCTAGGGGCACATGGTGCCGAGTCTGGAGGATATTGCCCGGATCACCGGGTTGAGGGTAGACGGTGAGGCTGTTAGTGGAGTGACCCTTCCAGACTACGGGGAGCTAGCCCAGAGACTGTTAGGGCTAGAGACGATAGCAGACACCCCTAGGGAGTGTAGGACCATCTTCCGCACTGATCTGACCCTAGCCATGGGATTACGGGATTCTAGACAAAGACCGAGAGAGTCCATGGAGGAGTTTTCAGTGAGGTTGATTGGGAGAGCCCGGACTGCCTACTGCCAGGACCCAGCTCAGAGGGAGAGAGTAGATCGAGACTTGAGGAGGTTTTTGTTCCTGATGCTCGGGAGGTTATTGCTGAGTATGAAGGGGGATGTGATCAACTGCCGATTCTTAGGCGTCCTCGAGGACCTGGAGGGAGTCAAGAGGTACACGTGGGGAGCTGCCCTGTTGGCGCACCTGATGGCCGATCTATCCACGGGGACAGGCTGAGAGACGACTGTCAGTGGCTTCTCACCTTTTCTTCAGGTATGCATGTCCTTTCGTTTATTTAAATGCTTATGAATATGATTATGCATATGAATGTTTACTGATGCAATTGATGAATGTAGGTATGGAGCCACTTATACACACTGATGGGCTGAGCCGACCTACGACCTGGAGATGAGGGGGCCTTCCCACTAGCACGGCGATGGTTACCTCTCCTGACTGGAGCACCACACGCTTATGAGCTGCGCGTTCTTCGGCGGGAGTTCCGTGACTACCCCGCCTCACTGGTACGTGTGTTAAATATGATGCCATTTTCTTTTATTTACTTCCTACTTTATGAAAATCTGATGATATAATGATATGAATGTTGTGATGCGAATGCAGCTGGTTTGGAGACCCTACCAGGGTATGATCGAGGAGGGTCAGCCTTGGGTCGTAGCGGGCCAACCTCATTTTGGGCGTGAACTTTGGGTTCATTGCCTGAACGAGATTGAGTCGTTACGAGACTGGCGATGAGGACCCTCGGCCTACACCAGGACTGGGTCGAGGTTGGAGAGCCATGGGGGATCGAGCAGAAGACCTGAGGGCGCACGAAAGCGACTGACTGGCGGATCTGATTTCTAGACTAGTACGCTGACTGGCAGCGTGGCGGGACGCATGTCACTTCCCAGGCTATAGACAGCTCGGAGTACTTGCGACGCTACTGGGAGGTTTACGCCGGCCGGCCCCAGATGAGGGTCACAGGGGTATGTATGAATGCATTTTTTTCTTCTCCTAAATGATATATGTCTATTATGCAACTAATATGTGATGAATGCAGGATGCGTGGGATGTAACGGTGATGGACATGCAAGTCCATCTTCACAGCCTAGAGGCCCAGCTCGCAGCCACACGAGCAGACTTAAAGACCTTGGTGAGTGCAACTATCTATATGCAAATGATTCCTGATTTATTAATGTTTAGCCACTGACAATTTTTAATGAAGGCTGCGTGCCCAGCAGGGGACGGTGACAGGAGGCGCAGAAGGGGCCTCGAGGTCGGGGATGAGAGATTCGACTGCTGAGATTGCTACCTTCGAGCAACGACTCGCAAGAGCAGTGGAAAGGGCCGTGGCAGCGGAACGCGACCTTACAGCATGGGTAAGTTCAAAACCAAACTCATAAATGCATTCCATTATATCATTATGTTCATAAAAACTTGTGTTTCTTATAGACTGAGGAGCTTCGAGCCGCGATTACTTGTATCGAGGCAGGACAGCGCGAGATGGCTGCACGGGTTGGTTCATAAAAATAATATTCACATGCATTATTTACTTTCAAAAAATTCAATGATGTTAATATGATGTGATGCATGCATGTCACAGAGCTAGCAGAGGCAAGGAGGCAGACAGTGCTAGCGTGCACCGAGGTCACCATCCGTGATCAGCGCGTGGCGGAGCTAGAGGAGGCGCAGAGGCAGCATGGTGAGTTACCTCGTGAGGTGACAGAGATGAGCCTCCTCTTAGAGATGAAGAGGAGGGAGTGTGCCCGCGAGAGAGAGGAGCGGATGGCGTCCGAGCGCGAGCTCGTGGACCTGAGGACGCAGCTAGGCGCTTCACAGGAATAGTTACGAGTCACCGAGGAGCGACTTCAGAGGGGTTTAGAGTGGGCACGAGCCGCGGGGCACTCTGGCGCCTTCGCCAGCACGGCCTACCTGGCAAGTTCCTCGACTCGATAGAGGAACAAGGCCTAGGAGTAGGCTCAAGCTTCTGCCGCTTCCCGGGGGTCCATGCCCCCTCCACAGTCCCGTCCCCGAGACGATGGTGAGGTAGAGAGCAGGAGAGAGGAGGGTGGAGGTGAGGGCTAGAGAGAGACTTGTACTCCTCCACTTGCATGTTTTATACTCAGACATATATATATATATATATATATATATATATGAAATTTTGATGTTACCTGAGTTGTTGTTGTGAGCACCTGCATACTTTGCTTGTTTCTTTTCTTTCTTTCTCCCCCTGTGCCTGTAATTCACACTTAAACAAATAGTTTAATTCATCTGTTTGGATTGGCCCCTTGCTCAATAAGCAAGGGGTTGTCACTATTTCGACCTTGATGACGGGTCAAGGGGCCAAGCCGTTAATTAATTAAGGCAAATAACAAAGACATAGAAAAATGCAACACGCAAGTAAACAAATGCAAACTTGGAATAAAAGAATGTCCACACACAGGTGCAACCAAGCACACGACACGGCAAAAGAGAAAGCAGTGGGCTTAATTCAAGAAATTCGTTTCCATTTTTCTCTCTTTTTATTTTCTTTTTTCTTTTTCTTTTAAATGACGACTCTACATAGGACGTTAATCAAGAAATTGATGCCCTAACGCGCTGGCGTTAATTGAAAACCATTTTTTATTTTATTTTATTTTGAAGATGACGACATGCAGGTCACCGCGACTCAAAGAAATGACGCCCTCTCACGCGGGCGTGAATTGAAAAACTCTATTTTTCTATTATTATTTATATATATATTTTAATTTTGAATTGATGACATGAAGACTGACGCCAATTACTAAAATGACGCCCCCTCATGAAGGAGTTAATTAAAAAACATTTTTTATGAGGCTTCTTAGCATGGTACAAAAGGTCTTGAAACCTTACGCAATCACCATCTTAAGTTCATTAACCATTCTTAAATGATTTAACAAAGGGTCAACATGCTTAATGACTTGTCCTTTTACTCATATCCTCTTGCGGCCCATTCTTCTTAGTCGGTCTTTGCCATCCCTTGAGAGCTCACGAGAGGTTTCGGAGAACTTTAGGAAGCTTCCCTCCCCTACCCTAGTGCCTATTGGGCGTTCGGTCTTTAGCTTATGGAAATTTTTGTTGGCTTTTAGCCCTTATTCATGCATGCTTATGACCAGGGTTTTCCCTATGGGGACTTTGCCCTCTTGACATGCTTTTCTATTGTAACTTTGCACTTCTTTTTTCTTTTCTTCTTTTCTTTTAAAATAAAGACCTAATTATACTTGGGCTTTACAGCGTTGTTCCCTTTTGGGCCCTGACTTTCACCTACTAGGGCGGCGGGTAGATTTGGTGACATTCCCTGACTCGTACTCCCTCTCATGAACATGTAGAGAAGAGAATAGGTAAAGTTTTTACACCCTTAGTTTGACTCTGCCTTTCCTCGAGTTTTGAACCACTTGAGTTTAAGAGCAAAACGTGTAGTGTGTGCAAGTATTGACCCCAAGTTAAATCGTCAAGACTGAAGGATGAATTAGGAATTTTGATTTTTCAGGTTTCGTGGCCTATGCACCATGCCAGCCTGCAACTTTTCAATTTTTATTCTTTTTAGTTTTCTCTCTTTTTTTTGTTTTACTTTTTTTCTCTAAAGGCTTAAGGGTAGTATTTCTTAAGGTACAGTCCATTCCAAGGGTGAGCCAGTTCTTCCCCTTCGGCGTTAACCAGTTTATAAGCATTGCCAATATAAACTTCTTTTATTACGTAAGGCCCTTCCCAATTTGGTTGGAGTTTCGAACGAGGTCCTCCTGATTTTACAAAGATTCTTTTGATTACTATTTCACCGATTTTAAATTTTCTCTCGATTACTTTCTTTTGATAAAAACGTGAAAACCTATTTTGGTAAACGCGCGCATGCTCGGCGGCGGCCAGACGCTTCTCATCCAGGAGTTCCAACTGAGCAAGGAGAGATTCACGGCGTTCATCAATAGAAAGCTCCTTGTCCAATTCCACCCTAAGAGAAGGGATAAGAATCTCATAAGGAACCACCACCTCTAATCCATTGTGGACACAGTCGGTTTATTCAGTGGGTTTATTCGTTTATTAAGTGCATGGGCGTGCCAATCACAAAGTGATGATTTATTGTGCGCTCGATCTGACTAATCAGACGATTGTGTGGTTCGTGTCGGGACCAAAGTCCGCCGCGCCATAAAGGTCACAGCGTCATTTACATCCCCTCGGAGAGGGGAACACCCTTGATTAATCGCCGGGAATCAGGGCCTCATGGAGAGGAAACTATATCGAGAGAAACAAGCCGATAGCGGTCTCGAATCAGTCAAAAAGCCCAATGTCTAGGGAAGCATGCATTCGAAATATGTCGGTCACTCAAGGGACCATTTTGATATTCGGACGAGCGTCCAGCTTCAGAAAATCGTGATCGTCACGGGGAAAACCGGAGCATATGTATGCCGGGGTACGGTAAATTTATTCTTCAAAGGGACGTGAAATGTTCAGTTAAATCCCGATTAGAGAGGTCGGAAACCGATAAGTTTGTCGGCCATGTGCAAATCAAGCTACGACCATACTGCGGTGGGCCCCCCGCGGTCGAAGTCGGGCTCGCGTGGGCATCGTCAATATTTCCGGTGCCAAGGGGGCAACGGGAGGATGTCCTGGGACCAGATCTGAGAACCAATATGCGTTCGAAGATAGTGGGGTATAGGTCGAGGATATGGGTCAGGCAATGACCATGATCGGGGCGGACCCGAGGTCTAAGCATGGCCTACGGAGGCCTTATTGATATTCCCATGCAAAGGGTCCAGGGATGACGAGAGCCTTCTCATCCCATTCAGGTTTTATCGGTCACTCATGGACCACTTTATGTTCGGACAAAGGTCCGTGTTTGTAGCGTAAGAGACGGTGAAAAACTGTACAAATATCTACCGTGAGTACGAGAAGTTTAATGGAAATGCGGGATCAGATCCCGGTATATATATGTCGGTCACTAACAGACCATTCACTATTCGAATGAGAGTCCGCATTTGAAGCATCGAAGACGACGACAAAACCGTACGGATGTCTGCCGTATATACGGCAAGTTTAATGTGGATGCGGGATTGGATCCCGGTAGAAGCGGGTCAGGCGAATGGGATATTGGCCCGAGAGGTGTTCGGATCATGACCATATCGGGGATTCTGAGGTCCACGTCCGATGCCATGGGGCATCATTGATTTTCTCTTCACACGCAGTCCGGAGGAGCGAGTTGTTAGGTGTGGAGCCCGAGCCCGGCAATGTGCCCCTAGGCAGGGGTGTATTCTTTTGGCTTCTATGCCCCTGTGGCAGGGTATATTTCTCATCACGTGTCCCCAGGCCGGGGTGTATTCTTTTATGGCTTCTATGCCCCCATATCGGGGTATATTTCTTCCTCGAATACCCCTAAGCTGGGGTGCAACTCTGTTTCTTCTTATGCCCCTAGGTTGGGGTAGATTCTTTTCACGTGCTCCCCGAAGCCGGGGTGTAACTTTTGCCTTATCTGCCCCCGAGTCGGGGTGGATTCTCTTCATGTGCCCCTGAGCGGGGTGTATCTTTTATGGCTTCTACGCCCCCAGAAGGGGTGTAACTTATGCTTCATATGCTCCCCGTGGCATGGTACATTCCTTGCTTCTCACGCCCCCATGGCGGGGTGTAGTTGTTCTTCGAATGCCCCTGACCCGGGGTGGATTGTTCTGCTTCTTCTGCCCTAGGGTGGGGTATATTTCTCTTTGTATTCCCCTAAGTCGGGGTGTATTTTTGTTTCATATGCCCCCATATCGGGGTATATTTCTCCCTCAAATACCCCTAAACTGGGGTGTATTCTTTGTCTCATATGTCCCCCGAATCGAGGTGTGCTTTGCTTCTTGTGTACCCCGAGCGGAGTGTATTCTGCTTCTTCTACCCCTCAAGGCGGGGTGTGTGTCTTTTAATATATCCCTGGAGTGGGTGTAGTTTCTTCTTCAAATGCCCCAAGGCCGGGGTGTAACTTTTGCTTTATGTGCCCCCGAGTCGGGGTGGATCCTCTTCATGTGCCCCCGGGCCGGGGTGCAACTCTGTTTCTTCTTATGCTTCCCAAGTCGGGGTAGATTCTTCTCACATGCCCCCGAGTCGGGGTGTATTCCATTCATGTGCCCCCTAAGCGGGGTGTATCTTTCTCTTCTTATGTCTTAGAGTGTGGTGAATTCTTCTCTTTTTACCCCGACACACTGGGGGATGTTTGCTTCTTGTGCACCCAAGGTGGGGTGTATTGTTGCTTTTGATGCCCCCAAGGTGGGGTGTATTACTGCTTCTAATGCCCCCAAGGTGGGGTGTAATTCTTCTTCAGATCCCCGTAAGCTGGGGTGCACTCTTTACGGCTTCCAAGCCCCCGTGGTGGGGTATGTTGCTTCTTCAAATGCCCCTGAGTCGGGGTGTATTCTTTTATTTCTTACACCCCTATGGCTGGGTGGATGAATACTCTCTTCTAGATTCGTGGCCGTGCTTGGCCTCATTTCTATAAAGCATTCCCGACAGCGGGGAGGAGTTTGTCAAGCTAAAGTTGCGGCTTGTTGGATCTTTGAGCATTCACTCGAGGGGCCGTCTTATGCCAGATAGGGGCAGCAGGAAGGTGGTACGGGCCAGGGCATTGCACCATGGACTTGGACCCTCCTAGAGTCGGGCGGGATGCCGGCCTTCTTCTTGTCCTTTTGGTCGGCAATGTTTGCCAGTTTTTTCTTTTTGTCCTTTCTTTTCTTCTCTTCTTTTTTGTGTAATAGACCAAAGGGGGGTGCGCAGGAGAGCGCTCACCCCCTCAGGGAGGGGATGAGTGGTTCGCTCCACCACATCAATCCCATAGTGGTAATCTTTATTCAGCATGGGTCTCTACGGATATGGTCGTACAACCCTCTCTCGTCGGTTCTTTCTCTTCCCTTTTTGTTTCTTTCTTCTTTGCTTCTTTTCTTCTTTTCTTCATGCGAGAAGGGGGTTTGGTTTCTCCTCCCTTCTTCACTCTGTCTCTTCTCTCCTTTTTTGGCGGCCTTCATGATTCATAGAAGCTGCAGGTGCCTCGGAGTAGCATCTCTGAGGCCATAAAACATTTTCACCTGGTCCGGCTTTTCTCCCCATAGGGCTAGCGAAGGCAACGCCTGCAATTCATCAAAGGAGGCAAACATCGTTTATTAGGAGGCCATGAGGCCCCGAATCCCGGTGAAGAGATGAAGGGTGGTTTAGGTACCACCGGGCATGTCAGACTTGTGGACGCACTTTTCGACACGCTCATTTGTTTGTTCTTTAAGTCGGTTTATTCAGTGGGTTTATTCGTTTATTAAGTGTGTGGGCGTGCCAGTCACAAAGTGACGATTTATTGTGCGCTCGATCTGACTAATCAGACGATTATGTGGTTTGTGTCGGGACAAAAATATGCCGCGCCATAAAGGTCACAACGTCATTTACATCCCCTCGAAGAGGGGGACACCCTTGATTAATCGCCGGGAATCAGGGCCTCATGGCCAGGAAACTATATCGAGAGAAACAAGTCGATAGTTGTCTCGAATCAGTCGGAAAGCCCGATGTCTAGGGAAGCAAGCATTCGAAATATGTCGGTCACTCAAGGGACCATTTTGATATTCGGAGGAGCGTCCGGCTTCAGAAAATCATGATCGTCACGGGGAAAACCGGAGCATATGTATGCCGGGGTATGACAAATTTATTGTTCAAAGGGATGAGAAACGTTCAGTTAAATCCCGGTTAGAGCAGTCAGAAACCGATAAGTTTGTCGGCCCGGTGCAAGATCAAGCTACGACCATACTGCGGTGGGCCCCCCGCGGTCGAAGTCGGGCTCGCATGGGCATCGTTAATATTTCCGGTGCCAAGGGGGCAACGGGAGGATGTCCTGGGACCAGATCTGAGAACCAATATGCGTTCGAAGAAAGCGGGCTATAGGCCGAGGATATGGGTCAGGCAATGACCATGATCGGGGCGGACCCGAGGTCTAAGCATGGCCCACGGAGGCCTTATTGATATTCCCATGCAAAGGGTCTGGGGATGACGAGAGCCTTCTCGTCCCATTCAGATTTTGTCGGTCACTCATGGACCACTTTATGTTCGGACAAAGGTCTGTGTTTGTAGCGTAAGAGACGGTGACAAACCGTACAAATACCTACCGTGAGTATGGCAAGTTTAATGCAAATGCGGGATCAGATCCAGGTATATATATGTCGGTTAGTAACGGACCATTCACTGTTCGGACGAAAGTCCACATTTGAAGCATCGAAGATGACGATAAAGCCGTACAGATGTCTGCCGTATATACGGCATGTTTAATGTGGATGCGGGATTGGATACCGGTATAAGTGGGTCAGGAGAATGAGCTATTGGCCCAAGAGGTGTTCGGATCATGACCATATCAGAGATTCCGAAGTCCACGTCTGATGCCATAGAGCATCATTGATTTTCTCTTCACACGCAGTCCGGAGGCACAAGTTGTTAGGTGTGGAGCCCGAGCTCGGCAACGTGCGCCCTCGCACGCGGATCGACCTGCGCGGTCAAGTCGCGGGGGTCAAGAGGGTAGCGCCCCTTACGGGGGTTTCCGGGGGCGGAGCCCCCAGAACAAAATTTTGATTATAGCAAGGGGGGGACTTTTGATTAGTTTTCTATTAAATTGAAGTATTTTTTTTTATTTGCTTAATCACCTTCTTTCTTTTAGGCACGCCAGATTAAGGGGATACCAGGAGAGGAGAGGGCGCTTCGGAATAGGCTCAAGAAGAGGAGGCACGTCGGAATAGGCTCAAGAAGAGGAGGCGCACCGGTTTAATGTGTATTAATGGGGGGGGGGCGCTGGTTATGGTATTACGAGGGGGCACACTGGATAAGGGAGCACAAGGGGGGGCGCGCCGGATTAGCCAAGAACAGGATGGCGCGCCGGATTGAGGCTCAAGGGTGTACACTATTCATTTCAGGAGTTTGAAGATGGTTTTGAGTGTAATGTTATTCCGGCGCGGGGGGTAGTGCGCCGCATTAGCCCGCGTCGGATTAAGAGCGCGTCGGAATAGCTTCCGTGAGGGTTTTCTTTCGTTCTTTTATGCTCTGTTCCTTCTTTTTGCTTTTCTTCTTGTTCCTTCAACCTGCAGATTGACGTTTTGATTGGTTTATTCACTTAATTGATGGATTAAGTTGATAGAGAAGGAGGTTAAAGTATTTTAATCATTTATTAAGGTGAACGAGCGTGAAGATTGAATGTTTTATTAGGAGGGTTTCTGCAGGAACTCAGAGATTCAGTCATGATCAGAGGCTTCAAGCATACACTGTTCTTATTCCCAAGGAGCTTAGTTTGTTCGTTTGTTCTTATGTGTTCTTCACCTGGTAACATTTTGGCAGCATCTCCCCAGGACTAAGGTTTTGCGAGAGAAAAAAGGAGGGACACCAAACGGATTGCTCTAGGGTGAATCTCAAAACTCGGAGTGAGGCCTCCGTTAACCCGTAAGCGCTTGTGGAGGCTCGAGGACTAGCCCTCAAGAGCTCCAGCTGCTCACGGGTGATGATTTCGTAAAGCGGGACAAATGTATGTCACGAGGCCATGAATGTTCATCCCCTGACGGACTCCTTCGAAGGCCATGCTATGGAGAAGTAAGCTTCGAAGGGCCCCGGATGAGGAGAAGGCAGAGGGAAAGAGAGGGAAGCAAAAGAACACCATATGTTGCAAAAAAAACTTTTCTTTTTATTCATTTGCAAAGGGAAATACAAGGGGGAATCTACCCTAAAGCGAGGAAAAGGGGGGAATACATCAGAGAGAAAGGAGGGAATACATCGATGGGGGAGGGGGAATGGAGCACAAGCTCCTCCCCCCCTCCGAGCTCACCTCTCACTCTTACTCTCCTCTCTTCTCTTCTCAGGCACGGTGACGAAGCTCTTTCTTCTCTTCGGGTGGCCCTCTCTTCTCTTTTCAATCGCCCTTCGGGGGTTCCAGCCTCTCTTCTTCTTCTTGCTCTGTCAAACATGCAGAGTATATATAGAATGGGCTGCCCTTTCGTTCCTGAACGGAAGAAACTCCCGCCATCTTTCTCCTCGTTCGTTGGGACATCCGGAGTTGACATGCCGCGGTGTCGTCCGTTGATTTGTGCAGTACGCTAATGCTCATCCGAGGATGGGATGTTCGCGGATTTGCCGGGTCCTGCTTCTGTGCTGTCGAATGGAGATGGAGACAGAGCTTCAAGCATTAATGTCATGCCCTTTTGCGTCTGCGCCCAAAGCTGATGGGAGAACAAAGAACCGGAGCTCGGACGGGATAGTTTTTGAGTTAAACTGGTGCGGTGTTGTGCGCGCCAGATTAACAACATACAAAGAGGCACGCCGGATTGCAGCCAAGATGGGGCGCGCCGGTTTAATGGCCATAGGAGGGGCACGCCGGTTTAAGGCCCAAGCAAGGGCACGCCAGTTTAAGTGCAGGCCTCGCCGGTTTAGACTTCATCTCGGAGTCGCGGCTATTCGGATGGACGCTTGTCCTCCCGTGTTGCTTTAGTTGTAATGCACCACCTCCGGGGTGTTTAGTTCAAGGCCTCTGAATCCCGATTCGAAACTTTGAGTGATTTCCGGCGCATGCCGAACATGTGTTTGAATTCCTGAGTTTCTTTTGATTCATCCTTCGACACCGTAGACTGGGGAAACAGGGCTGTCTCTTCTGCCCGAGGGGGCTTCTTTGTTGGGTGGCGGAGCATCGGGTATATATTCGTGCTGCTTGGAGGAGGCATGGGGTTTATTCGGCCTTTTCATCTTCGACTCGCTCTCTAGCGCTGAGACATGCATATCATATGATCATCATCATTTTTTGACGTCCACATCCATAAGTGAGGGCGAAAGGGGTTTTCCCAGTAGAAGTACGAATGGAAGTGCGGTAGACCCACATAGCTTTGTTGGGTTCTGTGTGCCCCCTCGTTGTCTTTGACAATGGTTTTGATGATTCTAATATATTGTGCGTTTTATGCTCAATGGCGTCTTCGTAATAAATAAGCTAATATGATGATATATTGTTTTTCAGGTAGAACTTCAATGGTCCTTCATGGATACATTTCTGATGTGGAATCATGCGTGTTGTGCATGAGACTGTTGGGTATTGGTTTGATAGTCTGTTGGTAAGATCATTTGATTACATTGGACTGCTAAGGTAGCTTTCAAATCTTCTTTGGATGGGTCGACCCCTGGCTATTTGAGCCTTATGTATATATTATTGATGTTAACTCCTGCATTGGTTTGTAAGAGTTCAGTTCTTCTTGGACTGCTTTTGTAGGTCATGATTGTCTAGATCATGTGGCTTTTGTGGATTGCATGGTTGTCTTTGATAACTGAATCTAACTTTATGGATTAAGCCTTGATTATATTGTGTGAGCTGATGTGAGACCAATCATGTGAGAATTGCTTGAACATCTTCTTCTATAGATGCTTTTCTATAGGCTTGAGGTGTAATTTTGGTTAAAGTCATTTTCGGAACTGATTGTGTTATATGGTGAAACAATGCATAGATCTTGTTGATTGCATTGGGTGTTTAATATGCGAACATGCAGGTTGAACACATGTCAATTACATATTTGATTTCAATATGCATGTGGATAGTTTTCGATTGAAACTGAAATTTAGACTGAACATTGGATCCATGAGAGAAATGCATTTCACTTTACTCAAATGCATGCTTTTCACTTGGCTAAGTCAAGTTTTCATAAAAGGGTTGAAAATGTCTTCTTCAAATGCTTTGACTTATAACTCGCATGACTTGAATTGGTTGAAAGTACAGGTGTATAGATGCCCACAAACTTTTGTTATCATGGTAAGAATCTATCTTGAATATATTTCCATGTGCCTTGATTAGATTCGGATCATGTATTTTGGCTATGGGTCTATTTGGTTACTTAATGATCCGTTGTCTATTGAGCTTCTTGATGCATCATGGTCTTTTTGATTCCCATTTTTGATTTCAATATCTGGTTTGATTTGTGTTTTAAAACCAATCATGCATGCCATTTGATTGTACTTGGATGTGGTTTAATTGTGTTTTATTGGTCCTTAATGTTGTTCTTGGTTTCAATTGATTTTATTTGATAGTTGAGGGCCTAATGGTTTGAAATTCAATATATTTGTCACTTTCATTGGCTTATGTTGAAACGTGCCTTAATGTATGCCAATACCATGTTTCAATACATGGTTAATTGTTTTTAATGTTTGGGAGAGGTTTTGTAAGGTTTCTATTGAGTTTTATTAAGTTTTCACTAATGTCAGTAAAAGTGTCGACCCATGAGGTCGACACTTATTACACGGTATGCTGTTTAGTATTGATTTCTATTATGCTGACAAAAAGTGTCGACCCTAGAGGTCGACACTTTATGTTGGGTTATACTGTTTTAACTAAAACAGAACCTCCGGTAAAAAAGGTTGACCCTAGAGGTCGACACTTTTTACCCAGGGTCCTGATTTTTTCTCAGGATAGAACCTCATGAAAAAAAGGTCGACCCCATGGGTCGACACTTTTGTCTAAATTCTGGATTTTGTGTTTTTGGCAGAACTTGTTGATACGAGTGTCGACCCTAGAGGTCGACACTTTGTCTGCTACGTCCAGATCGGGTTTTCCGAATTGGTTTCGAAATGCCCATTGTTTGATCCGATTTGCCTTGGCTTTTACCCTAACACCCTTAGGGTTATATCCTACCATTAGGAGTCCTTTTGAGAGGGTTTTTAGAGTGGCTAATGTGTCTTTTGATCTTCTAATTCCTGCCCCTTTATAGCCTATGATTTTCCATCGGATGAAGCATCCCTTGTGCTAACCTTGCCCTATTTGCTGCAAGAGGAGAAGAAGAACGTGAAGGAGGGTGACAAAACTACCTGGAGGAGGAAGAATAGGCTGGAGTGATCATCTTCCATGACCCTGAGCTTGGATCCGGATGGCGCTGCTGCTGCTCTCCATGGTTTGCATGTTTGGGCATTTCTATCTCAAGCTCGGCTCCTTCCACTCTAGTTTATCATTCCCAGCCCACCCTAGCAATTGATTGAAGGGATCCATGGGACATTCAAGAGGAGATGCTACAAATCTGATGTTGATCTATTTGTGATGTCCCTTTTATTAAATACATAGTTGTGAGCATATTGATTCATTTGTTCTTGGTGGTTACAGATATGTTCGGAGCTTGGATTTGAAGGAACTTCATTGAAACTTCAAGAAGGAAGACCGTCTACTCCGACATCTTGCAGATTCAATTCTCTCCAACCAAAGATTCAAGAAAGATCTTCTTATAGCTATGGGAGAACTAAAGGGAAAACTTTCCATATCTCTTACCCATTTCTTTGAGATGGTTTTCTTGATATATATTTTGCAGTGAGCACATATTGTATATCTTTTTCATACTTCTTAACATACAAACATCTGTGTGTGTGGACGGAGGTGCATCTCCGTGTGGTTTACTATCCGGGGTGTGTTCCCCGACTGTGTGTGTGTGTGTGTGCTGCAGTGGCAGCGTGTTGAGGCAAGGCCTCGTGTGTGTATTACTGCGGAAGCAGCGTGTGTGTGGTTGGGGTTCATCCCTGTGTTTCTACATTCTGTAGCGTGGAGTGAAGCCTCACCCAGTTGGGTGAGGGGTGGACGTAGGGAGCCCGTCGTGATCCCGAACCACCTTAAAAGCCTTGTGTCATATGTGATTGCCTGTGTGATTGTCATTTCTTCTATCTCCATTCACAGGTTCATTATACAGGTTTTTAATTCACTACACTGTCACACACTGCTACCTCTGTTATCTGTGCTAAGCTTAATTCTCTTGATTAATTGCATTATCTATCCGTGTGAGATCGGGAAGTTTGAGAGAACATTGTAATCTCACTTGAGTTTTAGTTAATCAACGCTGTTTGTTTTAATTCCAACGTGTTTAGTTAAGAAAGTTTTTTAAAATCCACTATCTCGGCAAGGGGACAATTCAACCCCCATTCTTGTCCGCCATCTCTCTGGGCCAACAATTGGTATCAGAGCCTCGTCTCTGATTTGTTAGTCGACCTTGCAGTCGTAGAGTAAAGATCATTTTCATGATGGCTAGTGTGAATTCTATTCCTATCTTTAATGGTTTTGATTATTCCTTATTGCTAGGAAGGTTTTGTGTATGGATTACTAGTATTAATCCAAAGCTTATGAGCTTAATGACTCATGGTCCTCATGTGTTACCCAAAAATGAGTTGAGATGGACCGATGAGGATAAGAGAAAGAATTCTGATAATTTGTTTGCTTTGAATGCTCTTAAGGCAGCAGTAAATGTTAACAAATTTCTATTTGTTTCCAACTGCAGGTCTACCAAAAAGATTTGGGATGGGCTATGTGAAGCCCAAGAAGAAAGCTGGAAGAGTGATTGCCTCGTGGCAAACAAAGAAAATGAGTGCCAAAGCGAGGAAATCTCCAAGGTAAATTCTAACTCCGGTTCTGAGGAAGATGACGATAAGTTGAGCTATGATGAATTGTTAAATGTCTATGATGAATTGTTTGATAGATATAAGGCATTAAAATCTGAAAAAGAAACATGACAACTCTTCATGTGGGAAATGTATCGAGCTTGAAAAACTTGTTGAATCTCAAATGCTTGTTGAAGAAGAATTAAAAGAAATGATTGTAAATCTTAGATCTGAAAATAAATCTTTATTAGATAAAATTTCAGAACTTCAACATATGGCAAAAGAGAATGAAAATCTGAAAGAATTGAATAGTGCAATGTCTGAAAAATTGCTTGTCCTTGAAAAAGAAAATTACATGTCTGTTGATAAATCTGAATGGTTAAGGGAGTTAAGACATGAAATTGAAAGCTTTAGAAACGTGAATGATAGATTTGAATGCAATCAAATCATGGATAAAATGGTTGATGAAAATGTGAGTTATCAAAATGAAAAGCTTGCTGAAGAGATTGAGAAGTTGAAAGATCAAAACAGTCTTCTGGTTGATAAAATTCACATGTTTGAAAAAGGAAAATATATAGTTGTTGATAATCTTGAAAACTCTCAAGTTTTAGAAGAAGAAATTGTAAGCTATAAAACTGTTAATTCTTTGTTGAATGAGAAGCTTGCATTGCGTGAAAAAGAAATTGTTGAATCTAACTTGCATATCTCATCATTGGAAGATGAGATCAAGAATTTGAATGAGTCCATGTGCTTGTATGATAATGATAATTCAAAAGAGAAAAATGTTGATGTTCATTCTTGTTTGCATGAAAAATATTCATTTGTTAAACATGCTCATGCATCAAGAAAACAAAGAAATGTTTCATGTTATTACTGTGGGAACTATGGTCATGAAATGTATGATTGTTTTCCGATGAAAATTGATGATAATAAAGCATTAAAGTCAAGGTTGATAAATGTTGATGGTCCTAAAAATCATGAGAAATTCATAGAAAGGAACCACAACATGCATTGCTTCTACTGTGGCTTAAATGGCCATGTTTTTGAAAATTGCTTCACTAAGAAAAGTGATGATGAGTGGTCCATGAAGAGGAACTTCTCTTGTCACTATTGTGGTCAAGTTGGACACATGATGGATAATTACTCCTTGCTGAAATATGATGAAAGGTGGTCCATGAGAAGAAAATCTTATCATTATTTTTATTGTGACCTGAATGGACACTCAATGGATAATTGTTCCATGATGAGGGCCGATGATGAATGGTATGAACGAAAAAATGAAAAGAAAACTTTTGTTCATGCTAAAACTAACCCCTCGGGACCCAAGATGGCTTGGGTACCCAAATCTCCAAAATGAGAAATTTGTTTTGTAGGGGTGCCTTGAGGAGGAAGAATTTGTTGATAAATGAAGGTCCTTCAAGGCAAAAGAAAAGATGAGCTGATCTGGTAAAGATTTTGGTATACTCTTTACTTTTGGATTATTCAACTCAGGTGAGAGGTTGAATTCTGAGAAAAATATAGAGCGTTTAATTGCAAATCTTCTATCAAATTGACTGTCCATGCTTGTTAGTTTGCATGATTGTAAATAAAATCAAATTTGAGTTTCATTTCAATTTTACACTATCTTTTGTTAACTTTACTAGTCAGAAAGAAAATGGTTTGATTTTGAGAACTTACTTTGGTAAGGCTCTTTTTGAAAAATCTGGGAAGGTAAAATTTGAGCCTTGATGAAGAATGATTGAATTCAAATTGTTGCATTCCTGATTTATTGATTAGGGCAAATTCTGAAATCATGAGATCTTGTGAGCTTCATGTTTAGAGGAGTTGAACACTCTTCACTCTTCACATCTTGTGAATAAATGTGATCTTAAATGCTTTTCACTGTGCATAGAGTCTTTCATACTCTTGCTTACCTTTTGCAAATAACATCACACTTAGTTGCATGACACAATTCGCACATATCATAGACACACTTGCATACTTGTGAATAGGAATAATTTTTCAATCATCCTTTCAAGTTATATGCATACACTAGCATATACTTCATACTCGTGTGCATGAATGCCATGATTTATCGGTATATCAAATAGTGTTAGTGGAAAGGTGGATCAAGTCCACCTGGAAGCTTTCATCATGTGTGAGTGTGGTCTTCAGACCTAAGTACTCCGCCAAGTATTAGTAATCAACTTGCTTGAAAATGTCAGTTCAGTGCTTGTTTGAATGTATATAACATACAACCACTTTTTGAGTCCTTCTATGACTCACCCCTTGCTAAATGAAATTACATTGATTTAGTCATGTTTGTTACATGGCATATATTAATGGGGAGATTTTTTATAACCGTGCATACATTTAGGGGGAGACATTACTGTGTTGAGAGTAATTCATCTTTTACATTCAATACAACCACCCACACAAAATGCACCTTTTTGAGATAATGATTCAATCTAATAAGGACTACTATTTTCTACTCTACACTTTTGAGGACTATTGATTCTCTACATAGAAATCACATGTCTCGTGAGGAAAAAGCTGTTTACCCCTTCAAAAATTTGTATAAGTGGAAGTGGATCCGAGTAGTCGGGAATCCCCCTTGAAATAAAGGAGGAAACTCACGTCGAAAGGAGAAACTAATCCATATAAAAACAAGTGTGATTTGCTACCGAGTAGTCGGGAAGTGCCCCTGAGACAAAGGGTACAACTCGCGTCGAAATGTGTCTCATCCACATCATAAAAAGTGACGAAACTGAGTAACCGGGAATTTCCCATGAAACAAAGGGCATGACTCGTGTCAAAAGTTTAGTCACATCATTTTTAGTAATTAAAAATTGGGTTCATACGTAGCTACCAATATTCGAGCATTGTGTATGAAAGAGTATGGATGAGAAGTTCTTTTTAGTGTTCTTTAGAAAATCTGATTTTCCATATTGACTTGATTTTCATTGCTCAATCTTCACTTATGCACCTTGGGTTTGATTGTTTGAATGTCGCTTATGAATCAGTTGTCTTTCATGGTTAATGTAGTACTTTATTTCTGTAAGCACGACCTTCTTAGTATTGTTCATGCACTTCATGTTCAACGATCAATTACATTATCCTTACACCCGTCTCGAAGGGACTTGCATGAGTCTATAACTTGTTATGCATACTTGAGTGCCTGAATGCTTGATTCGTTTGATCATCTCATATGTCATTCCATAGGTTGCATCCATAGGTTGTACGTGTAGATATCAGGTTAAATAACCCATTGTCAGTTGGTTTTTGGTACTTGATAATATGGGGAAAATAATGTGCTTTTTAGCACTATACATTTTGTGCATACTTAGGTTTCATCTTTGCATATAGTTTCTTTATACTACTTATATATATTTAGTCATACATATAACAAAAACTTACAAAAATTGAGCATTTTCACTTATTTCACAAATCTGCTAATTGCACATAAAATTTCAAATTCCTGTTTGGTTTTGGTCTCCACACCTTCCCTTCATGGGAGGTTAATTGCTGGGTTCGTGCGCTCTTGTGTCACTCATTTTTGAAAACTACATAGTTACTCCTGAGTCCCCCATCCTTTTGATAATGCCAAAGGGGGAGAGAAATTTGGGTGGCCACAATATATTGTCATCATCAAAAAGGGAGAGATTGTTGGGTTCTGTGTGTCCCCTCATTGTCTTTGACAATGGTTTTGATAATTCTAATATATTGTGTGTTTTATGCTCAATGGCATCTTCGTGATAAATAAGCTAATATGATGATATCTTGTTTTACAGGTAGAACTTCAATGGTCCTTCATGGATACATTTCTGATGTTGAATCATGCGTGCTGTGCATGAGACTATTGGGTATTGGTTTGCTAGTCTGTTGGTAAGATCATTTGATTACATTAGACTGCTAAGGCAGCTTTCAAATCTCCTTTGGATGGGTCGACCCCATGGGTCGACCCCTGGCTATTTGAGGCTTATGTATATATTCTTGATGTTAACTCTTGCATTGGTTTGTAAGAGTTCAGTTCTTCTTGGACTGCTTTTGTAGGTCATGATTATCTAGATCATGTGGCTTTTGTGGATTGCATGGTTGTCCTTGATAACTGAATCTAACTTTATGGATTAAGCCTTGATTATATTGTGTGAGCTGATGTGAGACCAATCATGTGAGAATTGCTTGAACATCTTCTTCTATAGATGCTTTTCTATAGGCTTGAGTTGTAATTTTGGTTAAAGTCATTTTCGGAACTGATTGTGTTATATGGTGAAACAATGCTCAGATCTTGTTGATTGCATTGGGTGTTTAATATGCGAACATGCAGGTTGAACACATGTCAATTACATATTTGATTTCAATATGCATGTGGATAGTTTTCGATTGAAACTGAAATTTAGACTGAACATTGGATCCCTGAGAGGAATGCAATTCACTTTACTCAAATGCATGCTTTTCACTTGGCTAAGTCAAGTTTTCTTAAAAGGGTTGAAAATGGCTTCTTCAAGTGCTTTGACTTATAACTCTCATGACTTGAATTGGTTGAAAGTGCAGGTGTATAGATGCCCACAAACTTTTGTTATCATGGTAAGAATCTATCTTGAATATATTTCCATGTGCCTTGATTAGATTCGGATCATGTATTTTGGCTATGGGTCTATTTGGTTACTTAATGGTCCGTTGTCTATTGAGCTTCTTGATGCATCATGGTCTTTTTGATTCCCATTATTGATTTCAATATTTGGTTTGATTTGTGTTTTAAAACTCCTCATGCATGCCATTTGATTGTACTTGGATGGGGTTTAATTTTGTTTTATTGGTCCTTAATGTTTTTCTTGGTTTCAATTGATTTTATTTGATAGTTGAGGACCTAATGGTTTGAAATTCAATATATTTGTCACTTTCATTGGCTTATGTTGAAACGTGCCTTAATGTATGCCAATACCATGTTTCAATACATGGTTAATTGTTTTTAATGTTTGGGATAGGTTTTGTAAGGTTTCTATTGAGTTTTATTAAGTTTTCACTTATGTCAGTAAAAGTGTCGACCCATGAGGTCGACACTTATTACACGGTATGCTGTTTAGTATTGATTTCTGTTATGCTGACAAAAAGTGTCGACCCTAGAGGTTGACACTTTATGTTGGGTTATGCTGTTTTAACTAAAACAGAACCTCGGGTAAAAAAGGTCGACCCCAGAGGTCGACACTTTTTACCTAGGGTCCTGATTTTGTCTCTGGATAGAACCTCATGAAAAAGAGGTCGACCCCATGGGTCGACACTTTTGTCTAAATTCTGGATTTTATGTTTTTGGCAGAACTTTTTGATACGAGTGTCGACCCTAGAGGTCGACACTTCGTCTGCTACGTCCGGATCGGGTTTTTCGGATTGGTTTCGAAATGCCCATTGTTTGATCCGATTTGCCTTGGCTTTTACCCTAACACCCTTAGGGTTATACCCTACCATTAGGAGTCCTTTTGAGAGGGTTTTTAGAGAGGCTAATGTGTCTTTTGATCTTCTAATTCCTGCCCCTTTATAGCCTATGATTTTCGGTCGGATGAAGCATCCCTTGTGCTAACCTTGCCCTATTTGCTGCAAGAGGAGAAGAAGAACGTGAAGGAGGGTGACAAAACTACCTGGAGGAGGAAGAAGAGGCTGGAGTGATCATCTTCCATGACCCTAAGCTTGGATCCGGACGGCGCTGCTGCTGCTCTCCACGGTTTGCATGTTTGGGCATTTCTATCTCAAGCTCGGCTCCTTCCACTCTAGTTTATCATTCCCAGCGCACCCTAGTTATTGATTGAAGGGATCCATGGGACATTCAAGAGGAGATGATACAAATCTGATGTTGATCTATTTGTGATGTCCCTTTTATTAAATACATAGTTGTGAGCATATTAATTCATTTGTTCTTGGTGGTTGCAGATATGTTCGGAGCTTGGATTTGAAGGAACTTCATTGAAACATCAACAAGGAAGACCGTCTACTCCGACATCTTGTAGATTCAATTCTCTCCAACCAAAGATTCAAGAAAGATTATATAGCTATTGGAGAACTAAAGGGAAAACTTTCCATATCTCTTACCCATTTCTTTGAGATGGTTTTCTTGATATATATTTTGCAGTGAGCACATATTGTATATCTTTTTCATACTTCTTAACATACAAACATCTGTGTGTGTGGACGGAGCTGCGTCTCCGTGTGGTTTACTGTCCGGGGTGTGTTCCCCGACTGTGTGTGTGTGTGTGTGTGTGTGTGTGTGTGCTGTAGTGGCAGCGTGTTGAGGCAAGGCCTCGTGTGTGTATTATTGCGGAAGCAGCGTGTGTGTGGTTGGGGTTCGTCCCCGTGTCGCTACATTCTGTAGCGTGGAGTGAAGTCTCACCCGGTTGGGTGAGGGGTGGACGTAGGGAGCCCTTCGTTGTCCCGAACCACCTTAAAAGCCTAGTGTCATTTCTTCTATCTCCATTCACATGTTCATTACACAGGTTTTTAATTCACTACACTGTCACACACTGCTACCTCCGTTATTTGTGCTAAGCTTAATTCTCTTGATTAATTGCATTATCTATCCGTGTGAGATCGGGAAGTTTGAGAGAACACTGTAATCTCACTTGAGTTTTAGTTAATCAACGCTGTTTATTTTAATTCCATTGTGTTTAGTTAAGAAAGTTTTTTAAAATCCGCCATCTCGGCAAGGGGACAATTCAACCCCCCTTCTTGTCTGCCATCTCTTTGGGCCAAAAAGCTTCAACCAGCTTTTCTGGCCAATCCGTGAATTTATTAGCCTCACACGTTTTCTTGATGATCTTAATAAAAGTTTTATTTGTTTCCTCTACTTGTCCATTGCCCTACGGATAATAAGGAGATGAATGATGCAGTGCAATGTTATACCTGTTGCAGAGGTCCTGAAGCTCTTGAGAGATGAATTGCGGTCCATTGTCAGTGATGATGGTACTTGGGATGCCGAATCTTGGAATAATATTCTTCATTATGAACTTGCAGACGGTTGACACTTTAATCTCCACATATGCTTCCTCTTCTGCCTACTTGGTGAAGGATTCTGTGGCCGTGAGTATAAATGATTTCGGTTTTGTGAGGATGTTTGAATCACCAAGAGGTCCGATAATATCGAAAGCCCACATGTAGAAAGCCCACGGGGATGACATAGGATGGAGTGAAGAAGTAGGAGAATGAATTTTATCGGCGTGCAGTTGGCACTTGACACACCTTCGTACATAGATGGAATAGTCCTCTTCTAGAGTGGGCCAATAAAAGCCTAATCTAAGGATTTTCGTAGCTAGCATCTGACTATTGACATGACCCCCACACACTCCTGAATGTGCCTCTTCCACGACCTTCCAAGACTCATCATCGTCGAGGCGTATAAGCAAGACTCCAGTGAGACCTCTTCCTCTTCTGCTTCTCGTGCCGTGGTGACGTGGGAGAACATCCATTCCCTTGATCGGGGGCACGATCAGCTTGTGGTAGTCGCAGAGTCCTCAGATTCAGAGACCGACACTGTGGACATCGGTCATCTCCTCATCCTCGAGGGCGACTCTTTTCATTATGACCGGGAAGGCGCCGTCAGGAGGGATCACACCAAGGACAAGCATTTGATGTCCTTCCTTAGGCGCTTCAACCTTCCGGGGAAGAGGGACCTGTTCCTTGTCCACAAAGCAGAGCAAGCCTTGCTAGTGGAGAGGGACAATTTTACAGATGGTGTTGTGCGGGGAAGGCCTATTTATCTTCTCGGAGAAGTCAGGAAATGGAGCGACGTGCTTGGACTGCAAGATCTGGCTCCAGAAGATAGGCTACTGACTAAGGCCCTTGAATTTGTGCCTGCTCGATGGAATGACTCTGCAGGCTGGGTAGACCGGGAGAAGCCGATCTTTGGCTTGTTTCTTGCCCCGTTGAAATGGGGGTATAGAGAAGAGTCGTTTCTGTTGGACTGCCTGGCGGTCCATTTCAAGCATCAGATATCTGTGTGGTGGTTTGCCGAATTGAGGGCCACCGACGCCCATGCATTTAGACTCGGAGCAGTGGAATTCACAGATTATGTACTGCAACACTACGCTGCCATCTTGACCAGGGCCGACATATATCACAGCGTGTACTCCTCAAGGTACCGCTACCCCATCTCTTGAGGCCTATGCTGCGTCATGATTGAAGTGTTCTGTCCCGAGTACAGCACTTTCTATACTTCAGAGGGAGAGACTTCTTTAGATTTATGGAGCCTCTCGCAACTCAGTGGCCTACCCATCGACGGAGAGCTGTACGAGGAGGTTTGTTGGCCAGACTGGCTAAAGGATCAGACCGACAGAGAAGGCCGGTACTTGGCAGGTTACGCCTATCATTATCTAATGAAGGCGTATCACACACTTTGCCGCTCGTCGTATGACACGAGGGAGGCCCGAAATCCTGGTGAGAAGTGGCGAGTGCGGATGGGCACCTGGCTTCAACATTTCTTCGGCGGGAAGAAGAAGTATGAGGACTTCCCTACAGTAGCGCCGATGGCTCTGAAGAGGAAGAAGAGGTTCCGGCGACAGGCCGCCGCATCATCGTCTTCGAGGAGAGGGCAAAGGGAGGACCCGAACCCCACCGGTGTTGATGCAGTCACCCACTATGCCGCGTATTTGACCTATTGGATCTGTTCTTTCGCTCTCCCGCAAGGCGACAAGAGCATGATTAGAGCGGAAGCCATCTATCCCGCTTGTCTCATTGGTTGGGGCACTAAGCTATCCCTTTGCCCGGTGGCTCTGTGTCTCATCTTCAAGATGCTGAGAGATCTGCACAAGACGTGTCTCCCCAGGAGCTTACGGACGGTTGGTCTGTTACATTTCTTCAATGCTTGGGTCTGCACCCTATTCCCGGAGGCTGCTCCTTGGGCATTACAATCGGCTCATCTTATCCCATGGATGATAGAGTTCACGAGTGCTGAACCGGCATCGGTAACAGAACAGCTATTCGCCATTCGGGGCAAGCTAGCCGGGGTTCCCACAGATTCACCCGGGGTTCTTCACTTCTGGAGTTTAGCTACTCATTCCAGTCCATTGGTGAACAGGACAAGGCAGTGCAAGCTCTTTGAGATAGAGGAATATGTCCATCCGATCTCCGGGGCCAAGTGCACAAGGCCTATTCTGGAGCAAGAGCTGGTTGATTGGGCACTGTCTATCAGACCAAGCGTCCTTGTATTCCGGAAGAGTGGCATTCTGTGGCTGGAGCCGTATTACCCGTTCCGCTTCAGTCGAAACTTTGGCTATGACCAGCACATTCCTCATTCCTCTTCACAATTTGCATTGCCAAACAGGCACAGAGCCGGGCAAGTTTCAAATGATGATGCCCGGATATGGTGGGACTTTTTCCACCACTGAGAAGATGTTTCTTTTAGGGTGCCGACCCCTACTCACTACCCCCGTGTCACCCCTGAATATATCAAGTGGTGGAATGCACGGACGGGATTTTACAGGAGCTCCCGCCGAGAGTGTTAGGCCGTTGCGGAGCACAGATTTCTGGATTCCCAGCCGGAGCCAGCCCTTGACATTGAGCCCTCTTACTTGAAGAAGCTGAAGTCTTGGACCAACACAGAGGTGATGGCTTATCTGGAAGCCCGAAAAGCTGTGAAGAGCCATTCGTCCAAAGTCGATCTGAAATTGCCTGCAATCGGAAGGGACGGCTTTGTAAAGACGCTTCGGTTATTATGCCGCGTAAGCAGCGAGAGGGTGGTTCTTCAGCAACTCCCTCTGTCGGTGGATAAGCCCATCTCGGTCGTAGCCGACTGGCATCTCGAGGTTGATAGATTGCATCCTTATCGAACTTTCATCCGTAGGGAGGATAGGCGGGATGCTTTATATGACAACACCCCTTGGCTATTCACGCTTCTTCGCTCGCATGGGCTTTCAGTCGGTGGTCCCAGCGAAGCCATTCTAGACCGGCCCCTTCATATCTCATGTTGTGCCCCTTAGGCACAAGCATGTGCTATGTTGATTTGATGATAGTAATACTGTTTTGTTTTGATGATTGCAACACAGTGAGTGCTTTATGAGATTGTGTTTTGATGATAGCAACATAACTTGTTTTGTGGAGAATGCATATACATGACTAATATAGTGCTTGATTTCTATTATGTGCGTTGCTTTTCTATCTGCATGTAGTTTGATGACTAGCAAGTCTATACACTGCAGGGTAAAGCATTTCATTAGTCTATACACTCTTCATGCATGTGCATAGTCTATACATTGTGCATTTAGTTGACAAGTTTGCACATTCATGAAGTCTGCACACTGGCCTGTTCATGCATCGCTATTCATGAAGTCTGTACAGCCATCCACTTGAAGCATTTCTCAAAGTCCATATAATGCATCTCCTTAGTATCTCATTTAGAGTCTAAGGCATTGTCTATACACTGGACTTAAAGTGTGTACAGCGTCCGTCTCTTGCATTGTTCATTCGTAAAGTCTGTTCAGTGAGCGTCTCATTGGTGAAGTCTGTACACTCACCAACTGAACTTCAAAGTCCATACATTGGCATTCAGACTAGCAAGTCTATACAACATCTGTTGTCTAGAGTCTCTTGAAGTCTGTACATCGGACTGCTTGCCAAAGTCTGTACATTGGCATCTGTTCCTACGTTGCACTTCCAAGTCTGCACATTGGGTTCTTTACCTACGTTCAGCTTTGAAAGTCTGCACATTGGTAGTTTTACCGACGTTGCCTTGCCAAAGTCTATACACTGTGTTTGTTCAAGTCTGTACAGACTTAGCCTTGTTCTAGTCTGTACATCGACCAGCTATATTTGGCAAGTCTAGACATCGTGATTTCATCATGTCTGTACAGCCTCTTCATTGAAAGTCCACTCATCACTCAAGTCTATGCAATGCACACTTGCTTTCTTGCATAAAGTCCATACATCGGACTGTTCATGATTTCATTGGTAGAGTCTGTACATCGCCTTCAAAGCCTTCTGTTGAAACCTCAAGTCTGTACAGCGAGCAGCGTCCTTGTGTCTCAAGCCGTTCTCCAAGTCTGTACACTGGTCATGCATTCAAGTCTTTCACAAGTTTGTACATCAGACGTGCATGCTCGCCTGTCCCTCCGGATGCTCTCCTGGGACCGAGTATGCTCTCTAGTGACTGTTAATGCTCCGATTGGCCAACGTCTCTCTTGATCAAGTCTATACACTCATTCACTGCTCATGCATTCACAGTGAAGTCTGTACATCCGTTTGGCTATGCATCACAATCCACCAAGTCTATACATTGGTAGAGTCTGTACATCAGACGTGCATGCTCGCCTGTCCCCTCGGATGCTCTCCTGGGATCGAGTATGTCCTCCAGTGACTGCTAATGCTTCCCTAACTTTGAGGATGCTCCCCTGGAGCAGCGATTGCTCCCCAGAGGCAGCATGTGCTCCACATGCTCCCCTGACGCTGGTGATGCTGTCCAGAGGCCATAGATGCTCCCCTGAGACTTCATATGCTCCCGTTCGAGAATGCACTAGTCTCTGGGTATTTAAAAGAATTGTATTAGATGCATTCTCTTTCACTAAGTCTGTACAATGCATGTGCTTTCACAAGTCTATACAATGCATTTCCTTTTACAAAGTGTCGACACCAAGTTGATAATCCGATACTCTGTCTGACAGGTGCTCTGCTCGTGGAGGCTAATGAAGGGCACGTGATCCGAGGCTGGATGGGCAGACAGGATCATGACACGAGTGCTGAAGCTGGTTGAGAGACTGACACGTGGTCCAAGGTTTTTGGGCGGGACATGTTGAGAGCACACGAGCTGCTGCTGCTATATATATGAGTCTTCGTCTTCAGATGAACAGCGATCGAAGTGGAGAAAGAAAAAGCAGAAGTGCAGAGACTTTGATCCAGCAGAAGAGCAGAAGAAGAGTAAAGAGAGCAGAAGAAGAAAGAAGAGAGCAGAAGAAGAGTAAAGAGAGCAGAAGAAGAAACAAGAGAGAAGAGAAGAGAAAGAGAAGGAGAGCTCGAGTTGAGAAAGAGAGAGAGGTTGAGGTTGTCTGGCTTTTGGATCAAATCCAAGCCAGATCTGCTCAATTCGAGAGCTATATTTGTGCTTCATTGTTTCAGCTTTCCGTTGCTGTCTTATTTTATCTTTTATTTTCCTTTATACATTTCTTCAAGCTGTTTGTCAGCGGAGCAAGCTGTGAGGCTCAGCGTTTGCAGTGGAGGATTCCACTGGACGGCCAAGCTGTATTGCCCAGCGGTTTGTAGAGGTGCTGCCTCTGGACGGGTAAGCTGTAATCCCCAGCGGTTTGTAGTGGTGGATTCCACTGGACAGCAAGCTGTGTTGCCCAGCGGTTGTATGGCAAGCTGTGTTGCCCAGCGGTTGTATGGCAAGCTGTGAGGCCCAGCGGTTCAAGCTGAGTCAGCAGTAAGCCACACTCGGGTTGAGTGTGGGGTGGATGTAGGTCTGCTAGACCGAACCACCTAAAAACCCTCTTGCATTGTGGTTTGTTTTGTTCTATTTGTGCTTCCGCTAGATGAATGCATAGGGGCGCTCAACTGTTTGCTTATAGGTTCAGTAGATGATTATTCTATTTTGTCTTGTTAGCATTCCAATTTTTAAGTGAGCGAAATTCTATTTGGGTGAAGGTTTTTAAAGGGCTATATTCATTCACCCCCCTTCTGAATACATAGCACCGAACCCAACACTTGGTATCAGAGCGGGTCTCTGATCTATCAGATCTAACAATCTGCAGAGGATCCTGCTAGTTTTGGTGCATTTCAGAGTGGATCTCTTGTGCTCGTTGTTTTGTTTCACTGTCTTAGTGCTTTACTTTGCTTATTTGATTTTGCTGCATTTCATGTCACTTGTTTTACTTCGCTGAAATTGTTTGCCATCTGTTCTAATGGATCGACCTCCGATTTATGATGGTTCTAACTTTGAAAGTTGGCTAGGAGGCCTAGCTGTGTACGTAGATTCCATTGATCCCAAACTATGGAGTTTGCTATCCAAAGGCCCACATCGATTACCCAAAGATCAGACCAAGTGGTCTAGTGAGGACACCTTTAAGAACCGTGATAATGTCATAATCCTTAACATCTTAAGAGCTGCAATCAATACTGATATGTACCCTTTTGCTCTCAGGTGCACATCTGGAAAGGAGATATATGACGGAGTCGTTTCTGCGCATAACCAACAGAATGATAGCTGTTTGATGGCCAACCGGGATAATGAAGATTCCTCATCCCAGGTAAATTCTGAATCTGAATCCGAAGAGATTTCAATTGATGAATTGTGAGAAATAAATGAGGAATTATCTGATAGATGTAAACATTTGAAATCTGAAAATAGAAAGTTGAAAAAGAAATATGATCAGATTAATTCGAATGTTCATTGTGAAAAATGTCAGGAACTGAGAAAATCTCATGAAATCTGCTTAGCAAATGTTGATAAGAGTAAGGAACAAATCTCTGTTTTGGAAAATAAAAATCAGGAACTCACAGACAAGATTTTTGAACTAGAAAATAAGCTGAACTCATTAGGAAATGATCAAATCTTAACTAATGAACTAGTTTAGAATGAACAAACTAGAAAGGAGAATGAAGAACTGAAGCTGCTTAATTCTGCTATGTCTGAGAGACTTTTAATGCTGGAAAAAGGGAAGAGTTCAGGTGAAAATGAATGTGAGAGAGTGAGTACATTAATAGAAGAGATTGATAGCTACAAAGCCATTAATGTCCTACTTAATGAAAAGATCACAGATTCTGAAATACTCATTTCCTCTCTCAAAAATGAAATCACTGAATTGAACAATTCTCTGTCTGAGTCATTTAAGAACAAAGAAAATCCAAAGGCTGTCACTAAGAAGAAAGTCTCTCATGAAGGCAGTAAACAGGAAGTGAGAAAAAGACAGCACACAAATTTTGTGCGTAGCTCTGAGTTAGCTAGCACTTCAGCTTTTTCTATAAGTGTGCATGCTAATCAGGAAAATAAGAAAACGAAGGAGAAAAGAATAGTTTTGAAAAAGAATGATAATAATGAGCATGCTAAGAAAGTACAGGCCAACAAATCTTGTGTCAAAAATGTAAAATGCTTTTACTGTGGTAAGTTTGGTCATGAAATTGCTGATTGTTTTGTCATGAGAAATGATGATTTGAAACCCAATAGAATTCATGCTAGGAACTCTAAAATGAAGAAACATTCTTATGATCAAAAGACAAGAATAAAATGTTTTTACTGTCACAAAGAAGGTCATATCATGCATGAATGCAAATTAATGAAATATGATGACCTTTCTGCTAGAAAAATGCATGATAAACTGTTCCATGCTAAAAATCATGCATCTCATAAAAAGAACATTCAATGTTTTCATTGTGGCAAATTGGGCCACATGGTTGAAAATTGTTGGCATGCTCAGGGAAAGAAATCTAACTCTGAATTTATTAAATTTCCTGTAAACAGAAATGGTTTTGGTTACAATAAATTCCTTGTAAACAATGCTTCTCATGGAAATATTCTTGTTTCAAAAGTTCAGCATATTGCATGCTTTAACTGTGGAAAGCCAGGTCACAGGGGTGCAACCTGTTGGCTGGCAGGATACCAAAGCCAGACTGGTTTTAGTAAATAGAATTTCAATTCTGTTAACAAAAATTTCCATGCATATGCATTTAGAATTCCTGCTCATAGGAATGTGCACAAAATAAATTTCAGAACTGCTGCATCATGCCACTACTGTGGTCAGATAGGTCATTCAATGAATGATTGTCATGTGATGAGAATTGATGACCTTCATGCACAGAAGTTGGCTACCATACATACTAGGAATGTCACTGTTAATTCAGGACCCAAGGCTTCTTGGGTTCCTGCAGGATCAAATTGATTGACATGCTGCAGGTGTGCCTTGGTGGGAGAAATAAAAGGGGTTAACCAAGGCACTCAACAAGAAAACCCCAGGATACTCCATTTCAGGTCAGTTCTGAACTCTATTTAAATCTCATAATCTGAAAATACTGATTTGTCTTGTTTAAAATTCCATTATCTGAAATTGTTGGTTTGCTTGTTTGATGTATGATCTTCTCTTGTCTAGCTGATCAGTCTGCATTCCAGACTCAGCTATTGAATTCAATTCTGCATATCTGATGCTCTTCTCTTGCTATATGTTGAACTAAATTTGAATGCTTCTTTAGTGTATACAGTTGATGCACTATATAGACTGTGTGTAAATGCATGTGTTTTGTGTCAATGCAATGCATGCTTGTTGAATGCATACTTGGACTGAGTGTGAATGGTTCATTTTGCGTACACAATCAATGCATGTGTCTTACATCTGCATACATCATTTGCATGACTGTCATTGATGTTGTTCAATGCATGTAGGATTGCTCTATGTTGCATTGTCCTTGTTAACCCTGGTATATCAAATGGTAAGTTACTAAAAGGCAGGGAAATCTGCCCGGAGGTTCCTACCATGTGTGAGATGGTCTTTGAGACCAGGTCCTCCGCCAAGTATCATGGGTCCAGTCTTCATGTAGAACAGTGCATTGCATCATATTTTGAAAAATCTGAAAAAGGATAAAAATGTTCATGACTTGGATGCATAAACCTGAATTGATTGCATACTTGCCTCATGTATCCTTGGTGCATAGCCTGCATGTAGAACAGTGTATTGCATAGCATCATCCTTGCATCATGATGTCAGGGGGAGCTGAGAGTTTTTCTGGTCAATTCATTGAATCCTTGCTACTTCTCACTGTCCCCATTTAGTTCTTTCATATCCTTTGACATCAAATGCTCCTGGAACTCAATGCCTATTGCTATCATTTCCCTAACCTTCACTGAACAATAGTTCTGTTTCTGGTTTAGTACATTGAGTTGTGATTATTTCAATTGTTCTTTTATAAGAATCACTCTTACAAATTGAAAAGAACTAAAGGTTTAACCTTTATAAATTGGAGAGTTAAGTGTCTGCACTTCAGAATTTGAGATAAAATAAACCTTTTATAGCTCTTAATCTTTGTCTCATGGCTAAAATAGAAAAAGTTTTTTGTAATGCCTAAATGTGTTGAACTGGAAATGTCTAGAACAGGTGAATAAGAGTATGTAATGATTTTTTAAACAATCACTCTAAAAGAAATAAGGGCAGCAGTAAACAAGATCATAAATGTAAAAGAGCTGAACATAGTGACAGAGCAATGGCTGATTGCACTGAGAAACTGTGAACTCCTTCAAAGAAGCAGAAGAATTCACATGTCATGAGGTGCTTCAGAATATCTCTGTTCATAGGGTCAAATCTATAGGGGGAGTCCTCACCAAGTAACTGAGGGTACTGGCATCTAATTAAGGTGTGCCCTTAATGTCAAAAGTGAAGACTATTCCTTGTAGGTCTTGATCTGAAATAGATCTAGTAGTTTATGCCTAGTAACTGGGCGTACCTGCCTCTGATCAAGGTGTACACCTAATGTCAACAGCATAAATGCCACTGGTCTATTCACTTAGTTCAGGTTCAGAAATTGAAAAATGAAAATCAAACTGCTGTAACCCTTTGAAAATCAAAAGTCAATGAGTGAAAATTATTTTTATTAATACATATTCAAGTTGCCTTTCTTGAATTTCTTTGTTTAATCACAAAAGGGTATTATTTCAGACTTATCTATTAATACCATGTGCCCTAGGTTCATTGCTATAAACGGAGTCTATAAACTCTTTTTCAGGGGTCGGGTGTTTTACTCTAGATTTATCACTGTTAAATCTGAATTTTTGAAAATTGTGTATTGCTGATTCTTATACTTTAACAGTTGTTTATAATCATGCTTCCTTTCTGAACCTATGATTCAGCTGTTGTCAAGTGACCCTCCTACCTTCTCTACCTTGTCTGTCTGTTCATATTCCTTCTCAAAGGGGGAGCTTTTATTAAAGGGGAGAAATAATTCAGGGGGAGTCATACCTTCAGGGGGAGTTTATTGCATGCATACTGCCATGTTGCACTCTTGTTCATACTGTTTTTCTCTTTTTGATTATGACAAAGGGGGAAAAAAATTTGTGTGTGACTCACTGTCACAGTGTGTTTCCATCATCAAAAAGGGGGAGAATGTTGTGCCCCTTAGGCACAAGCATGTGCTATGCTGATTTGATGATAGCAATGATGTTTTGTTTTGATGATTGCAACACAGTGAGTGCTTTATGAGATTGTATTTTGATGATAGCAACATAACTTGTTTTGTGGAGAATGCATATACATGACTAATATAGTGCTTGATTTCTACTATGTGCATTGCTTTTCTATCTGCATGTAGTTTGATGACTAGCAACTCTATACACTGCAGGGTAAAGTATTTCATTAGTTTATACACTCTTCATGCATGTGCATAGTCTATACATTGTGCATTTCGTTGACAAGTTTGCACATTCATGAAGTCTGCACACTGGCCTGTTAATGCATCGCTATTCATGAAGTCTGTACAGCCATCCACTTGAAGCATTTCTCAAAGTCCATACAATGCATCTCCTTAGTATCTCATTTAGAGTCTAAGGCATTGTCTATACACTGGACTTAAAGTGTGTACAGCGTTCGTCTCTTGCATTGTTCATTCGTAAAGTCTGTTCAGTGAGCATCTCATTGGTGAAGTCTGTACACTCACCAACTGAACTTCAAAGTCCATACATTGGCATTCAGACTAGCAAGTCTATACAACATCTTTTGTCTAGAGTCTCTTGAAGTCTGTACATCGGACTGCTTGCCAAAGTCTGTACATTGGCATCTGTTCCTACGTTGCACTTCCAAGTCTGCACATTGGGTTCTTTACCTACGTTCAGCTTTGAAAGTCTGCACATTGGTAGTTTTACCGACGTTGCCTTGCCAAAGTCTATACACTGTGTTTGTTCAAGTCTGTACAGACTTAGCCTTGTTCTAGTCTGTACATCGACCAGCTATATTTGGCAAGTCTACACATCATGATTTCATCATGTCTGTACAGCCTCTTCATTGAAAGTCCACTCATCACTCAAGTCTATACAATGCACACTTGCTTTCTTGCATAAAGTCCATACATCGGACTGTTCATGATTTCATTGGTAGAGTCTGTACATCACCTTCAAAGCCTTCTGTTGAAACCTCAAGTTTGTACAGCAAGCAGCGTCCTTGTGTCTCAAGCCGTTCTCCAAGTCTGTACACTGGTCGTGCATTCAAGTCTTTCACAAGTCTGTACATCAGACGCGCATGCTCGCCTGTCCCTCCGGATGCTCTCCTGGGACCGAGTATGCTCTCTAGTGACTGTTAATGCTCCAATTGGCCAGCGTCTCTCTTGATCAAGTCTATACACTCATTCACTGCTCATGCATTCACAGTGAAGTCTGTACATCCGTTTGGCCATGCATCACTATCCACCAAGTCTATACATTGGTAGAGTTTGTACATCAGACGTGCATGCTCGCCTGTCCCCCCGGATGCTCTCCTGGGATCGAGTATGTCCTCCAGTGACTGCTAATGCTTCCCTAACTTTGAGGATGCTCCCCTGGAGCAGCGATTGCTCCCCAGAGACAGCATGTGCTCCACATGCTCCCCTGACGCTGGTGATGCTGTCTAGAGGCCATAGATGCTCCCCTGAGACTTCATATGCTCCCGTGCGAGAACGCACTAGTCTCTGGGTATTTAAAAGAATTGTATTACATGCATTCCCTTTCACTAAGTCTGTACAATGCATGCGCTTTCACAAGTCTACACAATGCATTTCATTTTACAAAGTGTCGACACCAAGTTGATAATCGGATACTCTGTCTGACAGGTGCTCTGCTTGTGGAGGCTAATGAAGGGCACGTGATCCGAGGCTGGATGGGCAGACAGGATCGTGACACGTGTACTGAAGCTGGCTGAGAGACTGACACGTGGTCCAAGGTTTTTGGGCGGGACATGTTGAGAGCACACGAGCTGCTACTGCTGCTGCTATATATATGAGTCTTCGTCTTCAGATGAACAGCGATCGAAGTGGAGAAAGAAAAAGCAGAAGTGCAGAGACTTCGATCCAGCAGAAGAGCAGAAGAAGAGTAAAGAGAGCAGAAGAAGAAAGAAGAGAGCAGAAGTAGAGTAAAGAGAGCAGAAGAAGAAAGAAGAGAGAAGAGAAGAGAAGGAGAAGGAGAGCTCGAGTTGAGAAAGAGAGAGAGGTTGAGGTTGTCTGGCTTTTGGATCAAATCCAAGCCAGATCTGCTCCATTCGAGAGCTATATTTATGCTTCATTATTTCAGCTTTCCATTGCTGTCTTGTTCTATCTTTTATTTTCCTTTATACATTTCTTCAAGCTGTTTGTCAGCGGAGCAAGCTGTGAGGCTCAGCATTTGCAGTGGAGGATTCCACTGGACGGCCAAGCTGTATTGCCCAGCGGTTTGTAGAGGTGCTGCCTCTGGACGGGTAAGCTGTAATCCCCAACGGTTTGTAGTGGTGGATTCCACTGGACAGCAAGCTGTGTTGCTCAGCGGGCGAGGAGGATTCCTCGGACGGCAAGCTGTGTTGCCCAGCGGTTGTATGACAAGCTGTGAGGCCCAGCGGTTCAAGCTGTGAGTCAGCAGTAAGCCACACTCGGGTTGAGTGTGGGGTGGATGTTGGTCTGCTGGACCGAACCACCTAAAAACCCTCTTGCATTGTGGTTTGTTTTGTTCTATTTGTGCTTCCGCTAGATGAATGCATAGGGGCGCTCAACTGTCTGCTTATAGGTTCAGTAGATGATTATTCTATTTTGTCTTGTTAGCATTCCAATTTTTAAGTGACCAAAATTCTATTTGGGTGAAGGTTTTTAAAGGGCTATATTCATTCACCCCCCCTCTGAATACATAGCACCGAACCCAACATCTCATTCAAATATGCTAACGGATGGGGGCTGGACCATCTGAGCTTGTATTATCACCTGTCTTCTCGTGGCCACATGGACTTGGCGTTGCTGGCCGATCAGTGTGAGAAGATAGGAGACTTGTGTTGGCTTATTCGTGAGGCAGCTTCGAGAGACAAAGTGCCGTCGCTGTTTTATTGGCCTCTTTTCCCTTTTTATACAGGGCCAGTAAGTATGTTCTGTTTCTTTATTCCGACCTGTCGGCCAGCTTCTTTTCTTCATTGGCATATATCATTCTCACCTTCATGCATATGCAGTCCGACCCACTTTGGAGGAGACTCGGCACTTTGGGGAGCTAATAATAAAAGCTTAGAAGCTGACATATTTCGAGGCTCCCGAGCCGGCCCCGACCACGACACCACTGCCTCTTGGTGACTCGGGGAAGCGAACCAGATCCCAATTAAGGGAGGCTATTGGGAAGGCCAAAGCGACAGTGCCCCGAGTGACACGGGCACGTCGGAGGAAGACTACAAAAAAGGAACCAACAACCGTCCTTCCTTCAGTTTTATCGTTTGAAGAGTTCAAGGCTTCTCGTACGCAGTAGACTGAAGCTGAAGGTAAGCTTTTCATTCTTTTGTAGGTCATTGCTTATTCTAGCCACTTCGGATAATCCTTCTTTAGTAGTTGCCGACACAGTTGCTGCGGTCATCGGGCTAGAGGTAGCAGTAGGTGTCGCGACTGGAGAAGGGGCAGAGGAAGTCCCCCTAGCTTCCGTGGAGAGGGATCTACCCTCTCTGACACCGAGGCATGAGATGGAAGGTAATTTGTAATTTATTCACGAGGACTCTGCGAACCACCATGTCTTCAGTTAGCTTGACTGCTTCTTGCCTTTAAATTTCAGTCGGGATGCAACCGACATTGCTCCCCGAAGCCAGGGCTGTGGAGGAAACTGTCACTGGGGAGCAAGGCGAGCTTGTCCCTGAGATTCATTCAACTGACGCTGCCAATGTGGAGCCGATGAAGGAAGTCCCCACTAAGGGTGATATCCCTTCCAACAAGGTGTCTGCTCCGATGGTGGAGCGCTAGGGACGAGCAGAGGACTCTTCCTCCTCTGAGCAAGTTGATTATGGTGGCGGCTCCAATGATGAGGAGTTCCCACCAGTGGATATGGAGATAGAGGATGCCGGGGCGTCTTCGACTTACGAAAGTGATCATATAACCTTCAGCCCACCCCGGTTGGCATGGAGTGGTCCTGGGCCGTCTGGGTCACTTGTAAGTGAAGGGGCTGGAGACATAGAGGCCGCCCTTTGAGGCTTGAGCTTAGTGCCGGTTCAGGTGAGAAATCTCCTACTATCTGCACGTTGTTGCTCTCCCCCCTTTTCATATCAGCTGTTTGACATATATATGTTTCCAGTGCAGACTGAGGTGGTGCTGCCGACCATTACGGTGCAGATACCTCTCCCGGCTCTAGGTGCGGTCACCCATCATTTCTGCCAGTCTTGCGGCCTATCGCCCTACGATACCCCAAAGACTATGGGGCAGTAGTTGGTCCAGAAGGCCCTGGAGCACATGTGAGGACCGATGAGTCGGCGACAGTCGTGGAACCTCAGCCACTTGAAGTCGCACGATAGTTGGCCCTGGAAAATAGTGGCCCTCCCAAGGTCGAGGCGGGAGAAATTGTTGAAGAAGAAGCCGAGACTTCAGGGGCATTGGCTCTTATTAGCGCAACTGGCCATATGGAGGTCGGCCAGGCCGGGGGCGAGGAGCAGGTATCCTCAGCTATTGATGTTTCCATTGCAGCTCCATCTCAAGAGACTAGGAGGGAGGTTGCCGTCATCGAGACTCTAGCTATCGCATCAACTACTGCAGTTAGTTCCAGTGTGAGCGCCTTGCAGATCATGTGGTCGTCATCTTCTGGGACGAGCGACGATATCTGGGCCACCGTGGATAGCAGAGTGGAGTTTGAGCTTCCCGAGACATCACCACTCGGTCTCCAATCATCGAGCGACCTAGTGTGGCAGTTCTTAGGGACTCTTCAGCAGACCATAGCGGCCAGCAGAGATTTAACTTATGTTCAACTTAGGGGCTTGGTAGAGCACCTGTCCCGCTCGCTGTTAGATTTTGGCTGCGCCATGGATGATTGGACTTCACGGGTAATTCTGCTGTTGAGATATGTGAACAGAAGGGAGTTTCTAGGCCGGGAGGTAGCTGATCAACTGACGGCCATAACATTGGACCGGGCTGAATGCCGAACGACTCTCGTCTCTCTGAGAGGGACCGCGGCCCAGATAAGGGATGCAGCCAGCACCTCTTCGTAGCATCGAACTTTCCTTATGGCCCGGATAGTAGAGCTGGAGACCGAACTTTCAAGGGTAGAGGCCGAGCTTCAAGAGACCGAGCGTCTAGAAGTCCAGAGGGTAGAGGAAGCAGAAATGGCCGAAGGACAAGCCGCTTCCCTTGAAGAGAAACTGTCCCAGCCGGGGACCGTCGAGTCTCGACTGTAAGAGCTGACCCGCCACCCTTCCTTGGGTATTCCAAAGCTGGAGGACATCTTCCGACGCCCGCTGCAATAGTCCTTCCTATTCACCTTTTTGTTTTAGTGGACTTTATGTACCCCGGGGTATGCCCCGTGTAACATGTATCTTGCTGCTTCATAAGAATGAAACATGTTTATTTTGCCGTGAAACCATGACTTCATTCTCCTTTACTTTGTACTCTTTTATTCGCCTATTAGCTTAGTCCGAGTATGTCAGTCACTAGGGCAGGAGAGCGCTCACTCCTTCAGCGAAGGGGTGAGGTGTTTGCTCCACCGTGTCGTAACTGTTCTCGAGCCCAAGCAATGGGTAAAGTAGGACGAAAAGTCAGAAGGGCAAAAGTGTAGAGGCCCCCCTAGGGTCAGGAAATAAGGTTAGAAGGCTTGTAAGCCAAGCTCGTCGATGGTGATAGAAACTGAGGGTAGGGTTTATTCATTGACACGGGCCATATGTCGAAGCAATGGGAGCTTATTGGTCAATGAGGACCAAAAGTCCAGGCTAAGGGGAGTGTTGACCGGTCTTGCCGATGATGACAATGGTCAAAAGGAGGTCGACCGATCTTGCCGATGATGACAAGGGTCGCAAGGATGCTGACCGATCTTGCCGATGATGACAAGGGTCGCAAGGATGCTGACCAATCTTGCCGATGGTGACAAGGGTCAGGAGGATATGAACCGGTCCTGCCGATGATGACAGGGGTCGCAAGGTAGGTCGACAGATCTTGCCGATGATGACAAGGGTCGCAAGGATGCTGACCGATCTTTCTGATGATGACAAGGGTTCCAAAGATGCTGACCGATCTTGCCGATGATGACAAGGGTCAGAAGGATGCTGACCAATCTTCTCGATGGTGAAAAGGGTCAGGAGGATATGGACCGGTCCTGCCGATGATGACAGGTGTCGTAAGGATGCTGACCGATCTTGCCGATGATGACAAGGGTCAGAAGGATGCTGATCGATCTTGCTGATGCTGACAAGGGTCAGGAGGATATGGACTGATCCTGCCGATGATGACAGGGGTCGCAAGGTAGGTTCACCGATTTTTCTGATGATGACAAGGGTCGCAAGGATGCTGACCAATCTTGCCGATGATGACAAGGGTCGCAAGGATGCAGACCGATCTTACCGATGATGACAAGGGTCGCAATGTAGGTCGACCGATCTTGCCGATGATGACAAGGGTCGCAAGGATGCTTACCAATCTTGTCGATGATGCCAAGGGTCGTAAGGATGCTGACCGATCTTGCCGATGATGACAAGGGTCGCAAGGATGCTGACCGATCTTGCCAATGATGACAAGGGTCACAAGGATATTGACCGATCTTGTCGATGGTGACAAGGGTCAGAAGGAAGTTGACCGATCTTACCGATGATGACAAGGGTCGCAAGGATGCTGACCGATCTTGCCGATGATGACAAGGGTCAGAAGGTAGTTGACCGATCCTGTCGATGATGGCAATGGTCAGAAGTAGGTTGGGAACTTTTAAAAATGTCACTTTACTAACTTAAGCGCCCTTTCGAGTTTTCGTCGAAGCCAGCCCCCTCTTGCTTTTGCACACGTGTCCTTTCAGGTTTTCACGTGGCGGGGTACCCGATTTTGCTGTGGTGCCCTTTTGGGTTTTCGCCACAGCCGGGTTATGGCCATTTTTTCCCTTGTCCTAGTGTAGGAACAAGTCTGTTGAGGCACCTCTATTTTAAGCCTCATCATTTTTTCTTTTCTTTCTCTTTTTTTTTTTTTGGTTCACGGAACGAATCCGAGATGAGCACGTGCTCCCTTGTTGACAACGGATGAGGGCTCCGTGTTAGTGAGATGTCAACTAGCCTTGCTGATGGTGGAAAGGGTCGATCGCAGGTTTGTTCATCGACACTGGTTTGAATGTTGAAGCAAAAGTAGATTCATTAATAAGGACGGATGGTCCAGGTTAAGAGAATACTGATCGATCTTGCCAATGGCGGCAAGGGCCGAGTGGGACTCATTCATTGGTATTGAATGAATGCCATAGCAAAGGATAGGTTTGCTAACGTGGACATAAGGTCCAAGTTAAGGGAAGACGTTGACTGATCCTGTCAGCGATGATAAGAGCAGGCCGCAGGCTTATTCATCGACATTGGTTAAATGTCGAAGCAAAAGATAGGTTTATTAACGAGGACGTAAGGTCCAAGTTACGGGAAAAAGGTCGACCGGCCTTGCCGATGACGGCGAGGGTCGGCAGCGGGTTTGTCTATTGACATCGGTTAAGCGTTCGAAGCAAGGGATTGTTTTATTCATTAACGAGGACGGAATGATGGAGGCATCATCCACAACTCCCTTTGGCTAGGGTCTTCTTCACACTCCGGCGTCATTTGAGTTCGGGCCTCTCTCTATAAAGGCCCAATTATCCTTTTTGTGCTATCTATTTGAGTCATTTGATGTAATTTTCATTTTATTTGAGTCATGTCCCTAGGTCTTGCATTTATTTTCCTAAGTTTGAGTGTCATTAGATTGTTTAGTTTGCTATTGGGCCCAATTCTTCGGGCTTGGCCCAAGAGCCCCCCTTATCCCCACGGTTATTTGTCATTGAGTCTTTTGTCAGGGTCTTATTGTAAAATATGGGTTGCCTATATATAGGACCCCATTTCCTTCATTTTGGACTAATGAATGAATGAATGCAAAAGATTTCCCATTGAGTGTTCAAACTTAGTTCTAATGGAGTGATTCCAACATTGGGGTGAGAAGCCCTAGGGGAGAGACTCCCCACCCCACCTCTCTCTCTCTCTCCCTCTTTCTCTCTCCTTGGGTCGCCACTTTCTCTCTCTCCTCCTCCTCCCAACCACTTCCAACCCCCACCTACCTCCATTAAGGCCACTCCACTTCCCCACATCCCATTTACTCCCTCTCCTAGTACCAAGGATTGAACCCCCAATCCCTACTCCACCTTCCCAACCACCAACCACCCCTCCTCTTCCCCATGCATTATCCCACCTTCCCCATGCAGCCTTCCACCTCCCAAGGCCCATTTCAAATTTGAAAAACCTTCCCTCCAAAGGATTTTGGCCGCCCCTCTCTCCTACCTTTAGCCTTGGTCGCCCCTTTCTCCCTCCATTCTCACCACCCTTGCACACCCCCTCCCCCTTCCTCCAGCTAAAACCTGCGCCCTCCCCCTTCTTCCTCAACCTCCCCTCTACCTATAGCAACCTTCCATACCCCCCCATACCTCCCCTCCAGCCTGCTTCATCCCCCCCTTCCCCATATACTACCCCTTTCTTCTTCTTTTTAGGTCATTTGAAGGCTATGTCAAAGTTGGTGCTGGCAGTCCAGAAGTTGCAGATGAACCTGTAGCTTGCAGCGGCCACCATGACCACTTCCCTACAACTCTGAAGGTCCAAGAGGCATCCACAGAAGCGTCTACCTGTCTTCTTCGCAACGGAAGTGGTTTCATCTTCATCCGAGCTGTGTGCTGCCCGGGAGCTCCGTTCTCCCACAACTGCGTAGAGCTGCCCCTGCTGAGTACCAGAACCGAAGTAGAAGCTTCACCACGATGAACCTCGGAAGAATCAGCTCAAGAGCTCTTCTGCATAGTTCTTCCTCTCCCTGTCTAATTTTAGAATCAAGAAGCGGAACTCCGTTTGGCATCCTGTAGCAGGCGTTATCCATTTTCTCCCTCAGCTACGCAGTTCTACTACCCACAGTCTGCACCGACCTGTCAGCAGTGTTTAGAGTCCCCTGGCCTTCTCCGGCATCGTTTGGCTTCCCCGTCAGTTTTTAGGCGAAGAGGGCTTGTCCACGGTTCCAACAACTCTGACGGTGCTTGATTTCAAGTTAGGGAGCTGTCGGGGCATCCTCTGCAACCTACTATTGGAAATCAGGAGCTGCCAGTCCGAGAGTCTGCCTCCCTGTTCGGGCCTCCACCCAGATCGGCATCGACTACAGAAGAAATTAAAAAAATTTGGACGACTTCCCCTGCCTCCTTAGAAGATTTCCCAGGTGGTTTCGCCCCCAAAAAAATTCGGTAGTAGCTGCAGCAGTCAACTCTTCATTCACCTGTCAGCACCCATAGAACCGGGTAGAATCGGCAACCTCCCGTCTTCGGTGTTCCTTTCTCCAATTCCCTTCCCCGCTTGGCCGGCTGAAGGCCCCTCCCTGCGTGGAGGTAGTTTTGGCTGTAATATCCATTAACCCCCACCCAAAGGTCCCCCTCCTACGAGAGGAGTAGTATTGTAATTGGATTGAGCAGGTCAAGCTACACCGCCGCGACGTGTGGGGATCCACTTGCCTCCCCGCTCGCCCTCGTCTCCGAGCGGGACCGGTTTCTTCAAACCTGTCGAGTAAGTGCTCAAACCTCACTCCCTTTAGTGCTTGTCTTTCAATATTAGTTCTTAGTTTCGCTGGCCGTGAGAGTGAGAGCTTGATCCTCAAGCCCCGTTGTCTTGAGTGATCACCGTCGGAAGAGAGTAACCGGTGCCATTGGCACTTTGTCGGCCCCATTGAATTGGGCATCCACATCCATTGGGAATCAAATCTTGGCCTTGCTGGCCCTCTACCAGAAAGGGTCCAACCCCTCAACCTCACCTTGGCATTGCCAAGTTACCCCGGGACTTGGGTGAGCGACGGGAGACCAGTGGCCGAAATTGGCCCTTGTGATTGTGAATGTGCTTGCTTGTCTAAGTCCTAGGGTGTATCACATCAATTGGTATCAGAGCAAGTCTTTGACTTGTCTCTATCACGTCTAAGTCCTAGGACCTTTGCATTGTGTGTCCAACATCATTTGCCCCTTGTCTTGCATGTCCACCCGTAGTGGTGCTAGTTACCGACCCGATCCATCATCTTCAAATCCACCAATGGATCCCAATCCTCAACTCAACCAAGATGCTCCTAGGGAGGAACCTCAAGGCCAAATGAATAGGGTAGATGCTGCCCTTACAAACATTCCTGCCCAACTTGAGTCCCTTTCCACTCGAATTGCTCGACTAGATAGCATGAGTTCCCCTCAAGGAACAATGAGCCTAGAGTCCACCCTCCCCATGTTGAACCTCATGGGAAGAGCCCCATCCAAGGAATAATGAACCAAGAGTCCATCCACCACATGGTGAGTTACATAGGAATGAGTTCCACCCAAGAGTCCACCCTCCACATGTTGAGCCTCATAGGGACGAGTTCCACCCAAGGAACAATGGACCAAGAGCCCATCATCCACATGCTGAAATTTATGGGGAGGACTTGGACCTTGACACCTACCATGACCATGAGAGACCCCACCACCCTCACATTCATGAAAGGCATCCACTGGACGACCCCGATGACCCTCTCTTAAGGATGATTAAAGTAGAGGTCCCAAACTTTGATGGTTCCCATGAACCAAGTGTCTACTTAGAATGGTAAACCGCCATGGACCAATACTTTGAATGGTATCCTATGACCGACCAAAGGAGGGTAAGGTTGGCCAAAATGCATCTCATCAAATTAGCCAAAACTTATTGGTTAAACCAAGAGGGTTTAAGGAGGATTAGGCGGGAAGAGCCTATTGACACTTGGGAGGGTATGAAGAACCAACTTAGGAACAAATACCTTCTCCAATCCTACCATCAAATGCTCTTAGATGAATGGCAAAGCCTCACCCAAGAGGGGAAGACCGTGGTTGAATATATTGAGAAGTTTGACTCCGATCTTTTGACGTGTGGAGTTCATGAGGACCCGGCCGTTACCTTGTCCCGCTTTAGGAATGGGCTTCAAAGTCACATCAAGAGAGAGATTTTCATGAGAGATGTTGATAACCTTAAGCTAGCTTATCAAATAGCTAGGGATGTAGAAAGATTCTCTAGGATCCCTCGATTTGCTACTCCCCGACCGGCCGATCCCAAAAACATGGGACCACGACCCATTCCTGCCACACCCATGAAAGCCCCTAATCCAAGTGGGAGTGCCCCATTAAGACCTTACAACCCTCCTCTCCCCATCACTCCAAACAAGCCCACCCCTAGTCACCCCCTCCCACAGAGGGAAGACAATCTTAAAGGCCCAAATGTAGGAACCACTCCGGGTAGCGGGCGTCAACAATGCTATAGGTGCCAAGGGTTTGGCCACTTTGCGGGGCAATGTCCATCCAAGAGATTATCTAGCTTGCTTATTGAGGAAGAAGCTCCACCCCAAAAGGAACTTGAGAGTGTTGTTGAGGACCATGAAGCCTCACTAGATTGGGAAGAGGAGTATGAAACCCAATACCTATAATCGGGTCCAGATCACACCACTCCATCTACCAACTCCCATCTAGGAGTGATTAGATGCACCCTCACCAAACCCCAAGAAGAGGATTGGCGTCGAACCTCAATCTTTCACACCTTTGTTATGCTAGGGAGTCATGTAAGGAAGGTGATCCTAGATAGCAGATGTTGTGTCAATGCCGTATCACCCGATACCGTCAAGCTTCTTGGGCTTGCCATCACCCCTCACCTAAGTCCATACCGGGTCTCATGGATCAACAACAACTCCATCCCGGTCAACACCCAATGTCTTGTGCCCCTCACCTTCTCTTCATACCATGGTTAAATATGGTGTGATGTCATACCCATGGAAGTAGGTAGCATCCTACTAGGAAGACCTTGGCTTTATGATGTAGATGCCACCATCTTGGGTAGGAGCAACATATGCACCTTTGAACATGAGGGTAAGACTATCCGTCTTAACCCCTCCCCACCATGTCCCATGACCAAGAGGGACACTCTCCCTCAAGGACACCACCCCACCACCATACAAGTCTTAGGGAACTCCACCCCTCCAACCCCATCCCTCACCCAAACTCCCAAACAAAGCGGGACCTCGGGGTTAACCAAGGGTCTTCATCTCATCACTAGGAAAGAACTTGAAGAGGAGATAGTTCAAGGAGTACCTCTATATGCGGTGATCATTTGCCTAGGAGAACCCACTCCCACCAACCCACATCCCATTGAAATCCAACAACTCCTAGAAGAATTCCATGATGTGTTCCCAACGGAGCTCCCAAACCAACTCCCCCCCATGCATGATGTGCAACACGCAATTGATCTAGTCCCGGGGGCCACTCTCCCAAACCTTCCTCACTATCGCCTCAATCCCACGGAACATCCCGAACTTCGGAGGCAAATAGAGGAACTCATTAGGAAGGGCTTCATTCGCATAAGAAAAAGTCCATGTGCCGTCCCGGCCCTTCTAACTCCCAAGAAGGATGGGTCTTGGCGGATGTGTGTGGATAGCCGGGCAATTAATAAGATCACCGTCAAGTATAGGTTCCCAATCCCTAGGCTTGATGACATGCTTGATATGTTAGCCGGAGCCACCATTTTCTCCAAAATTGACCTTAAGAGTGGCTATCACCAAGTTAGGATAAGGCTCGGGGATGAATGGAAAACAGCTTTTAAAACCAAAGATGGTCTCTTTGAATGGTTAGTCATGCCTTTTGGGCTTTCGAATGTCCCAAGTACTTTCATGCGTCTTATGACGGAGGTCCTTAGGCCTTTCATTGGGATCTTTCTTGTGGTCTACTTTGATGACATACTCATCTATAGTCAATCCTAAGAGGCCCACCTTGACCATCTTAGGCAAGTTTGCACCATCCTCCTACAAGAGAGCCTATTTGCTAACATAGGGAAGTGCCACTTCATGACCACATCCATCACCTTCCTAGGATTTGTGGTGTCTACCAAGGGTGTCTCCATGGACCCCGACAAGGTCCAAGCTATTCTTGATTGGCCGGAACCCCACACCCTTCATGATGTCCGAAGTTTCCACGGATTGGCAACATTCTATAGGAGGTTTATTCGAGGGTTTAGTACTATCACTTGCCCTATCACCGATTGTCTCAAGAAGGGGACTTTTGTGTGGACCAAATCAGCCTCTAAAGCCTTCCAAGAACTTAAGGAGAAGTTGACCCAACCCTAGTCCTATGCCTTCCCGATTTCTCTAAAGTCTTTAAAGTCACATGTGATGCATCCGGGATAGGGATAGGAGGAATTCTTAGTCAAGAGGGACACCAGTAGCCTTCTTTAGTGAGAAGCTATGTGATGCTAGGACAAGATACTCCACTTATGACAAAGAGTTCTATGCCGTGGTTCAATCCCTCCGACATTGGAGGCACTACTTGTTGCCCAAATAATTTATCATCTTTTCCGACTATGAGGCCCTCAAATACCTCAACTCCCAACAAAAGCTAAATGCCCGACATGCCCGATGGGTTGAGTTCATCCAATCCTACACTTTTGTCATCAAACACAAAGTCGGGAGTGAGAATCGAGCAGCAGATGCCCTTATTAGGAAAGTTTCCTTGTTATCCACTATCCAAGTGGAAGTGAGCGTATTTGATAGGATCAAGGATGAGTACCATAGCTGCCCCGACTTTGGGCACATCTATACCACCTTGACCACCCATTCTAGCAAGGAACATGAGGGATTTGTCTTAGAGGATGGGTTCCTCTTCAAGGGACCAAAGCTTTGCATCCCACGGACCTCACTCCGTGACTTCTTGATTTGGGAATTACATGCGGGAGGGCTAGCTGGACATTTTGGAGTCCACAAAACCATTGCTCTAGTTGAGGGACAGTTTCATTGGCCAAGTCTTAAGAGCGATGTAGGCAAGATAGTGGGTCAATGCCGAACATGTGCTTCGGCCAAACAGGTGAAGCAAAACACTGGCTTATATACTCCACTCCCCATCCCCGACCGTCCATGGCAAGACTTGAGCATGGACTTTGTGCTAGGATTACCCAAGACTCAAAGAAAGCATGACTCCATCTATATGGTAGTTGATAGGTTTTCCAAGATGGCCCACTTCATCCCATGCTCCAAGACCTCCGATGCCTCCCATGTGGCCCGATTGTTCTTTGATGAGGTTGTCCGTCTCCATGGGCTACCTAAGACCATAGTCTTTGGTAGGGATGTCAAATTCACTAGCTACTTTTGGAAAACTCTTTGGCACATGATGGGTACCCTCCTCAAATTCTCTACTGCCTACCACCCCCAAACAGATGGCCAAACCGAAGTTGTCAATCGGAGTCTAGGGAACCTCCTTAGATGCCTTGTTGAGGATCGACCGAGAAATTGGGATCTCATTCTACCACAAGCTGAGTTTGCATATAACAACTCCATCAATAAGTCCATAGGGATGAGTCCATTTCAAGCCATGCATGGGTACAAGCCAAGAAAACCTTCCGATCTCATTCCCCTTCCCCAGCATGCTAGAGTGTCCATTTCGGCCGAGTCTTTTGCACAGCACATTAGAGAATTGCATGAAGAAATTCGTAAGCACATCAGTAAAAAGAATGAGGCTTATAAAAGGCTGGCCGACCCTCACCGGCGTCACCAAGAATTTCATGTGGGTGACTTTGTGATGGTAAGGATGGAGAGGCTCTCCCCGAGAGCCATCTCCAAATTGAGGCCACGTGGGGCTGGTCCCTTCCAGGTCCTGAGGCGCAATGGTGCAAATGCCTATGAGTTAGATCTCCTCGAGGAATATGGGGTAAGTCCCACATTCAATGTCGCTGACCTAGTGCCATATAAGGGACCCACGGTGGTACCTAGTGAGGAGATTGAGCCTACTTCTTCCCTTAAGAGAGCACCCACCCGTGAGGAGAGACCACCAACCAAGAGAGCCCAGCGTGAACGTGTTGAACAAATATTGGATGAACAAGTCACTACCACTCGGAGTAAGGTATATGAGCGCTATCTCGTTAGGTGGAAGGATCGGCCTCCTTCGGAGGATTCTTGGGTGAGTCGGGAGGATCTCCAGCAGTTGGATCCGGACCTCCTCGAGTGGTACCATAGCCGGATGGACCCCTACTCGATGGAGTCGAGCTCTTCACAGCCCAGGGGATTTGATGGAGGCATCATCCACAACTCCCTTTGGCTAGGGTCTTCTTCACACTCCGACGTCGTTTGAGTTCGGGCCTCTCTCTATAAAGGCCCAATTATCCTTTTTGTGCTATCTATTTGAGTCATTTGATATAATTTTCATTTTATTTGAGTCATGTCCCTAGGTCTTGCATTTATTTTCCTAAGTTTGAGTGTCATTAGATTGTTTAGTTTGCTATTGGGCCCAATTCTTCAGGCTTGGCCCAAGAGCCCCCCTTATCCCCTCGGTTATTTGTCATTGAGTCTTTTGTCAGGGTCTTATTGTAAAATATGGGTTGCCTATATATAGGACCCCATTTCCTTCATTTTGGACTAATGAATGAATGAATGCAAAAGATTTCTAATTGAGTGTTCAAACTTAGTTCTAATGGAGTGATTCCAACATTGGGGTGAGAAGCCCTAGGGGAGAGACTCCCCACCCCACCTCTCTCTCTCTCTCCCTCTTTCTCTCTCCTTGGGTCGCCACTTTCTCTCTCTATTCCTCCTCCCAACCACTTCCAACCCCCACCTACCTCCATTAAGGCCACTCCACTTCCCCACATCCCATTTACTCCCTCTCCTAGTACCAAGGATTGAACCCCCAATCCCTACTCCACCTTCCCAACCACGAACCACCCCTCCTCTTCCCCATGCATTATCCCACCTTCCCCATGCAGCCTTCCACCTCCCAAGGCCCATTTCAAATTTGAAAAACCTTCCCTCCAAAGGATTTTGGCCGCCCCTCTCTCCTACCTTTAGCCTTGGTCGCCCCTTTCTCCCTCCATTCTCACCACCCTTGCACACCCCCTCCCCCTTCCTCCAGCTGAAACCTGCGCCCTCCCCCTTCTTCCTCCACCTCCCCTCTACCTTTAGCAACCTTCCATACCCCCCCCATACCTCCCCTCCAGCATTCTTCATCCCCCCCTTCCCCATATACTACCCCTTTCTTTTTCTTTTTAGGTCATTTGAAGGCTATGTCAAAGTTGCTGCTGGCAGTCCAGAAGTTACAGATGAATCTGTAGCTTGCAGCGGCCACCACGACCACTTCCCTACAAATATGAAGGTCCAAGAGGCCTCCACAGAAGCGTCTACCTGTCTTCTTCGCAACAGAAGTGGTTTCATCTTCATCCGAGCTGTGTGCTGCCCTGGAGCTCCGTTCTCCCACAATTGCGCAGAGCTGCCCCTGCTAAGTACCAGAACCGGAGTAGAAGCTTCACCACGATGAACCTCGGAAAAATCAGCTCAAGAGCTCTTCTGCATAGTTCTTTCTCTCTCTGTCTACTTTCAGAATCAAGAAGCGGAACTCCGTTCGGCATCCTGTAGCAGGAGTTATCCATTTTCTCCCTCAGCTACGCAGTTCTGCTACCCACAGTCTGCACCGACCTGTCAGCAGTGTTCAGAGTCCCCTTGTCTTCTCCGGCATCGTTTGGCTTCCCCGTCAGTTTGTGGTGAAGAGGGCTCGTCCACGGGTCCAACGACTCTGACGGTGCTTGATTCTGAGTTTGGGAGCTGTCGGGGCATCCTTTGCAACCTACTGTTGGAAATCAGGAGCTGCCAGTCCGAGAGTCTGCCTCCCTGTTCGGGCCTCCACCTAGACCGGCATCGACGACAGAAGAAATTAACAAAATTTGGACGACTTCCCCTGCCTCCTAAGAAGATTTCCCAGGTGGTTTTGACCCAAAAAAATTCGGTAGCAGCAGCAGCAGTCAACTCTTCAATCACCTGTCAGCACCCACAGAACCGGGCAGAATCAGCAACCTCCCGTCTTCGGTGTTCCTTTCTCCAATTCCCTTCCCCGCTTGGCCGGATGAAGGCCCCTCCCTGCGTGGAGGTAGTTTTGGCTGTAATATCCATTAACCCCCACCCCAAGGTCCCCCTCTTGCGAGAGGAGTAGTGTTGTAATTGGATTGAGCAGGTCAAGCTACACCGCTGCGGCGTGTGAGGATCCACTCGCCTCCCCACTCGCCCTCGTCTCCAAGCGGGACCGATTTCTTCAAGCCGGTCGAGTAAGTGCTCAAACCTCACTCCCTTTAGTGCTTGTCTTTCAATATTAGTTCTTAGTTTTGCTGGCCGTGAGAGTGAGAGCTTGATCCTCAAGCCCCGTTGTCTTGAGTGATCACCGTGGGAAGAGAGTAACCGGTGCCATTGGCACTTTGTCGGCCCCATTGAATTGGGCATCCACATCCATTGGGAATCAAATCTTGGCCTTGCTGGCCCTCTACCAGCAAGGGTCCAACCCCTCAACCTCAACTTGGCATTGCCAAGTTACCCCGGGACTTGGGTGAGCGACGGGAGAGCGGTGGCCCAAATTGGCCCTTTTGATTGTGAATGTGCTTGCTTGTCTAAGTCCTAGGGTGTATCACATCACGGAAGGTCCGGGTTAAGGGAAGGAGTTGACCGGTCTTGCCGATGATGGCAAGGGTCGGAAGGGCATTGATGAGAAGACCTGCAATAGGGTCTAGGGTGATCACCCTTCTCGGAGCTTCATTAGGATGGGGGTGGAAAGGAATTTCAAGTTACCAAATTACTGACTTGAGCGCCCTTTCGGGTTTTCACGTGGCGGGGTACCCGATTTTACCTACGGCGCCCTTTCGGGTTTTCACCACAGTCGGGTTATAGCCATTTTTACCCTTGTCCTGATATAGGAACAAGGCCGGCGGGGCACCTCTATTTTAATCCCCATTTTTCTTTCCTTTTTTTTCTTTTGTATATATACAACATGAGGGTGTTGAGAGGGTCGGCTAGGACACGAGGCCTTGCGCCGAGAAAGGGGCTTTATTCGTTAGCAAGGAGGTAATGCTAACACAAAGGATAGATTTGAGCCAGTTAGGGTGTAAGGCCTACAATGGCAATGTTGTATGAGGGTCATCTAGGACACAAAATCTTGCGCCGAGAAAAGGGATTTATTCGTTAGCAAGTAGGCAATGCTTACGCAAAGGATAGATCTGTGCCGATTCAGGCGGAAGGCCGGTAACGGCATTGTTGTAAAAAGGGTCGACTAGGACACGAAGTCTTGCACCGAGAAAGAGGGTTTATTCGTTAGCAAGAAGGCAATGCTAACGCAAGGATGGATCTATGTCGATTCACGCGTAAGGCCCGTAATGGCAATGCTATTTTATATTATATATATTTTTAGAGCTCGTCCAGGGCGGAGTACCACTAGGCCAAGGTAGATAGAGATCAGTCTAGGCGGAGTGCCACTAGAGTGAGGTAGGTAGAGCTCAGCCAGGGCGGAGTGCCACTAGACTAAGGTAGGTATAGCTCAGCCAGGGTGGAGTGCCACTAGACTAAGGTAGGTAGAAATTAGCTAGGGCGGAGTGCCACTAGACTAAGGAAGGTAGAACTTAGCTAGGGCGTGGTGCCACTAGACTAAGGTGGGTAGAACTTAGCTAGGGCGAATTTCCACTAGACTAAGGTAGGTAGAACTTAGCTAGGGCGGGGTGCCACTAGACTAAGGTGGGTAGAACTTAGCTAGGGCGAAGTGCCACTAGACTAAGGTAGGTAGAAGTTAGCTAGGGCAGAGTGTCACTAGACTAAGGCAGATAGAGCTCGGCCCGGGCGGAATGCCACTAGACCAAGGTAGATATAACTTAGCTAGGGCGGAGTGCCACTAGACTAAGGCAGGAAGGGCTTAGCTAGGGCAGGGTGCCACTAGACTAAGGTGGGTGGAACTTAGCTAGGGCGGAGTGCCACTAGACTAAGGTAGGAAGAGCTCGGCCAGGGCGGAATGCCACTAGACCAAGGTAGAAAGAGAACTCGGCAAGGGCGGAATGCCACTAGACCAAGGTAGGTCTTGGTCATTCTGAGAATGCCGGTTGAGCTGCGTGATACAGCTTCAAGTGTTTTCCATTAGGGGGAGAGAACTGGATGACTCATTTGTGATCTACAAGGACGTATGCACCCCCTCATATACTCGGTGGAAGACGTATGGTCCAACCCAGTTTTCCACCAATTTCCCTTTCGGGTTGGAGGCCATCACTTCTCTTCTTTTGACCATCACTAGGTCACCCTTCTTGAACTCTCAACCCTTGACCATCTTGTCAAAAGCAAGGGCCATGAGACGCTTTCCTTCGAGCTCGGCAAGCTCTTCCAATCTTCTTTCTATATTGGTCTGTTCGCCGCCAACCAAACTATGCTGGATGGCAACTCGCAGCGAGGGGACCTCCAATTCAATTCGCACCACAGCCTCCGACCCATACACGAGGGAGAATGGTGAATAGCCGGTTGGTGTTTTATAGACCGTACAATAGGCCCAAAGCGCTTCATACATCTTTTCTTCCCAGTCCTTTTTATTGGACTTGATAGTCTTCGCTAGCAACATGCATAGTGTTTTATTGAAGGCTTCTGCAAGTCCATTGGCTTGAGGGTTGTAGGGGGACGAAGTCCTCCAGTCAATCTGGTATTTTTCAGCCAACCGATAAACCTTCTGGTTCCTGAAATGGCTGCCATTATCAGAGATAATTCGGCTGGGAACACCAAACCGAAATATTATATTTTACCGGAAGAACCTTGCAACTAGTTCTCCCGTTACATCTCTTAGCGCAACGGCTTCTGCCCATCTAGAGAAGTAATATGTGGCTGCTAAGATATATCTGCACCCTGACGAGGATGCTGGCAGTGGCCCTACCACGTCCGTGGCCCATTGGGCGAATGGCCAACTTGGTAGGGTGGGGTGTAGTGGCACCGGCGGTCCTGGACACGTTGGCGTGCTCTTGACATTTTTGGCAAGCTTTAACAAACTTGCAGCAATCATCAAACATGGAGGGCCAATAGTAGCCCTATTTCTTTATTTCAATCTTCATCTTCGGCCCGGCCTGGTGTGCCCTAGTTGACCCGGCATGGACTTCTTGCATTACTTGCCTGGCTTCTGATAGAGACAAACATCGAAGCATGACTTTTCTTCGGGCATCGGCCATTATTCGGAACAAGGTTCCACTTCTCATCTCATAAGAGTTTTTGATCCTTAAGAGCTTCATTCTTTGTTCTTTTTCTTTCGGAAGCTATTGGTACTAGAACCAACGCAGAAAGTGCTCCCGCCAATCGGGCTGCTGAACTTCTTCTATAGCTGCCGCTTCATTTTCTTATTCATCAGCCAGAACCTCCGTCACGTTCGGGACCTGTCGAAGGTTGATTACGGATACATTGAGTCTTGTGTCTGGCAAGATTGCCAAAGAAATAGCCAGCTTTGCGAGGCCGTCCACTTGAGCATTCTGTCCTCAATTAACATGCCTGATTTTGACGAAGTAGAATCTCGCCATCAATCGGAGGGCCAGTTGATAGTAAGGGAGGAGTTCTTGCTTTCGTAATTCGAACTCTCCCTCTAGCTGTTTTATGACTAGCATGGAATCTCTGAATGCTTCCAGCATCTGGATCTCCATAGACAGAGCAATCTGTAACCCGATTATGAGGGCTTCATATTCTGCTTCATTGTTTGTGCATGACTTGTTTAATGAGCAAGATGTATATATGACTTCTCCTTCGAGAGATTTCAGGACTATGCCTGCCCCCGCTCTGACTCTGGCTGACCCAATAGCTGAGGTGTCAATTCTAGAAGCGTCGTCAAAATACAGCTGCCATAGAGAGGGATGCACCTGGCCGATCTCTAGGGTTTCATCTTCAGGAAGTTCTGGTTCCAGCGGGCAGTCTTCAGGTACTGGATGCTCAGCAAAGAAGTGTGTGATAGCTTGGCCTTTGACGGCCTTTTGTGGTATGTAGGAGATATCAAACTCCATAAGGATCACCGCCCATTTGCCCAAACGACCTTTGAGTGCCGGTTGGGACATGATATATTTTAGCGGATCTGCCTTAGAGATCAGCTTAATCTCATGTGACAGCATGTAGTGTCGGAGTTTCTTAACGACGAAGACCAGTGCCAAACAGATCTTCTCAATGTGGGTGTATTTCTCCTCAATCCTGACTAATCTTCGACTGAGGTAGTAGAGGGCTTGTTCTTTCCCTTCTTCATTGTTTTGGGCTAGCATTGCCCCCAGGGAGTTATATGTGGCTGTGATGTACAAAACCAGCGTCCGTCCTTTTACCAGTGCCTCCAGAACTGGAGGAGTCTTCAAATAGTCTTTGAGCTTGTCGAAGGCTATCTGGCAATCTTCGTCCCAATAAAAGGGAACATCTTTCATCATCAGTTTGTGAAAGGGCTGGCATTGCCCCGACAGATTCGATATGAACCACCGGATGTAAGCCAAGCGGCCTTGAAGAGATCTCAGCTCGGAGAGGTTCCTTGATGAAGGTAATTCCTGAATTGCTTGGATCTTTGCGGGGTCTATTTCAATTCCCCCGTATCTGACAATGAAGCCTAAGAACTTTCCGCTCGACACTCCTAACGCACACTTCATAGGGTTCATTTTCAATTCATACTGCCTTAGCCTCTGAAAGACTACTCGGAGGTTTTGCAGATGGTCATCTTTCTTTCTGGTTTTGGCTACCAGGTCATCTATGTGGCACTCAACCTTATGGTAGATCATCTCATCAAATATTCTAGTCATCGCCCGTTGATAGGTGGCGCTGGCGTTCTTTAATCCAACCGGCATCCTCTTGTAGTGGTAAATGCCCTTGGGAGTTCGGAAGGCAGTGTGGATCCGGTCATGTTCTGCGATCCATATTTGGTTGTAGCCGGATGACCCGTCCATGAATGATAGGGCCTCATGACCGGTTGTTGCATCTATCATGACCTCCATTATTGGCACCAGAAAGTCATCTTTGGGGTAGGCTTTATTCAGATCTCGGAAGTCAACACATATCTAAATCTTTCCATTCTTTTTCTTCACGGGCACAATATTGGCCAGCCACGTGGTATATCAACTTTCTTCAATGAAGCCCATGTCAATGAGCTTGTCCACCTCTTTGCATATTTGAGTGATGAGCTTTGGCCTCATGTGCCATGGCGATTGCTTCACCGGTTCGGCTTTAGGGCTTATTGCTAGCTCATGTTGTGAGAGTGCGGGGCTCAGTCCTGGCATCTCCTTGTAGGTCCAGGCAAAGCAATCCCGGTATTCTTGCAGTAGCTAGATGTACAGCTTCTGTTCTTCAGTAGATAGCTGGGCCTTGAGGAAGGTCGGCCTATGGTCGTCCTCATCTCCCAGGTTGACTTCTATCAGTTCATCGACCGTGGCTTTGCCTCCATCTTCTATATCCGGGGGTGCCGGTTGAAGGTCGATGAAGTCTGGAATATCATCTTCAAGGTCCAGGACCTCGATCTCTTTATTTGATTCTACTTGAACTTTATTAAGGATCTCCGCCTCGGCAAGAAGTGGCTGTGTGAATGGTCTCATCAGCGAACCCATTGCCGTCACAGCTTTGAGGGGTGTATTAACAGCTTCATCCTCCCTTTGGGTTGCCGTGTCCTCATTAGGGGTGGCACTTTTCTCTTTAGCAGCATGCATTTCTTTCATGGCTTCTACAGAAGTCTCTCCGACCGGCAAGAGAGGTGCTGGAATCATCATTAGCGGAGACCCGCCAGAGGGAGACATCCCGGTTTCTTCAACATCTTCAGCTTCGCTACTGCTGGCCGTGTCAAATCTAGCTTGAAGGGCCGCTTCTTCAGGATAGACTTGCTCCCAGCATCGGCAGGGAGCCATGGTCTCTGTTTTCGGATCTCTTGATCGAGCCAGTTCAGCATATTATGCTTCTGCTAGGCATTCATCAAAAGTTACCCCTATCGGGTTGTTTTCAGCAGGATAGAAAGTAGAGATGGTGTCCACCTCATAGCGCCCACTATAGTAATATTCTTCAAGGGTGAAGCCCAACCCTAGATGCTGAGAAACACGTCTCATTTCTTTGTCCAGACTTGTGGGATGCCACATCTTCTGGAATGCTTCTTTGTCTTTGTGCGACTGGTTGGAGGGGATGTGCTGCTTCTGAAACATCCTGGCCATCCGACTTGTCGTGAATGCCAGACCCTGGATGGGAGCTGGCGGATTCTCTATGTCTTCAGGAAGATGACAATCAGTGTCTTGTCGGGTAGGGTCCTCCTCAGTAGTGTAGAACAAACTGCTGGGACCGTCTATCTGCGTCACCTCTGAAGCTTTGAAAGGCTCGACAGTTGCATTATCGAGGCCAAGGATTGGCTTAGTAAGGCCTTTTGGGACCCTTATATCGTCGTGCTGCTGATCGACCTTGGCTTCATTGGCTTCGGGGTATATAGCGGGAGGTGCTAGCCTGCCCACGTCTCCAGTGACGGTGATATGAAAGACCGCCTTGGGCTTGATATATTCGCGCGGCGGTGGTGGGAACCATTTGTTGTCGGATGTGCCTTTGGGTGCCCCTGCAGGGGTCTTGGCTTCAGGGGTCCCTTCGGACTATTCTGCATATAGATGAGCGTCTGCCAGGTGATACTCGGACACTTCGAATGGGTGGAGATCAACAAATATCCTCTCCTCCTTCCCTTCGAGGCTGTATGTGATGCACTGGTGGAGCGTGGACGGCACCACCATATTTTCATGCAGCCAGGGGCGGCCAAGCAGCACCTTATACGTGGTGTGGTAGTCGATAACATGAAACTGCACCTTTGTGGTAAAATCTACCAGAGTGAGTGTGAATTCTGCTACTCCTAGCAACACTTCATCACTTTTGGTTGAAGCTGGCAATACGCATCTCTCCGGCTTTATCGAGGCGTACATTAAAGTGGTGCCTCGGGTATATCTTGTATGGCAGAATGTTGACAGCTGCGCCTGGGTCTACCAAGATCCTGTTCAGCTCTTGTCCATTTAGGTGCCCCCTCATGTAGAGCGGCCTATTGTGGCTGATAGTAGGGAGCAACATTTCCTCCTGAGTGAAGGTCATGCTGGCCTCTGGCAGTGCTTCAGCCAATCAAGTTTCATATTGAGTAGGCGTTTGTAGAGCAGTGATAATCGCCTATCGGGTCTCTTCACTGAGAGAGATAATTTCCCAAACAGTGAATCTTGCTGGAAGCTTTTTTTAACAACTTAATTACACGGCTTCCTGCTCAGACATTTGACAGCTTCATCTCATCTGCCCACCTGGGCTTGGAGGAGTCTTGGATTGTGGTCCCTGACGGCCCCGCTTCATCGAGTCCAGATTCTGCACCCTTTTGCTTAGCGCAGCCTTCTTGTTGCCCTTCATCGGCTATTGCCGGGCAGACTTTATCTGCATCCGGATCTTCATAGGACTGCTGGGGATGCTGGCAAGTATCCCTGGTTGCAAGTTCGGCATCCTGATGTGGTTGCTTTCCCTTGGACATTTTTAGAAATTCCAGGAAGGAAGGGGTGGCAGTGCTACCCCTACTTTGGTTATAAAGGCCTGGCGGAGGAGGGATCTGGACCCCTTTGACCTCCGGGGGAGGTATCTTGTAGAGTAGTGTGGACGTCAAAAAATGATGATGATCATGCGGCATGCACGTCTCAGCACTCGAAAGCAAGTCGAAGACGGAAGGGCCGAATAAACCCTATGCCTCCTCCAAGCAGGACGAATACCTACCCGGTGCTCCGCCACCCAACAAAGAAGCCCCTCGGGCTGATGGGATGACCCCGGCTCTCTGGTCGGCATTGCCAAAGGCCGAATCAAAAGATGCTCGGGAGCTCAGACACGGGTTTGGCTTATGATGGAAAGCACGCAAAGCCAAGGACAGGGGCTCGAAAACTTCGAACTAAACACCTCGGAGCAGGAGCATTGTAGCTGAAGTTCTTCGATAGCATAATTGTTCACCTGAATGGCCGCGAAGCCGAGACGAAGTCTAAATCGGCACGGCCTGCACTTAAACCGGCGCGGCCTGCACTTAAGCCGGTGCACCCTTGCTTGGTCCTTAAACCGGTGCACCCCCTCTTCCTTTGATGATCTGGCGCGCCCCTATTCACTTGGTGATACGGCGGGCTAATTGCATTTGGGTTTAATCCGGCGCGGAGAACACTGCATCGGTTTAACCCCATTCTGTCCCATCTATCAACCGATACTCTGTTCTCCTATCAGATTCAGGTGCAGGTTCAAGGGGGCATAGCATTCAATGCTACCAAGCTCTGCCTCCACATCCGTTTGACAGCACAGAAGCGGCAACGATGATGCAGGCCCTGGCAAATCCGTGAACATGCCATCCTCAGACGAGCAGCAGCGTACGGCACGAACCAGTAGCATCCAGCGCAACGAGTCAACTCCCAACATTGCTGCGAACAAGGTAGAGGTGGCAGGAATTCTTCCCCACTTGCCATTTCTACTAGAAACGCAACCCGTCCTATATATAGGTGGGTGGAAGAAGAGAGAAAAAGAGAGACGACAAGAGCAGGAGTGAGAGTCTAGTTCAGCTGGGAGTTCCCTCAGAAGAAAAAGAAGAAGCCCCGTTCCTGCGCCTGATAGGTGAAGAAGAAGAGAGATTAAGCGTGAGAGTGAGAGGTGAGTCCGAAGGGGGGGGAGCTTGTGCTCTGTTCCCTATCTCCCATTGATGTATCTCCTCCTATTGCCCGCTAAATGTATTTCTCTCTACCCTAGGGTAGATCCCCCTTCTGTATTTCGACCTTCCCCTTCTTGTGGATGAATAAAAGGAAGTCTGTTAGCAAGCATTGTTCTTGGCTTTAGCTCCCGTCCCCTGTGTTCTCCCTATCTTCCATGCATCTAGGGTCTTTGAAGCCTGCCTCTCCATGGCATGGCCTTCGAAGGAACCCACATGTGGGATGAACATTCATGGCCCTCTTGAGGCACACATTTGTCCCACTTTGAGGAATCAGCACCAGTAAGCTGCTGGAACTCTTCAAGGCTTGTCCTCGAGTCTCCACATTCACTTATGGGTTAACGGAGGCGTTACTCTGAGTTTTGAGGTTCACCCCGGAGTAATCCGCTTGGTGTTCCCCATTTTCCTCTGGCAAGCTTCAGTCCGGGGGAGATGCTACCCAAATTTTGCCAGACGAAGAACACATAAGAACAGACGAACAAACTAAGCTCTCTGGGAATAAGCACAGCGTATGTCTGAAACCCCTGAATCAACCTGAACCTCTGAGTTCCTGCATAATAAATCCTTCAAGTAAAACATTCACATCTACATACTCGTTCACCTCAACGAATGATAAGAAGTATTCTATTGATCTAAAGTATCAATTGAACAAACAATCCATCCATTCGATCAATCTGCAGGTTGAAGAAACGAGAACGGATGCAAAGAGAATGAAAGAAAAGTCATAATAGCTATCCCGATGCGCTCCTTAATCCGGCCCGAGCTAATCCGGCGCGTTACCCCCCCACGCCGGAATAGCATTACACTCAAAACTACTTTCAAATTCTTGGAATGAATAGTGCTTAATCCGACGCGCCTTACTGTTCATTGGCCTTAACTGGTGCGCCCCCTTAACTCCCTTAAACCGGCGCGCCCCCATGGGTGCCTCTACCCGGCGCGCCCTTGACTCCCTCCATAACCGGCACACCCTCGCACCTCCTATTCCGATGCGCCCTCTTGGGCTTCCTCTACCCGGCGCGCCCTTGACCCCCTTCATTTTCTTGGCATCTATCCGGCGCGCCCCTCTTCCTTCTTGCCATGTAACCGGCGCCCCCCCCCCTTGACATCCTCACACGGCGCACCCCTCTCTCCTTGCTTGGGCCTTGAACCGGCGCGCCCTTACTTGAGCCTTAAACCGGCGCGCCCCATTCTCCTTTGAACCCTTAAAACGGCGCGCCCCATTCCCTCCTTCGAACCCTTAACACGGCGTGCCTGCTTAATACAAAAAGGGAATAAACAAGTAAAAAAAACAATAAAAGGTTAATCATGTTAATAAAAAATAAAAGAAGCTCCATCACCCGTGCCTTAATTAAAATTTGGTTCCCCTCCTCGAACCCCGCGACCTGACCGCACAGGTCGATCCGAGTGCGAGGCCGCACGATGGTGAGCTCGGGCTCTACTCTTAACAATTCACTCCCCCAGACTGGGTGCAAAGAGAAAATCAATGATGCCTTGTGGTATCGGACGTGGACCTCGGAACCCCCGACATGGCCATGATCCGAACACATCTCGGGCCGATAGCTCGTTAACTCGACCCGCTTCTACCGGGATTCAATCCCGCATCCGCATTAAACTTGCCGTACCTATGGCAGATATTCGTAAGGCTTTATCGTCGTCTCCGATGCTTCAAATGCGGACTTTTGTCCGAACAACGAATGGTCCATTAGTGACCAACATATATACCGAGATCTAATCCCGCACTTGCATTAAACTTGCCGTACTCACGGCTGACATTTGTACGGTTTCTCACCGTCTCTTACGCTACAAACACGGACCTTTGTCCGAACATAAAGTGGTCCATGAGTGACCGACAAAATCTGAATGGAACGAGAAGGCTCTCGTCATCCCCGGACCCTTTGCATGGGAATATCAAGAAGGCCTCTGTGGGCCATGCTTAGACCTTGGGTCCGCCCCGAACATGGTCATTGCCCGACCCATATCCTCGGCCTATAGCCCGTTCGCTTTGAACGCATATTGGTTCTTAGATCTGGTCCCAGGACATCCTCCCGTGGCCCCCTTGGCACCGGAAACATTGACGATGCCCACGCGAGCCTGATTTCGACCGCGGGGGGCCCACCGTAGTATGGTCATAGCTTGATCTTGCACCGGGCCGACAAACTTATTAGTTTCCGACCCCTCTAACTGGGATTTAAATGAATACTATCCATTCCTCCGAACAATAAATTTGTTGCATTGCGACATACATATGCTCCTGTTTTCCGGTGACGATTACGTGTTTCTGAAGCCGGACACTCGTCCGAACATCAAATGGTCAACACACGACCGACATGATCTCGAATGCTTTCTTCTCACCCTCGTACGGGGATTTCAATGCTTCCTAATAGACTTTTCATGTAACTAATTTACTGGCCATGAGGCCCCTTTTCCTGGCGATTAATCAAGGGTGTTCCCCTCTCCAAACGGATGTAATTAACGTCGTGACCTCTACGGCGCGGCGGGTTTTGGTCCCGACACGAACTACACAATCGTCTGATTAGTCAGATCGAGCGCACAATAAATCGTCACCTAGGTGACTGGCACACCCACGCACTTAATAAACCCAATAAACAAATGAACAAAGATCTTAACAAAAAAGTGTATCCACAGGTTGCTCTCCCCTGAATATGATGTTGTCGTTAGCAGGCGGCTGGCGCCCCCATTTTTGGCCTGACCCGGTTGCATGTGCTGCGGAGGCTGCTTCGGCCTGGCCTGCCCCAGTGGCTGGTGCAAAGCATATTTCTTCTTCATCCTCTTCATCAGGCAAGCTGAAGAGAGCTGAGAGAGTATTGCAAGACACAATCTGCTCTTTGTTGGCCTTGGCGGCGTTTCTTTTCTTCCTTTGTTTCTTTTTCTTCTTTTCTTCAGGTGGTGCCTGCCCCAGAACAGACTGCCATCCTTGTCAGATGCTGCGTCAGCTTGCTGCTCCTGTTTGAGTGAAAGCTGCTCGAGTTCTTGCCACGGGACATGATCTTGTACCATTAGGGGTTCTAATTCGGGCTGTACATATTCATCTAGCCCATTAATGTATTCTTGCAGCCGCCGGGCTTCCGGACTAATCTCCTTGATCGTCGGCATAGGAGTTTGTCTTCTCCGATTGTGTGTAGGTATCCTGATGACTGCAGGCAGGTTGGTCCACCCAGGTGCTGCCACCGGAGGGGTAGGTCGTGGTGTGATGCCACGAATATGTGCCCCCACTCTCGGGCGAAGAGCCATCTTCTTTTTATTCTTCGCAGGGACTTGCAACCATCCCTGTTGTTCTTCTATGGGCGCCAGAAAACAGAGTTCATAAGTGCACCGAGTGCTGGCTTCAGAGATCTCCTCAGGTAGTGCCTGGTACACAGAGACCATATTGGTTGTGGCCCTCCTCAGAGGAGCCTCATGAGGTTGTGGAGGGTTGACCCTATACTCTCCCAGGTCAATTTCATCCTTCTTCACCATGTCTTCAATAATATCTTTGAAGACATAGCAGTCTTCAATTGGGTGCCCCAACATCTGGTGATAGGGGTAGAATCTTGGACTGTCCTTTCTCTTCAGGTCATCTGGCCTCTTTGGCTCAGGTAAAGTGACCTTATCATATTGGGTTACCCAATCAAACAGAATTCTAGTCTTATCCTTTGGAAAAGAATAGGCCTTCTTTATTTTATCCCGTAGGGAGGGACCTTCTTTGCCATCTCCAGCTTTAACAGGCTACGGGGCATTTGCCTTCTTGCCTTTATCCTTCTGTTGTTCAAATGCTTTAATATCAAGGGCATTTGCTTCTTGATGCACCTGGAGCCGCTCTACTACCTTGCCTTTTTGTGTAGCAGCAGCGGTGGATGTAGGGGCAGGTCTGGCCAAGAAAGCTTCAACCTCGGCCACAATGTTGTTTAATCGGTCGAACGATCGGATCTCCATTCCTATCATCTTTTCCAGGACCTCTCACCTGAGGTTTTGTTTACATATTTGTACAGCGTCCTCCTGATGCGGGGGCCGCTTGCATCTCATTTTGAAGTTTCTCCACCTCTTGATATAGTCAAGGGTTGTTTCATCCCCCCTTTGCCTTGTTGAGTAGAGTTCGGCCACTGTGACCTCCCTCTCTGTAACATGGAATCTTTCTCTGAACTTCCTCTACATGTCCGACCAGTCGCTGATCGACCTGACTGGGAGGCTGGAGTACCATTCAAAAGCGAGCCCCGTTAGCGACGACCCAAAAATTTTTAGCAAGTATGACTCGTCGGTGGCCAGATCACCCATGACGGTCATGTAGTAGGCGACATGTTCCTTCGGTGATCGCTTCCCGTTGAACTTGTCAAATTTCGGTGGCTTGCTAATCCCAGGAGGGAGCCGCTTGGCAGCATGATGTGGCGGGTATGGAACCCTATATGCATCAAATGCGACATAGTCACCTTCACTTCTTTCCGCGAGCTTCAGCTCGATCATTCTTTGCACCATCATCTAGCTCATGACGGTTGGATCAATCGGTTCTGGGTAGAAATGTGCCGGCTACAGGTAGGGGGTGACCAGGGTGGTCGCCTGCAGAGGGGGACGCGTTAATGGAGGTGTCTGGTGCACTTGCGATAGCACCAGCTGCATCAGCGGATGTGGTGGGCGTTGCTGAGTCATCGGCAGGCTCAGCACTGCCCGCTGGGGTACGACATAGAGAGGTGAGGGGTCATTTCGATTGACGGCTCCCCGTGATGATTCGCCCTGCATCTCAGGCGGTTTAGAGGCTGAAGACTACTTTGTCTTCTCCATCAGTTGCTTCTTCAGTAGCTCTATCTCCTATCGGTACCTTTGTAGTATCATGAGTACTACCGAATCCATAGCCGCAGTGCTGGGAATAGCTTCCATTGTTTCCCCGGATGCACCCTCAGGCAGGATGTCCAGCATGACATCTTCTTCTTCTTCTGCTGTCACCACATTGGCGGCCAGGATGACAGGCTCATCACATTGTTGGACATGGGCTAGGGTTTGCTCCCCTCTAGCTGCTGCCAACAATTCTCTTGCAGCTTCTACCCTCCGAGTGTTCGGCCCTGGCCTACCGGCCAATCGAGCCAGTTCGCAAGGATCTTCTGGAAGCCTTCCATATTGGCCGGGTATGCTAGCCATGTTACAGGTGAAGATCTACATTCTTCTCCTTCGTCTATGAACCTTCCTTCTTACATGCTCTGGGAAGGTCAGTCTCTCAAATATAGAGATTATCTTTCTTTCTTCCTGCTGAGGGGCGATCTCATCGGCTTCGACATCGAAGCCATCTTTGTAGCCATTGTCGTCGACCGACGACGTCATCCTTCTTTATTCTTCTTCTTCAACTGCCGTTGGTGGGCAGTAGTCTTCTTCATCTGCGGCTGCTTGTAGTAGCCGTTGTTGGCCCAACGAGGGGTTGCCTAGACCCCTGAAGTAATTCTTGACCATGTTGGTCATTTGTTCTTGCATCAATCCCTGATGTAGGACTAGAGATAGCTGTCGACCTCCGACGGGAGGGATATAAGCAAGTCGGGCTCGTCCGACGAGTTGCTGGAATCTTCATCCCACAGTAGGGATGGTGGCTTGTCTGGCGCAAGCCCCAAAGCTTTCATGGCGTGGAGGGTCCACAACCATCTCTTCTTTCCCTGGGGCCGGGGCCCTCTCCTTCTTCATTCTCATTCCGTCACCTGCAGGGCGGTGATGGGTTGGTGTGACCTGGTAGGCAGGCTGGGTCCTTTTAGGGACCCAAACCTGCTTGAATTTCTTCATCCTGGGGGCCAGCTTCTCATGGCCATGGTGGCCGGCTTCTTCTTTCTCAGCTCTCCTTCCGGAGAGGGCTTGGTATGAGTTGTGGACAGGTACGGCAGGGACGACCCAAATCGGGACCACCTGAGCGTCACGTCCGTCCAGGAAAACGTGAACTCCACCAATAAGCATAGATTTGCCGGATATAGAGAGACATCCGGTGACAGGAGCAATGTTCCGCTGGAAGCCTATGCGCTGGCGTCCTCCGGCATTCTTGGTAGGGATGGGGGGGCCATGGTTGATGTGATGCACCAGGCAGCTGGCGACCGGAATCTAACTCTTGAGCGAGCCCGTGTAGCATCGCGCCTTCAAGGCCTCGACCTTCTTCGCAGTCTCCTCGGCAGGCTGCGAGGTCTCCACTTGAAGCATATCAACAAAGGCCAACCCCAAAAAGTTGGGGAAGCCTATAGCAGCAGGGAATGACCCCAGGACAGTGGGCATCGCCAGGTACCCGTGCTCAGTGTGGCTGGCGACGATCGCAGGGCCAAAGTTGACGCCAATCAATCCCGTTGATGCCATTGCTTGCCTGTAACACAAAACAAGCAACGATCAGTAGTCTTTGGGAAGGCCTTGGGGCCCACATATCTCGCCAAGAGATGAAAGGTGACACCGGTCCCACCGGGCATGCCAGACTTGTTTGATGGGATTTTTTTATCATCAGGGGTCAATCAACCAGTTAATTAATAACAACCAACTGATTAATTGATCGTGCAGGCGTGCCAGTCACGTGCGTGACGAGTTTATTATGCGCTCATTCTAACCCTTGCGAGGCGAGAGTGAGATTCAGGTCGGGACCAGCAGTCCGCCATATCATAAAGGTTATGGCATCAATTGCATCCCCCATAAGGGAGAAAACCTTTCATTAATTACCGAGATAGCGGGCCGTTCGAGGCCGAAACAATATGCGAAAAGATAGACGTGACGATGTCACATGAAATGATTTTATCTATCATGCAAGAGAGACATGGTTCATTAAGTTGGAGATCCTCGATACGTGGCGGAGGACACAAGTCCGAAGACCACCGTCCCGCATAGCAAAGATTTCCGATCGGGCATAACCCGATCTTCCGACAATGCCATTTGATATACCCGAGGGTCCATTCGAGCATACATGCATGATATTTATGGCTATGCTAAGCATCGCAATAGAGTCATGAAAGTCAACCGTGATCAATCAAATTTATTAATCTCCGCCAAGGGAGACGAAGGTGGTGACATGAACATGATAGCGATAGCAAGACGCTAATAAACATGATAGTAAAAGCATATTAATAGGATGATTCGGACTTGAATAACCCTTTTCTCATTCAGTTTATTATTGACTAGGGTTATTAATCTCGACCGTGAGAGACGAAGATCGCTCCAAGGATGAGTTAGTGATTAGAGCAACATGATGGTTTAAAAACCGGCACGACCAAGCGTAGGGATAGGTTTCCCTGGCGTGGCCAAACGTAGGTCAAGGAGTTTAACCCGACGCAGCCTTGATAAACGCTAATCCGGTGCGGTAGGCTTGGGGCACGCCGGTTTAGGGCGCGCCGGGAATGGGCCGTTTGAAAATGAAATTTTATGAGTGTAAAGCTATTCTGGCGCGGGGGGGGGGTACCACGCCGTATTAAGGCGCGCCGGATTATGACCACACCGTTTTAACTGAGTTTTGATGATTTTTGAAGCCATTTAAGTTTATTAAGATGTTATTGAGGGTTTGGAAGTTAAATGAGCTGATTGCTTGTTCAATTGGAGTCTAGAGCTCTCCAAGAGCGAAGTTATGAGCTAGTGTGAGGTTTATACTCGAGCACTAGGATTTATTACTTGAGAACATGTGTTTTATTGGGGCCAATTCACATAAGTGATCTTATTTGTTAAAAGAGTTCTGCCGAAAATTGGGCAGCATCTCCCCCGTCTCTGAAGGATTGCAGGGGAGAAACGGGGTCATACTCACTTGTGGAGTAAGCCCCTAAAGATCCGGTCGGCACGGTGGCAGCCAGCAAATCCCAATCGGACAGGAAACCCCGAGGACTGGCCTACGAGGGGTACTATGGCTCCGTGGGTTGAAACAGGCGGATAAGGCAGCTAACGAAGGAAGCAACAACCCCGAGGGCTAGCCTACGAGGGGTGAGCAACCTATAACTTGCACTGTATCCAAGAGAGAGAGACGATTATTGGGGAGAGATGCCCTAAGGATGAGCCTACTAGGGGTACACCTCCCTTAGCCACCACAGGGTCCCGAAGGACAGTGGATTTGGATTGTTTGGCTGAAGCCCCTATTAATATTCACCTTATGGCCCCTCGAGACCCTCATCACTCGCAGATGGGGCCCATTGACCAAACGGTGATTCTGAGATACCAATGAGGTATGTCCCCCCTCCCCGGAATATTGAAGCCACTGTTCTCGGAAATAATGAAACCCGGTGATCATGAATCATGGATGGGATAAGAGGGTTAGCAGATTAATGCTCACAAGGTTAGCAGATTAATGCTCACGGGGGTTGATGGGTTAGCATTACGAGCTGCACCAGTCGAGATATAGAAACATCAGAATCATTAGCATATAATGGATGCGGGGATTATAGAGACGACCCTGATCACTCTGGACTATGAAGAAGTGTAGAGGGGTGAAGATAGGGTCGACCTCAGAGCAGGGACTAGCAGAGATGCACGCACGAGCGTGTCTCTAACCACGAAACCCACAATATACACACGGCACGGCCCTTGCATTTGAAAGGAAGAGCCCCGGGAAGGGGGGAAGTGATATCAATATAGCCCGTATGGCTCCGGGCATGTTCGATTCCGCAAAGCAGAACTGAGCAATCGCACACACAGAGTGATCGGGCATGCAGACTAAGAACGGAACAAGAAAAGCATACATGACACAACATCATTCATTCCATTGACGGGAGATGAAAGATCGGGCATGTTATAAACATTTGGCGCGCCGGCGTTGTCGCTCAGCGACCACTTCATTGATTTCAAAGAAGAAATTACAGAGGGAGTATAGAAAGAGGACGAACAGATGGTGAGGGGGGAGGAGGATGGGCTCGTATCATCGCCCCACCCCCCCTCACTTACACGACGGCAGGAAGAAGAAAACAGAGGTGGGGTCTTTGAGAAACGATCTGTGGAACCTACCTAAATTTCACCGGCAAAACCAGAGTAGCAGACTCTCTTCTCCTTCTCCGGCTTCGGAGGGCTTCAGGTGGAGAGGAAGGCGGCGGTGAGGGGAACGCTCTGTGAGAACCCTTCTTCTCTCACAAGGAAACCCTCTCTCCCTCGAAGGTGATTGGCTCTCTGACTCTCTTACCTTTTCTTTTAATTCTTCTTCTTAATTCGCCCCTTCGAACCCCCTTTTTAAAAACCTCTCGAACCCCCTTTTAACCCTGTCGAGCAGGCACATATATAGGAGCAAGCTCGAAGCTTAATCCTGCATGAGGAATGGCGCACCGGGGAAGGGAACTCCACATCCTTTAGCACGCCGGAATAGGCGGGCGCCGGATATGGGGGTGCGCCGGATAAGGGCACGCCGTATTAACATTTCCCGCTCATCGCGGGTTAGCCGGTGAGTCTGGGAATTGTTCCGGGAGTCACCGTGAACATTCATCTTGCCGTCGTTCTTTGAAACCTCGACAGGAAGCCTCGTCGAAGATCTCAGGATGACGTATGACCCTTATCGGAACCTCGAGTGTCTTTGGTTTGAACACGTGGGTTTCCCACTGACACGGCTTTTGGCACTATGATCCGTGCTGCTAGCTCGGTCTGGCTTGTGTTCAAAGCTTCTTGGAGGGTGGAGTAACACCCGGGATAGTTCCACCCAGGCCGGGCGATCATTCGGCCACTAACGGGCCCAACTTGGCGAGAAGCCGTACCCGTGCCGGGTAATCAGGATCTTCTATCGACAGAGCCCTCAGTCCTCCATTCTGAAGAGCCAAGGGAGTTCTTCCATCTCAGGAGAGTCTATCACGGGGTGGCGGGCCACCGGTTAGACCGTTGTCCTTGGTCGGACAACGGGTGAAGTGTATGCGGCATGACGGAGTCGATGCCGATTCATTGGGCAGGCTTTATCGCACTGCCGGTTGGTTGTGAATTCATCTCGATCCTCCTGAGGTGAAGTCCCCGTTGTTCATACAGGGTGACTTGAGGCTCTCGCAGCTTGAGAGGGATTCAATATGCTGATATCTATCGGATTCTGTGCTTCAGTGGGCCGTGTCAATCATTTTTGAGGCTTGATCACCGTTAATCATATTTTGAGTGCCAACATTTCCCCACACCGTGACCTCTCTTCTCCTCTTCCATTCCCATTTCCATCTCTATTCCCTATTCTCATGGCGGGCCCCGAAAAATTACAACGGGTCATGGCCGCCGACGTCTTCGACCTAGACGAAGAAGGACAAAACGCCGGTGAGGATCCTCCTCCCGCGGCTGCAGAAGGTGCTCCGGCGGTGGAGCACGGTGGAGAAGAAGAAACTAATGAAGAAGAATGAGGAGAAGGAGATGAAGAAGGAGAAGACGAAGATGGAAATGATGAAGAAGAAGGCAAAGAAGAAGATGAAGAATGAGATGATGAGGATGAAGAAGATGACGATGAGGACGAGGAAGACGATGAGCCACTTCCCCCTCGCCAGCCGCTGCGGGGATGGTTGATGGCGCCAGAGCCGAGCAAGGTAGGTCCCCTACCCTAACCATTCATTTATTTTTTTTACTTCCAATTTTTTAATTTCTATAGCTATCGAGAAGGGGGCGAACAATGAACCAAATAAAATAGTAAATGACGCCCCTTGAGGCGTCGTCAATTCAAATGATGACCTAAGGCTGGTCGTCAATTCATTTTTCTTTTTCTTTTTTTAAAAATAGATAATAAAGAAATGGCGCCCTAAACCATGTCGTTATTTAAAACTGCCATATTTATTCATCATTTTCGTTCATTATATGAAACTGCCATTTTTTTTTGACATATTCAATTATTTTATTTTTAAAATAAATCCATCGGGACAGAAAAAAAAACCTCGAAAATAATGCCCCCCCCCACAGGGGCGTCAATTCAATAAATGACGGCCACAGGGTGGTCGTCCATTGTTTTATTTTTATCATGACCAAATTTAATGACCCAGAAATACCCTTAGAAACAGCGCCCCCCACAGGGGTGCCAATTCAACAAATGACGGCCATAGGGTGGTCGTCAATTCAGACAGTGAAGAATTTAGTCAACAAATAAACTTCTTTTGGCATATATGAATACATTTATGTTCTTATTGTTTGGCAGGGATTGATGCAGACTCAGATCTCATGGATCCAAGTCCGGGCAGCATATTATGGGTTGCCAGATTTTCAGAGAGCTAGGGTAGAGGCAATGGGGTTTGGCCCCTTTCTTAGCATTGAGCCCATACTCCCCGACTTACCATTGATCCAGGTTCTAAGAGAGAGGTGAGATAGGACCAGTCGGGCATTTTTGATGCCATGGGGGCACATGGTGCCGAGTCTAGAGGATATTGCTTGGATCACCGAGTTGAGGGTAGACGGTGAGGCTGTTAGTAGAGTGACCCTTCCAGACTACGGGGAGCTAGCCCGGAGACTGTTAGGGCTAGAGACGATAGCAGACACCCCTAGGGAGTGTAGGACCATCTTCCGCACTGATCTGACCCTAGCCATGGGATTACGGGATTCTAGAAAGAGACCGAGAGAGTCCATGGAGGAGTTTTCAGTAAGGTTGATTGGGAGAGCCCGGGCTGCCTGCTGCCAGGACCCAGCTTAGAGGGACAGAGTAGATCGAGACTTGAGGAGGTTTTTGTTCCTGATGCTCGGGAGGTTATTGCTAAGTATGAAGGGGGATGTGATCAACTATCGATTCTTAGGCATCTTCGAGGACCCGGAGGGAGTCGGGAGGTACGCGTGGGGAGCCGCCCTGCTGGCGCACCTGATGGCCGATTTATCCACGGGGACAGGCCGAGAGACGACTATCAGTGGCTTCTCGCCTTTTCTTCAGGTATGCATGTCCTTTTGTTTATTTAAATGCTTATGAATATGATTATGCATATGAATGTTTACTGATGCAATTGATGGATGCAGGTATCACTACCAGAAAAAGTGGGATTTCAGACGGAATTTTTAGACGAAAATTTCAGACGGAAATTTCCGTCTGAAATTTGTGACGGATTTTTTTCGGTCACAAATTCCGTCTGAAATATGCAATTACACACCGAATTTCAGACGGAATTTGTGACGGAAAATTTAATCTGTCAGAAATTTATGACCAAGAATTTGTGACGGCCACATTTGTGACGGATCCGTCTGAAAATCCGTCACAAATGTGACTTCTCACGGATTTTCAGACGGAAATTAATCCGTCACAAAATTTTTGCGCCCCCAATCCGTCACAAAATTAAAACGGTGATGCACATGCAAGTCCATCTTCACAGCCTAGAGGCCCAGCTCGCAGCCACACGAGCAGACTTAGAGACCTTGGTGAGTGCAACTATCTATATGCAAATGATTCTTGATTTAGTAATGTTTAGCCACTGACAATTTTTAATGAAGGCAGCGTGCCCAGCAGGGGATGGTGACAGGAGGCGCAGAAGGGGCCTCGAGGTCGGGGATGAGAGATTCGACTACCGAGATTGCTACCTTGGAGTAGCGACTCGCAGGAGCAGTGGAGCGGGCCGTGGCAGCAGAACGCGACCTTACAGCACGGGTAAGTTCAAAACCAAAGTCATAAATGCATTCCATTATATCATTATGTTCATAAAAACTTGTGTTTCTTACAGACAGAGGAGCTTCGAGCCGTGATTACTTGTATCGAGGCAGGACAGCGCGAGATGGCTGCTCAGGTTAGTTCATAAAAATAATATTCACATGCATTATTTACTTTCAAAAAATTCAATGATGTTAATATGATGTGATGCATGCAGGTCACCGAGCTAGAAGAGGCGAGGAGGCAGACAGTGCTATCGTGCACCGAGGTCGCCATCCGTGATAAGCGCGTGGCGGAGCTAGAGGAGGCGCAGAGGCAGCACGGTGAGTTACCTCACGAGGTGACAGAGATGAGGCTTCTCTTAGAGATGGAGAGGAGGGAGCGCGTCCGCGAGAGGGAGGAGCGGATGGCGCGCGAACGTGAGCTCGCGGACCTGAGGACGCAGCTGGGCGCTTCACAGGAACGGTTACGAGCCACCGAGGAGTGACTTTAGAGGGGTCGACAGTGGGCGCGAGCCGCGGGGCACTCCGGCACCTTTGCCAGCACGGCCTACTTGGCAGGTTCCTCGACTCAACAAAGGAACGAGGTAGAGGAGCAGGCTCAAGCTTCTGCTGCTTCCCGGAGGTCCATGCCCCCTCCACTGTCCCGTCGCCGAGACGACAGTGAGGCAGAGAGCAGGAGAGAGGATGGTGGAGGTGAGAGCTAGAGAGAGACTTGTACTCCTCCACTTGCATGTTTTGTACTTAGACATTTATATATATATATGTGAAATTTTGATGTTACCTGAGTTGTTGTTGTGAGCACTTGCATACTTTGCTTGTTTCTTTTCTTTCTTTCTCCCCCTGTGCCTGTAATTCACACTTAAACAAACAGATTAATTCATCTGTTCGGCTTGGCCCCTTGCTCAATAAGCAAGGGGTTGTCACTATTTCGGCCTTGATGACGGGTCAAGGGGCCAAGCCTTTAATTAATTAAGGCAAAAAATAAAGACATAGAAAAATGTAACACGCAAGCAAACAAATGCAAACTTGGAATAAAAGAATGTCCACACACAGATGCAACCAAGCACATGACACGGCAAAAGGGAAAGCAGTGGGCTTAATTCAAGAAATTATTTTCCATTTTTTTCTCTTTTTTATTTTCTTCTTTCTTTTTCTTTTAAATGACGACTCTACATAAGACGTTAATCAAGAAATTGACGCCCTAACGCGCTGGCATTAATTGAAAACTATTTTTTTATTTTATTTTATTTTGAAGATGAGGACATGCAGGTCGCCGCGACTCAAAGAAATGACGCCCTCTCACGCGGGCGTGAATTGAAAAACTATTTTTTACTATTATTATTTATATATATTTTAATTTTGAAATGATGACATGAAGACTGACGCTAATTACTAAAATGACGCCCCCTCATGAAGGCGTTAATTTAAAAAACATTTTTTGAGGCTTCTTAGCAAGGTACAAAAGGTCTTGAAACCTTACACAATCACCATCTTAAATTCATTAACCATTCTTAAATGATTTAACAAAGGGTCAACGTGCTTAATGACGTGTCCTTTTACTCATATCCTCTTGCGGCCCATTCTTCTTAGTCGGTCTTTGCCATCCCTTGAGAGCTCACGAGAGGTTTCAGAGAACTTTAGGAAGCTTCCCTCCCCTACCCTAGTACCTGTTGGGGGTTCGGTCTTTAGCTTAGAGAAATTTTTGTTACCTTTTTGCCCTTATTCATGCATGCTTGTGACCAAGGTTTTCCCTGCGGGGACTTTTCCCTCTTGACATGCTTTTCTTTTGTAACTTTGCACTTCTTTTTTCTTTTCTTCTTTTCTTTTAAAATAAAGACCTAATTATACTTGGGCTTTGCAGCGTTGTTCCCTTTTGGGCCCTGACTTCCACCTACTAGGGCGGCGGGTAGGTTTGGTGGCATTCCCTAACTCGTACTCCCTCTCGTGAACCTGAAGAGAAGAGAATAGGTAAAAAATGTACACCCTTAGTTTGACTCTGACTTTCCTTGAGTTTTGAACCACTTGAGTTTAAGAGCAAAACGTGTAGTGTGTGCAAGTATTGACCTCAAGTTAAATCGTCAAGACTGAAGGATGAATTAGGAATTTTGAATTTTCAGGTTTCGCGACCTATTTACCATGCCAGCCTGCAACTTTTCAATTTTTATTCTTTTTTCTTTTCTCTCTTTTTTTTGTTTTACTTTTTTTCTCTAAAGGCTTAAGGGTAGTATTTCTTAAGGTACAGTCCATTCCAAGGGTGAGCCAGTTCTTCCCCTTCGGCGTTAACTAGTTTATAAGCATTGCCAAGATAAACTTCTTTTATTACATAAGGCCCTTCCCAATTTGGATGGACTTTCGAACGAGGTCCTCCTGGTTTTACAAAGACTTTTTTGATTATCATTTCACCGATTTTAAATTTTATCTCAATTACTTTCTTTTGATAACAACGCAAAAGCCTATTTTGGTAAACGCACGCATGCTCGGTGGCGGCCAGACGCTTCTCATCCAGGAGTTCCAACTGAGCAAGAATAGATTCACGACGTTCATCAATAGAAAACTCCTTGCCCAATTGCACCCTAAGAGAAGGGATAAGAATCTCATAAGGAACCACCGCCTCTAATCCATAAGTGAGGGCGAAAGGGGTTTGCCCAATAGGAGTACAAATGGAAGTGTGGTAGGCCTAAAGAGCTTCAACCAGCTTTTCTGGCCAATCCATGAATTTTTTAGGCTCACACGTTTTCTTGGTGATCTTAATCAATGTTTTATTTGTTGCCTCTGCTTGTCCATTTCCCTGCGGATAATAAGGAGATGAATGATGCAGTGCAATGTTATACCTGTTGCAGAGGTCCTGAAGCTCTTGAGAGATGAATTGCGGTCCATTGTCGATGATGATGGTACTTGGGATGCCGAATCTTGCAATAATATTCTTCATTATGAACTTACAGACGGTTGACGCTTTAATCTCCACATACGCTTCCGCTTCTGCCCACTTAGTGAAGGACTCCATGGCCATGAGTATAAATGATTTCGGTTTTGTGAGGAGGTTTGAATCACCAAGATGTCCGATAATATCGAAAGCCCACATGGAGAAAGCCCATGGGGAAGACATAGGATGAAGTGAAGAAGCAAGAGAATGAATTTTATCGGCATGCAGTTGGCACTTGACACACCTTCATACATAGATGGAACAGTCTTCTTCTAGAGTGGGCGAATAGAAGCCTAATCTAAGGATTTTCTTAGCTAGCATCTGACTATTGACATGACCCCCACACACTCCTGAATGTGCCTCTTCAACGACCTTCCAAGACTCATCATCGTCGAGGCATCTAAGCAAGACTCCAGTGAGACCTCTTCTATAAAGCATACCTCTAACCAGAGCATATCTCTAAGCAACTCTTTTGATGGCTTTCTTCTCTTCAACCGTGGCCTCATCATGATAAGATTGATCCTGACAATACTTGGCAATCTCATAATACCATGGCTTTTCTTCATCATCCAACTCTTCCTCTAGATCTAATAACATGATCTCCTTGTTCTTAATAATTCCTCTTTCCTTTATCTTCTTGAGCACCTCCTCCTTAATACTAAGGAACGCTGGATCTTTAATAGCAGGAGTGAGATGCTTGTGAACAATGATTGAATGGAAGTCCCTTTCAGAAAGGAAAACTAAAGAGGAAGCAAGGGAAGCGAGAGCATCAGCTAGAATGTTCTGATCTCGAGGAACATGGACGAAGATTAGTTTAGTGAAATGTTTGGCATAAGCGGAAGCCAGTTCCTGATAGGGCTTAAGTTTAGGATTGAGCGTGCGACATTTGGTGAGCACTTGGTGAAGAATAAGCTGACTATCACCTACAATTCACAATTGGGTAACACCGAATTGGTGAGCGACCTGTAGTCTGGCCAGAAGATCCTCAGACTCAACTATATTATTCGTAACTGGAAATGCGAGCTGAGAGGCAAGCGAAATAGTGATACCCTCAGGTGATAGGAGAACAATGCCAATCCCCTTTCCTTGTGAATTCCGATCTCCATCAAAATGTAATGTCCACATCGAATCGGGCTGATTGATGGACATTAGTTCCTCATCTGGAAACTCCGAGCGAACAAGGTCAAATCTGGGGAGAGGGTGATGAGCAAGATGTTCTGCTATGACATAGACTTTAATTACTTTTTGCTGAATGTAGATGATATCAAACTGGGAAAGAAAGCTTTGCCATCGTGCCAATTGGTCAGTGAGAACAGATGTTTGAAGGAGAAACTTGATAGGATTCATGTGAGCTATAAGATGAACCTCGTGAGCTAAGAAATAATGTTTCAACTTCTGCACTACCCAGAATAAAGTTGCGCAAGTCTTTTCCATGGCTGAGTACTTCTGATCACAGGGGTTAAGAAGTTTAGACAAGTAGTAGGCTGCCCTCTCTTTTCCCTCTTCATCAACTTGCGCAAGGACAGCGCCTACAGAGTCATCCAGGACAGAAACATAAAGAACAAGTGGTTTACCTGGAACTAGCGGCCTCAGGACAGGAGATTGGCCAAATAATCCTTTAGTCTGTCAAAGGCTGCCTGACACTTATCATCCTAACTAAATTTGACTCCCGGTTTAGTAAGCTCGTAAAACGGCCTACACCTTTGTGAATGTTGGGAGATAAACCGGCGAATAAACTCCAACCTCCCGATCAATCCTCGAACTTCATTCAAATTTCTGGGAGGAGGCATATCCCTTATTGCCCTTGCCTTATTGTAATCAATCTCAAGTCCCCTCTTGCTGACTATGAATCCAAGTAATTTTTCAGACGAAACACCAAACACATACTTCTTGGGGTTCATCTTTAACTGATACTCCCGTGCTCTTTGCAACACCTTGGCTAGAACCCCGGGATGTTCAATCCTTGTCCTTGACTTCACTACCAGATCGTCAACATACACCTCAATAAAGATGTGGATCATGTCATGAAAAATAGCCATCATGGCCCTTTGGTAGGTGGCTCCGGCATTCTTGAGCCCAAAACAGCATGCCCACATAACAGTAAGTGCCCTAAGGTGTAGTGAATGAATTTTTGTCCGGATCCTCTTCCGCCAAACGGATCTGATTGTAACCATAGAAGTCATCCATAAAAGAGAGGGTCTCGTACCCTACCGTATTGTCAATTAGCACATCTATATGAGGGAGGGGGAAATCATCCTTAGGACACGCGCAGTTAAGGTCTCGAAAGTCTATGCAAATTTTAACTCTTCTATCCTTCTTCATTACCAGGACAATGTTAGCCACCCAATTGGGATAGAGGACGACTTTAATAAATCTTGCGTTATGAAGCTTGTCGACCTCTTCTTTCATCTTTAATGCCATGTGAGGGTGAAAACGTCTTAACCGTTGTTTGACTGGGACAGATCCTGGCTTAAGTGTGAGACGATGTTCAACAAGCACAAGGTCCAGACCAGGCATATCCTCATAACTCCACACAAACGTGTCCTTATAATCTCGAAGAACTCGAATGAGCGCCTCTTCTTTGGAAGGCGGCAAATTTTTTACTGATGAGGACAATCCTAGGGTTTTCCTCGATACCCAGATTAATCTCTTTGGTGGGTTCTTCTACTGAGGCTGATGGTTCGTCGAATCTTCTCATACCACTAGCAAAAGCATCAGCCGCGTCCTCATATTATTCGTATTCTTCATCCCCCTCTTCAATAGGGTCTTCATCATTCATAATCTCGTAAACACCAAACCCTTCATCTATAGAGCCTACATCCTCACATTCTATTTCTGGAAGGAAGATTGGATCCTTTAAGAAACCGGGAAGAGCTAAACATGCCCGGCATCTTCTAGCTAGATTTAGCAAGAACCTACGAGGAATCTACCTACCCTTGGCTTTGTTATAAATAGCTACCCCAAGACTCTTTTTAGAAGAGGAGGGAGAAGAACCAGATGACAAGCTAGACGAACTACCCAGACCTAGAGAAGGAGGAGAAGAAGAGGAAGACACAGTGGATACAGGAGAAGGTACAGGAGAGGCCTCCTCATCAGAGAAGAAAAGGAGGTCCTCTAACAAACCATGAAAGAGTGGCCCTTGGATCGGGGCACACTCCGGAGCAAGATAGGAGGTTTCTTCAATAGAGATGGAAGATTAGAAAGTTTGAATTTTGGCATTTTTTTTCGTCTTCAAGAATAAAGCAATGGGAGGAAGGAATAGGAGGTGGTGAGATTGGAATGTTAGAGAAGGATTGAATGAGAGATTGGCCACGCGAGGGTATAGGAGGTGGTGTCGAAATTGTAAGATTAGAGAAGGATTGGACAAGAGATTGCCCACGCGGGGGAATAGGAGGTGGTGTCGAAATTGAAAAATTAGAGAAGGATTGGACGAGAGATTGCCCACGCGGGGGTATAATGGAGAGTTGAGAAAACTGCTCGAGGAGCAAAGGAGGAATTGGGAAAGCTTGTAGTAAATCTGGAGAAAGAGTAATCAAGACCGCGGGTGGTCTAGGCATGTCGGAGACAAATAGTTTGGAGTACCAGAAGGTGATAAGTGATGGGTGCATGCAATTAAGAGAGAAAAGACCGGCCCACAGCCTATCCACAGTGAAGCCTTCTTCATACGGCACATCTGGCTCCCCAATATCTGTATAGTTGCTCAAAAGCTGTCTCTTATCTGTGATTACTGTCGATTTTTCAATCAGCTCATGAACAAGTGGCGGCCATTCCGGATCAGTCGGCATAAACAAACGTCTTAAAGCAATGACAATGTCATTCATATCAAGCCAACGGTACCATTCACATTCCAAATCCTCCATCTTTCTCCTTTTGAGTGGCCTTATAGATTCTAGGGCCTTATAAGTGACTAATGGTGCCAGATGACGAGCAAACTGCCGAGAATGTGTTTGCCCAGATAACAATATAGGCGGACAAGAAGGGGGGGGTTGAATTATCCCCCACACGAAATTACAGATTTTAAACAATATCCGAAATTAATGAGATTGATGCAAGACAAGTTGAACAGAAATAAATCTAGTTCCCTCAATCTCTCCGAGCACACTCGACTGTGTTGGAATAAGAAAATGTACAAGCAAGCAACCATAGGACACGGGGATTTTAAGGTGGTTCGGGACCACGACGGGCTCCCTACGTCCACCCCTCACCGAACCGGTGAGGCTTCACTTGCTTCACAACGAAGCACACGGAGAATATACTCCAACACACACGGAGACTTCGTCTCCACAACGATCCAACAGCGGGATCAATCCACACACACACACCGCAACACTAGCGGCAAGATATGATCACAACCGTACGCAGACGGTTCACCACACACAGAGTTAAAGTTCAGAAATAAATGATATGTTCAATACATGCTCATAAACGAAGAGTAAATGACTGGAATAGATGGGAAAAGAGTGAAGAAATGAATCCCCATATGTAGAAAGGGCTGAAAACGATCTTCTTCAATTCCCGGTTCGGAGGGAGGTCGGATGACAGTGATTCATGCTTCCTCTTGACCCTCTCGTCGATCCGCTCTTCTTTCTCTTCTTCCACAATCTCCAGAAATGCTTTGTTGGAGATGAAATCCACCTTGCAATATCCCCTCCTTCCTTTTCCCCCTTTCTTCACCTACAAGATAAGAGAAAGATAGCACATTAGGGTTCTCTCTTGTCAAATTCGGAGTTCACAATGATATATATAGAGGGGTGGGGAAAAGACACATAAACCCTCCCAAAGTGTGTTAGAAATACCTAAACATGATTAGTAACTAATGGGGGATGTTTTGGTAAAGTTTATAAAGGTTTTCAATGGGTTTTAATCGGGTTCGCAAATTCCGTGCCGGAATGGGTCGACCCTATGGGTCGACCCCTGGACAACCAGAGGACGGGCAGAAGCAAAATAAAGACCCAGAACCCAAGGGTCGACCCATGGGGTCGACCCATGCATTGTGGGTCGACCCCATGGGTCGACCCCTGCACATTGGGTCACAAAAATGTGTTCTGTCCAGACAGAACACTTCGGGGTCGACCCCATGGGTCGACCCATGCCAGAAATGGTTGGAAAAACACTTCAAACCCTATTCAAATCAAACAAAATAAATGGTTAGATGTTACCATCATCCACTTGACATGTAAGGGTTTAAAAACCATCCTTGAACCTGTAAAAACACAAACATCAAGTTAGCTTATGTATCAAAAATTGAGTTCTCCTTAACTTGATTCTTCCACATTTTCATATCTATACACATTCAAATGCACATTGTAACAAGTAAATGGAATTGTAAAATATCATCAAAACCAAGGTCAAAAATAATGTGGGAATGTAATACCCAACAATCTCCCCCTTTTTGATGATGATAAAATATTATGGCAATCTAAACATTTTTCTCCACCTTTAGCATAATCAAAAATGCGAAATACAAAAGCTAGAGCAAAAAGTATGAAAACCAACCATGTCAAAGAAACATGATATATGCACAAAAACTTCTGAACTTCCAAACAGATATGAACATTATGTGCACCTTTACTCCCCCTTTGTCTTCAACAAAAATAGATTGACAAAAGGGTTATTAAAAGCTGATATGAACATGTATGATCTAATGATGCAACTATGGGAGCTAAAGTATGATATGACTTATGCAGGCAAGTAGATAAGCAAGCAAGCATTAGAGTCAAGCAAATAAATATTTATATTACTCCCCCTCAGTGGGGTAAGAGGATAACGACTGAACAGTTCATTCTAAACCGAAATGTGAGACATGAAGCATAATCAAAAAAGACAGTGCATGCATATGCTCGAGGTACTACATAGACCATGATAAGAACAAATTCAAGATATACAGTCATCACAATAATATCCAAAATTAAAATTTGTGTAAATAAGCAATGAACTTTAAAATTATATGGATATGAACAGAATTTCTAGAAAACACTAGAGGGTTATTTCCTTCCTACAATTCCATTTCGATCCTCGACTTTTGGTAGCTTCACACAACCCCTTTTTGTATGCTTTTCTTTTATTGGATTTCACCGTTCGACGCGAGTCACCTCAAGTGTCTCAATGGGGTTTCCCGGCTACTAGGATTCATCATGCAATGTGAATTTTTGTTTTACCTTTCGACACGAGTTTCCTCATTTATTTCAGTGGGGATTCTCGGCTACTTGGTTAGACAATCCACTTATTGAAGCTTGCGGGATAGGTAGCTTTTTCCTCATGATTCTCTTAATTTTCATGTAGAAATTTGTTTCCCTTGAAGTGTTAAAATGAATTTCTGAAATCCTTATCAATCAAGGTCATATGCATCATTTTTGAACAAAGTATGTGGGTAATTGTTTTGAATGTAGAAAGTGAATTTGTCTAGACATAGTTATGACTCCCCCTAAATGTATACATAGTTAGAAATAAGTCCTCCTCCTTTGTATATGTCATGGTTCACAAAAGATCAAGAACACTATTTATCAAGGAGGTGAGGTCTTAGAAGATTTTTATGAAAATGGTTATCTAGAGATATATACATGCAAGCAAGCAAGGATTTTGGAAATTAATTCAAGTAATATGATTTTCGGTACGGAGCAGAGTACGTAGGTCCGAAGACCACCTCACGCATAGTGAAAGCTTCCGAATGGATGTAATCCACCTTTCCGCATCTCACCATTTGAGATACCGAACAATCATTGCATTCAAGCATAGAAGTGTATAAAGTATATGCAAGTATATGCATGAATTGAAAAGATGGTGAGAGTTTATTTCTATTCAAAAATAGGCAAGTATATGTGCAAGTGTATGCAAGGACTGAATTGTTATTAGCAAAAGGAAGTAAAAGTGTGTATCAAAGACTCTATGAACAAGACACTTATCTAAACTACAAATTCTTATATATCAGAACCAAATTCAATAAAAGGTAGTTGCATGATCAAAGTGTATCGAATGACGAGATCCAACCAAGTTTATACCTGAATTTTTCAACACAAGGTTTCAGAACTTGAGCTCTCTTACCTTTGCCTTCAGAAGCCATTATTTACCAACATCTTCTTGGTCTCAAGGCACCCCTACAAAGTAAAATTTTCATTTCAAAGTTTTGGGTACCCAAGCCATCTTGGGTCCCGAGGGGTTAGTTCTTATATGAACAAAAGCTTTCTTTTTATTTTTCCTAGCAAACCATTCATCATCAAATACCCTAGTAGAACAGTCATCCATAGAATGACCATTCTCTCCACAATAAAAATAGTAAGAAGCTTTCCTCTTCAAAAATCCATTTTCATCATTTTTCATTACAGAACAATCATTCATTTCATGTCCAAAATTTCCACATTAATGACATGAAAAAAATTTTTTAACAAACCATTCATCATCATTTTTCTTTGTGAAGCAATGTTCAAAGACATGACCATGTAATCCCCAGTAGTAGCAATAAGAGTTGAATGTTTTCCTAGTGGTTTTCACATGATCTTTAGACTCATTAACAATTTTCATTTGTGACTGCAATGCTTGTTCATCATCAGATTTCATTAAAAGACAGTCATACATGTCATGACCATATTGTCCACAATAGTAACATGAAACATTTCTTCTTTTCTTTGGTGCATGATCATATTTGATAGTTTGAAGTTTTTCATGCACACAAGAGTGATGATCAACATTTTTCTGATTTTGATCTCCTTTATCATACACAGACAATGATTCATTCAAAATTTTGATTTCATTTTGCAAGGACATAATATGCATTTCAAGATCATCGATCTCTTTTTCACAGGAAGTGACTTTTTCATTCAACAAGAGATTTACACTTTTGTGACTTTCAATTTCCTATTCAAGGATATGCAGTTTGTCACAATCATCATCAATCACACATTTTCCTTTTTCAAATTTTTTAAGACTTTTCAATTCTCCTTCAAGTAATGAAATTTGAATTAACAAGGCAGTGTTTTCATTTTGGAGTTTGTCAAAATAATTTTTGCTCATGGAAGTGTGTTCAGGTTCTTTCATTTGAAAACTCACATTATCATTAACGATTTTACCCATGACTTCATTGGATTCAAATTTATCATTCAAATTTCTAAGGCTTTCTATTTCCTCTCTAAGTTCCTTCAGTTTATCCGACTTGTCAACAGACATGCATTTTTCTTTTTCAAGGACAAACAGTTTTTCAGATATAGGACCATTCAATTCTTTCAGATTTTCATTATCTTTTTCCATATGTTGAAGTTCTGAAATTTTACTTAACAAAGATTTATTTTCAGATCTAAGATTTTCAATCATTTCCTTGAGTTCTTCTTCAACAAGCATGTGAGATTCAATCAATTTTTCATGCTCAATGCATTTTTCACATGCATAATTATCAACACACGAGTTTTCAATTTTCTTTTTGAGTTTTCAATTTTTAGATTTTATTGTTTTATATTTTTCAAGCAACTCATCATAGGCATCCATTAATTCTTCAAAACTTAATTCATCATCATAATTTGAGTCAGAAGATACCTCCTTGGATTCTAGGCCTGAAAGATCATCCTTACTATTAGCCATCATGCAAGCATCCTCTAGCCCTCCTTCATGAAACTTGATCAGTTGATCCATGATTTCCTTGGCTGAGCTACAATCAGAAATAAACGGAAATTTGTTAGAGTCAACTGCAGCTTTCAATAGGTTCAGGATGACAAAATTATCATCACTTTTGGTCCTATGTTTAGTAGACCATTTGGACTTGTCCAATGGCAATTCATACGGACCATGAGATATGAGATTCCACAACTTGGGATCATATGAGTTAACGAATATACATATTCTTCCCAGCCAGAGACTAAAATCTGAACCATCAAAAATAGGAACTGAATCCATATTATCCATCATGAAATGATCTTTACTCCTAGACCGTGAGGTCCGATAAAAAAATTAGAGACCGAGCTCTGATACCAATTGTTGGCCCAGATAACAATATACGCGGATAAGAAGGGGGGGTTGAATTGTCCCCCACACAAAATTACAGATTTTAAACAATATGCAAAATTAATGAGATTGATGAAAAATAAGTTGAACAGAAATAAATCTAGTTCACTCAATCTCTCCGAGCACACTCGACTGTGTTGGAATAAGAAAATGTACAAGCAAGCAACCATAGGACACGGGGATTTTAAGGTGGTTCGGGACCACGACGGGCTCCCTACGTCCACCCCTCACCGAACCGGTGAGGCTTCACTTGCTTCACAACGAAGCACACGGAGAATATACTCCAACACACACGGAGACTTCGTCTCCTCAACGATCCAACAGCGGGATCAATCCACACACACACACCGCAACACTAGCGGCAAGATATGATCACAACCGTACGCAGACGGTTCACCACACATAGAGTTAAAGTTCAGAAATAAATGATATGTTCAATACATGCTCATAAACGAAGAGTAAATGACTGGAATAGATGGGAAAAGAGTGAAGAAATGAATCCCCATACGTAGAAAGGGCTGAAAATGATCTTCTTCAATTCCCGGTTCGGAGGGAGGTCGGATGACGGTGATTCAAGCTTCCTCTTGATCCTCTCGTCGATCCGCTCTTCTTTCTCTTCTTCCACAATCTCCAGAAATACTTTGTTGGAGATGAAATCCACCTTGCAATAGCCCCTCCTTCCTTTTCCCCCTTTCTTCACCTACAAGATAAGAGAAAGATAGCACATTAGGGTTCACTCTTGTCAAATTCGGAGTTCACAATGATATATATAGAGGGGTGGGGAAAAGACACATAAAACCCTCCCAAAGTGTGTTAGAAATACCTAAACATGATTAGTAACTAATGGGGGGTGTTTTGGTAAAGTTTAGAAAGATTTTCAATGGGTTTTAATCGGGTTCGCAAATCCCGTGCCGGAATGGGTCGACCCCTGGACAACTAGAGGACGGGCAGAAGCAAAATAAAGACCCAGAACACAGGGGTCGACCCATGTAGTGTGGGTCGACCCCTGCATACTGGGTCACAAAAATGTGTTCTGTCCAGACAGAACACTTGGGGGTCGACCCCATGGGTCGACCCATGCCAGAAATGGTTGGAAAAACATTGCAAACCCTATTCAAATCAAACAAAACAAATGGTTAGATGTTACCCTCATCCACTTGACATGAGAGAGTTTAAAAACCATCCTTGAACCTGTAAAAACACAAACATCAAGTTAGCTTATGTATCAAAAATTGAGTTCTCTTTAACTTGATTCTTCCACATAAAACTCCATATCTATACACATTCAAATGCACATTGCAACAAGTAAATGGAATTGTAAAACATGAACCACCATCTTTGGCATTTGAAAGACTTTAAATCTCTTAAGCATTCGAGTATAAAACCATGGAAGCTCAAACATACAAAAAGCATTCTTGTATTTACCAATCCTTCCAAATGCTCAACAACAAGAAACTCCAAGTGATGGATATTCATTTTCACATCAGTGAGTACTTTCATTGGACATTTTAAGCCTTTCCAAAAGCATGATAAATAGTTGCTCCACAAACACACAATATTTTGTTATCATCAAAACCAAGGTTAAAAATAATGTGGGAATGCAATACCCAACAGAATGCACATCTTGATGGTCTAACACAGAAGTAACCAATGTGGTCTGCTAATCATATTGAGTAGCCCCTTTCACAAAGTGGGTATATAAGGTCCATGTGAGTGGCTGTCGGTCTGTTTTGAGAGTGGAACTCATAACAGCCCATGGCTCTCCTTCATTATCTTCGTCATACTTTTCTTTGCTCGACCCCTTGTATCCTAGGCCACCTCGGGGGATAAGCTTATGATTTTTAATGGGCTTTACTCTGCCCTGGAGGTTAACACCTAGGCCCTTTCCGGATCTGTACCCCATTTTCATCAAAATATTTCATCCCGGGGTATTTATCATATTCTTTTTTTCCCCTTGGAGGGTAGGGGTAATATCAAAACCGATGCAGGTGTTGTGATTGGAGGCCTTGGCGAATCCTGTCGCGAATCGGCAACATCTAACACTGATAATAAGAGCTTATTAGCCGGCCATATGGAAGGTACTGATGTTGCTAAATGTATATCCTCTGACGGAAGAATAGGCATGCTTGTGACTTTGATGATGCACCCTTTGTGTGGAAACTTTATGCATTGATGATTCGTGGAGGGCACGGCATCAAGTTCTTGAATATAAGGGCGACCCAAAATATCATTGAAGGTTGGATCCATGTCCAGAATGTGGAAGTCCGCTGTAATCGAAATCGGACCCAGTCCAACTTTTAAAGTGATGATGCCCAGAGGAGGTTTCTTTCTATTATCATAAGCCGTCACTGTAATAGTAGATGGCCGAATCTGACTATCCGTAATACCGCACATCTTCAGAGTACTTGGTGGCAACACATTGATGAATGCTCCAGTATCCACTAAACATTGTTTAACTGCCACTTTTTTAATGTCAACTGTGATGCACTAGGCATACTTAGTGGCTGTCCTTGGAGCTAATTCATGCTCATGAAAAACAATGGACGGCTGACCACTTGCCGTTGTCAAGACTGATGTAATCTATTCTGCTAGAATGTCCTCATTAACCATCACCTTCTGAAGGTACTCTTTCAAAGTCTACTGGTGAATGGTGGATCTTTTTATCAGTTCTAAAATAGAAATCCTTGCCGGAGTCTTGTCTAGGTGCTTTAGCAAATCATACTGAGTGCCCGGTATGGATTCTTGTTCTTGCTCTTGTTCTTCTTGCCCCTGTGTGGGATCTTACTCCCTTTGTGGGAATACATGATGGAACATCCATCCACTACGGAGCACCATGGTTTGTGATGATCGTGTCTCTGTCGGGTTGCGGTTAGGCGGAGGATTGATGGAAGAGGAAGACGGGATGTTGGGGTTAACGGATGTTGAAGGGGTGACCAAAGAAGGAACCATTATGAAGGACGTTGTTGGCTGAGGGGTAGTGGTAGGGGGCCTGAACGGCTTAAAGAGGTGTAGGCCAAATGAGGAGGGGTCTAGGTAAAAATGAGGGATTTCCAGATTGTGGTGTGGTAATCCTTACTGGCGGAGGGTTGGGGGTAGCAGTGGAGGGATTAGGTGTTGGTGGGGGGTGAATGAGGAGTGGCCTAGATGGCAAAGGCGAGGAGTTGATGATTGGAGGGGGGGTTTGTTGTGGTGTGGAAGATGATGGAGGGCGAATGAGGAGAGGTCTAGTCGGTAAGGGATTGGTGGTAGTGGAGGGAACATGGTTAGTGGTGCGTAAAAGGGGACGGGCTGGTTGGGAAAAAGGCGTCGGATGGAGAGGTGTTCTTAACAGACGGGGTGGTTGAGTTGGTGCTTTGTTTATAGCCCCGACAAAGGCGTTCTCTTCATGCCACCCTTGTCCTCTTTCCATTTCGTGGAAGGAAGTAACATGGTTTACTTGCTGGTTCGGGGGGTGCTCTGGCAATAGATTATGGACAATCCCCATGTCTGGTTGATGTGCGAGAGCTTGCTGCTATTGAGGAGGAGGTGGAACTTGCTGCTGAGGCTGCTGCTGCCGAGGAGGTCTCCGTGTCTTCAAAGTGGCAATAAACTACCTCATTTCATCCCAATTAATACCACCCTGATCATTCAAATCATAGATATAATCCTTGAAATGAAAGCAATGATCTATATTGTGACCAGGCTGTCAGTGGAAGACACAATAGCGAGACGTATCCACATTAGAGGGCCAGGCCATTCTTTCTTTTGGCAAGGTTAGCAGGTTGGTGGCCATGAGGGCATTAAATATATCAGGAAGACTCTCAGGTAATGGAGGGTATTAGGCTCTTTTGGGGCATAGTGGTCTTCTTGGCTGTTGGGGGCCATAGTTGGTGGGTGTTGGCACTTGGTGGTATTGCTGAGGAACTGGTGGGTTTGGGTGGACGGCTTGATTTTGTGGAGGAGGATGGAAGGGTCGAGGGGGAATATTTGCTTGGGGAGCGGGATTAAAGAAGGGGAGTTGTTGTGGAGGTTGTGGAGGTCTTGGGTTAGGGTCGCAGAAAGGTGCGGGGTTGCCAACCACGCCCATCTGCTCATTAGTAACGGTGCCCTCGGTTGTGCCACCACTATTGCTAATATTGGTGTCCTTCCTGACCAACCTTGGTTTTTGTTCAAACATGCCCATGATGGGCAAAGCTTTCATCTGGGTTTGTATGTATCTTGCTCTCTCATAGAGCTCTTCTATAGTGCTCAGCCTATTCATGGCCAGAATGTGACAGAATTACGGAGTAGAATTTGATATAATCATCTTGACTTGCTCCGTTTCCGAAAGAGTGTCTTTTAATTTTTCGGCCATAGCTCTCCATCTATCGGCAAACATAATGAAGTCCTCCTCGGGCTTCATTTTCTCAGCAACCAGATCCGTGACTGACAAGGATGGACCCACGCGGTCCTTATATTTCTTTAAGAACTTCCGCTGAACAACATCAAAATCACTGGCTTCAGCCGGTTCCAAAGAATAAAATCATTCGAGTGCCGGACCATCTAGAGACCTTCTAAATAAATAGCCCAGGGAGATCTTGTTATCATGCCAGAAGGATGTCTCGTACATAAAGTCTTTCAAATGAATGAATGGGTTACCCGTTCCATTGTAGCGTCTGAAATTTGGCATCTCGGAAGGAGGCAAATGGAAAATCGGCAGAGTAGGGAGAGCAATCTCTGGAGCATTCTTCAGTACCGTAAACTTCTTACGCTGTTCCTCCATACTAGCTATCTTCTGGAGGAGTATGATGTTGGTATCAGACTCGACCGGGGCCGGATTAGAAGGGAACGGATTCGACATAGGCCTCCTTAAGAGTAGGATAGGTGGAGGATATTAGGGCCTAACCACGGAGTGGCTTGCCGGTTGAGCTGGCGTAACCATGATGGGAGTTGATGAACGCGAAGGGTTCTTATGTGAGACCGCCTGGTCATTAAGAGATGGATGGTCACCTGTGGCCCGAGGAGGGTTTGAAGATGAAGGGATAGATTTCCCTTTTAAAGCGGCCTGGACCGCTTGGCATTGGAAATCGTCTAATTGAGACAGAGCATGGATCAAATCATTAAGATTGAAAGATGGGGAAACGTCCCCAGATGTATTTTGCATGGTAGGTTGAGCTTGGGAAGAAGGCTCAACCTCTTGAATAGTGGTATCTACCACATGAACTTGGGAATAATAAGCATGGGAGGGAGCATAGTTGTCCTCATAATCGGTAGAATCTTGAGGGGGAACCTCATAAGACGGGTCAAATTGACCCTCCTCATCACCATCATAAGAATACCCGTAGTTGGCCATGTTAATGATTTTTCCTGAACGAAGGTGCATGTTTAAGGAAAGGCAAATATCTTAAGCCCACAAATATAAGCAAGAAGCAATCACCCAATCAAGCAAGTTGTTCACACAAGTTGTAATGAACCCAAGATTTTAAGGTTTTGTTTGAGATTAAGATGGATTTTTAAATGTGTAATCAATTATCTCTCTTCAATGTGGGTTCTAGTTTCAAGTTTAGGTGTAATCTCCAGGTCAACTAAGTTCTTTCTCTCTCCTTACCAACGGATGGGTTGACTAAACTTCGAGTACTTCAAATGGTATAACCGGCCCGGCGTTCGTGAGGGAATCCATGGGTGCGGGGACTTACGGAGGTCTTGGAAAAAGGAATTTCCAGTCCAAAGAGATGGAATGCTCAATGGAGGGTCCTTCCAATTCCCAGAAAAGGGTGTGGAATCCTAGGATTGTAGAGAGAGGTGGTCTCTCAACCAAATGCCCTAGAATGCAAGCTAATGCAGGCAGATCAATCAATAATAATCAGATAATCAATAAATGCAGCCAACGGGTGAAGATAACAGTAAGAATTAAGGTTCTGTGAAAACAGAACAAAAGGGCGACCTGACAGCAGTCGCTGTATCAGAAAATCGCGACTGTATGACAGTCGCTAATCACAGTAAAACCATGATAACAGTGAGCATCAAAGTGAAACAGCGCCTTGGTGTGAGGCGTTGAATATGTGAATAATGCCTCTGTGGAGGGGCGTGAAATATCAGTGAATAGTAAGTGCAGCAAGAAGAATCAACAGTAATAGACAAACTGACGCCTTGGAGTGAGGCGTTAAATGAGTGAATGACGCCTCTGTGGAGAGGCGTTGATTATAAAAATAATAAAAATGCCAAAATAATGAAAACAATGCCTCTGTGCGTGGTCGCTGATTATGGAAATAGCGACTGGAGAACAGTCGCTAATCAATTCTAGAGAACCGATAACAAACTGAAAGCCAACATAAATCAAATTTTCCTCTTAAAAATGCTAAGGACAGTTTAAAAATTGGCTAATCTAGTGGGAGGTGTGTACGTGGTGCACAAAGGGAGTGTGCTACGTGGGGCACTAAGGAGGGGCACACGTGGGTGCCAAAGGAGGGGCACGCGAGGGTGCCAAAGGGAGGGGCACACGTGGGTGCCAATGGAGGGGTAATCAAAATAAAAATATCAAGGGTCCCACCGTGATTGCCAATTTGTGAATGTGTCACATAGACATTAAAAAAAGAAGATTTAATTTCTTAAAAAAAACAAGTTAAGAAAAGAAGATGAGATAAGATATGATGGGAAATAAGGAAAAGGATGAAAAGAAAGCATGTGATGCTCTAAAGGAGGGTGATCGCCAGAGGGGTTACCTCAAAAAAAAATAAAAGGAATGATTGCATGTACCTTGTGAAGAAGCGGGTGAGATTGTGAGTCCTTTCTTCCTCCTTCTACCGGCCGGCCGATGAAGGGGGTTCTTACTTTGATTACCCTTGTAAGACAGGCAAATATTATGGATTAGCCAAAGTGTAGTATCAATGCTCAAAATAAAGAGGACTATGCAATATAAACATTAACACACCTGGTGTGTTTTGTTTAAACCCCTCGAAGGAGTAAAAGGGTGGAAGATATATGCTATGAGTGCAAATCACGTATGATATGCAGAGAAGTTATATGGTGACTGTTCTAGCAAAATAACTAGAAGGGGATATGCGTGCGAGAGGTGTAGTAAATAAACTAAAGAAGAAGGGGTGCCGTTTCTACTGTTGCTGCAGCAGTATAGGGAGAGACAAAAGGAGAGCAGCCGCAGTAGGAAGAGGACCGCCGGAGGAAGACCGCCATCGTGAAGAAGAACCTACATGAGATCTAATGAAACACAAAAAAAAAAACAAGAGGAATTCTCCCTATTCTTCTAACAGAAATCTTCTTTTCTCACTGAAGTCTCTCTCTCAACTACTAGAACTCTTCTTCTCGCGGGTGGCCTTCAAGGGAGGGTATTTATAGGGCTTAAGATCTAGTCCTAATGGGATTAAAATTAGAGATAAATTTCCAGAATATGGATGGACTTCCAAGGAAGGGATCGAGATCAAAAGATAGAAAGATTTCCTCTGCAAGGAAGTAGCAGCAGAGACGGACATGGAAGCCAAATGATGACATAAGGGTGGTCGCTAATTGAAATGACGACTGCGCACGTAGTCGCTAATTCCTGAGTTAATTTATAGATATAAATGACCTTCCATATTTAAAAAGAGAAAATGACGCCTGCACAGAATGACGTCAATTAATCAGCGCCTTAGAAGCTAACGTCAATTCTTTGAATTTAATTTTAAATGGAATTGGTAAAATCAGGAAATGACGACTGCGCGTGCGGTCACTATATGTTGAACTCACGACACCCATAGAGTCGTCAATTAAAGGATGCCCTGCTTATAGTCACGAATTACAAATATGATAGAAAAATTAGAAAAACTTCGTATTAAGTCAATATTGAAGTCCACTTTGGGGCATCACATAGTGACATGAGATTTACTCATCATAGTATCGATTTTAGCGTGTCTACAGTTGTGTCGACGCAATTAGTGTAGAGACCCTAAATGTTGATAGAAACACAGAGGAACCTCACGAAAGCACGTAACTTGATGGAAAAACTGGAAAAAAAACATAGTAGCCGATCCCACATACCCTTAGTCCCCCTTTAAAGTATAGAAACTATTTTGAAAATCATTCTAATGCATTGTTGACCCCTAAGATTTGAGGTTATGTGCCTACCTTCAAGGTGTTAAACTGACGATCCGGGGATGAGATTCACACTGTCACGCCCCGAACCGATAGCAACAGAACGTGTCGTTTGCTCGGAACGGGACAGTTAAACAGTCGTGAATGATTAAGAGCAATCGCATAAGACCAGAATTTGGCAAAAATAAACTTTCATTCATATGAACTTGTCATTACAACATATTGACTCAATGACAACATAAAAGAAAAGGAATGGACATGCTAATAGGACTTAGACCTTTGAAAGTTGATAAAAGACACAAAGCTAATCTAGTCATGACTAACTAGTTAGAAAACACCATACTAGACTCAAGAAAAGTAAAAGACTCAGGTTCACTAATTTCCAGAGCTCGCTTGCACACTTGTCCCTCCCATGTGAGTCTTGGTCTTGCTAGTCACCTGATTACCTAAAAAATGTTGGAATAAAACTGGGTAAGCGAAAGCTCAGTAGGAATTATATCTCAAGAACAAGCAATTGGTTAAAGTAATTACATTTTCACATGTAAATGCAGGTAAGATTATGCATGTAGAATTAACCGATCAAGTGAAACAAAACTAGCAAGAGATAGCAAGAGATTAACAACGTTATGTAAAACTTCCAAGCGAGTCCTAAATAAGAGACATTCATGAGAGAATTTATAGATTATTGGCTATTTCATGCAAGTACTTGCCCATTTCTGGCAACGCAAGTCGACTCACGTAAGTCAAGTCATGTACGCAAGTCACGAGAGAAAGAGAGAGTGTGGACTGCCAGAGGTCAAGAGAGACAAGTACTTCGGTGCAATGCCAGACACCGTGATCAATATAACTCCCATGGGCACAAGTACTTTCGGATGGTCCTCCCAAGACCAGATCGGGCCCTATATGCACAACATTAAAATTAGATCTAGACATCCACTATAGTTCATAGCCAATAGAGAGTTCCAAAGAATAAGCTTTATTAAAATGATAAATAGAGATTATGGAACTCAAGGGCAAGGCCCTTGGGCAAGGACAAACTAGTGATAAAATCCACGCAAGAGCATAGACAAACCGTGACATGTCGATAAACTAGGTGGAATTGGCACCTAGATAGGTGGCCATGATACTTTGAATAAATGACTAACCAGAGTCATGAATTCAATGGACATGAAGTAAGCTGAAGAATTGGCACCTAACCATAGGTTTCCCAATTCAATAATTCGCCTAGTGGAACAGTCACCTACTCCACCGGCTTGAGAGATTTCTCTCATGGGCCAAGCGTAGCACCATGAAAGGGCCGGGTTATCACGTTTCTCCAGAGTGACATGACAATTAAAATGGTACAAGGTGCTTAAGGTATAACAAGCTCAATCGGCCTTGAGGGAATCCAAGGTTACGAGGAGACTTACGGAGGTCCCAATGACTAACTTGCCAGTCCGAAGGAACGGAATGTCCAACGGAGGGCTCGTATGTAACCAAGAATTGAGGGGGAAACGGTATAAATCAAAACATGGACTCCATCTACGGATGTGAGATGAGAGTGCCAAGAACCCACAATATGGGTCAAAACCGGAGAAAAACTGCGAGATAGTAAATCCGCGTCAATACAAGTAGGTGTCAATTCATATCTTAATTTTTATTTAATGTAATAATTTAGAAAATAGCATCTCTTCAAAAGGATGGATATTATTTTTAAAACTAATTACATGGTAATTAAGGGAAACTTACAAAGATCACGACTATATATATATATATATATTGTAATTTTTACCGACTTTGATAATAAGATATTAATTTTCTAGGATTTAAATATGATATGTAGTTTTTAATTTGATCATGATGAACAGTAAGATTTTTTAAATAAAAAAAATGTCAAAACTAAATATATGATAATTAAGAGAAAAATCTAAGGATTCCAACAATATATATATTATAATTTTATTTTACATAGTTTAGTAGATATTGATTTTTAAAGATACGAGTAAAAGGTAAACATTATATATATATATATATTAAAGAAACAACGACTGCGGGTACGGTCGTTATTTCATTAACTAATAGTCCAGAAATCTTTGAAACTTCCGTTCTCGAGGTATACACATCGGAATCGTGCAATCTATATACCAAAATGAAGGGCTCAAAAAACTCTACCTAACAAGATATTCAAAAAAAATTTTACTTGAGAGATGTGGGATCTTGAGATAGGAGGATCGAAAAAAGGAGGTACCAACCCCACTACCTCGGTCACTATCCCAATAACATGCCCATAAAATTTCATGACCAAAGGACGCTCCGGCGCCTATGAAAAGACCGAATGAAATAAAACTCTATAACTGTGCTATAGTAAAAATCATAATTTGCCATGTAACTTTGACAATTCCTCTTATTTAGTAAAGTTAATTATTAAATAATTAACACATCATATAATTACATAGAAATTTAGGATAAATCATAGGGATTCAAATCACATACACTTTGTGATTTTTAGACAAGTGATTATATAGATATAAAATTTTTAACATGATGTGATTATTTAATTAATTAGGATAATCATGTAAATAGTAAACTAGAAATTTAGGCAAAACGATGATAAGAGAAAACAAAAACATGAATTATAAACATGCAACTTAAATACTACTGTCTTGGGCTTCAGTTCCTTGAGAAAACCTACCTCGGACTGGGTTTGGACGTCAGACAGAGAAGAATATGAAGGGATATACGACGATAGCAGACGATCATGAAGAAGCAATAGCAAGCTTCTCCTCTCTTGGCAGCAGGGCATAAGCAACGACAGTCGCACTCACACAGAGGTAATAGTCGCGCTGCAGCTGTGACGCACGATCAGGAAGAAGGAGAATAACAAGAGCAACTACAACATCAATAGCCCCTAGAACGGTGGGAGAGAAGGATGTAGAAGGCAGCAAGGGATAAAGAAGAAATAGAGGCCCGTTTGTGATGAAAGAAAGAAGAGGAAGAAGAAGCAGTAGCTTCTGCAGGGCTTCTTCCCAAAACGGCAGCAGAGGACGATGGGTGGTCGATGCTAGTGGTTAATATGAGCAACAGCCAAAGCCATGCCCGTCGATTGGGTTTATTTATAATGGTTAATGGGTTAAATTCCTATTGGGAATTAACTTCCCCCAAAGGCTCCTACTATTATTGAAATATCATATACACAAATTATAACGTATCCCCAAGCTTTCCAAATTCCGAGCCACCATCCCAATCTCCGTTCGAACCCTATCCCATTGGGTTTTCAAATGCCAATTCTATGGTAATCGGAGGAAGGTTCTGGGCATATTTAGTATATATATATATATATATAACATATATTCCATAATTTATCCCACGTAGGTGGGTCTTCCCTTAAAGCCCAATAACATACCTTTCTCTTTTTTTAAGGTTTTTGTTTAAGCAAGGCCCTCTTGAGAGTTTTAGCCCATAAATGTGAGGTCCATTTATATTTTAAGGCTCTTAAAGGTGTGTACAAGACCCATTAAAGATTTTTACTTGAGTTGGTAATGGTTAAGGCTCTTTTTTGTTTCAAGGGCCCATGCGAGTTGCAGGCTCCAGTGGAAAGCCCATTTAGGTGTGGGTTATATATATATATATATATTTCATACGATTTTTCTTTGAAGGGGGCCATATATATATATGGGTTGGAAATATATATATATGTATAAGTTGACTTTGGTTTCTTAATGACCTATGACTGTTGACCCGTTACTTTTCCATATACAGAGAGTTTCGAAATGTATTTATATTTACATATATATATATATGCGAAGATCTATTTAGTTAATATAAACCATGTAATTATTCTAGGGTTTTATCACGTGAGCTGGAGCTTCGTGTTTAAGGACATATATAACTAGACACATTGGTATTCATTAATAGCTTTCGCATAGATCTATATATACATGTGTATATATGTAAGGCCCTTGTTAAGATATATATAGGGTCGGAATTTGTTCAGCTTCTATGTTTGAGGCTCATTGGCCTTAAGCTAATTTCATATGCAAGGCCCATACGGCTATTAGGCTTACTATTTTATATTTGGTGTGACTGATTACTAGGATCTTAGTGACACTTCAAATAGGAATTTCATTCTTTATAATTTTCTTGTCTCGAGTATCCGTAACGCCTTATTAGATTTAGGGGTGCATAGATTTATTTTATCTATTTCTATTTTTCATTTATCAGACTTATTCTCGTTTCCAGTTCTTTGCTAATATTGAATAGTTATTATCACGTATACATTAAACTTTAGGGGTGCTACACACACCCCAGATCCTCCCAAAGCTTTTCCCTTCGTCCTAGGGTGCTGCAGGATCATCCTCCACGTGCCGGATCATCCACCACGCGCCGGATCGTCCTCCCACATAGAGTCAAGGTCCCTCGCCCTCTTACTCACACAAGAAGGACCGTAGATAGTGGAGAGTTGAAGAGAATGGTTGCTAAATGCTTACTACCCATGAAACCCACCTTCTTATATAGATTTCAAGCCACCGAAGAGTTTGCCTACCTTCCACAAGGCTCAATCCCGCCCCCAAGGTTGCTGGTTGGAGGGAGTTAAGGCCATGCACCACTTCGGGATTTGAACAGTCGCAACTCTTCGTCTATCGGTCATAAATAGGGGTGGACGTGCTCTTCTGATGGGATATGGGTTGGGACGTCTTCAGATGAAATCAAGAGGACTTATAGATCTAACATTGGGATGTTATTTCATCTAGTTTCATCAACCCTAGCACGCGTTATGATTTTTCCAAGATTAACGTTCATTCTCTCGTGCTCCAGTCGCCTACCTTCGGTAGCCCAAGCTAATTCGGGTATAACTCTAGTAGCCAGGCAGAATTTGGCCTCGATCTCAACATAGAAGATGTTGCTAGCACAACATTCGATATTATGGCCCTAGTTTCAGGTCATTTTGATAACTACAAATGAAGTTATGAATTTCTAATTATTTACGTGTGAATTTTCCCCAACAGTCATGCGACCTTTCGGTAGCCCGAGATAATTTGGGTATAACTCTAGTATCCAAATAGAATTTGGCATTAACCTCAAATAAAAGATGTAGCCAACATCCCATTCGAGATTATAGAATTGGTTTCAGGTCATTTATTTGTCTACAAGTGAAGTTATGAATTTCTAATTATTTATGCGCGGATTCTCCCAACAGTCACACCTCTCCGTGACAGTTGGTGACAAGGGGCTCAGAACCTAGGGTTCTGGTGCGAATTGGGTTTCCATCTCAACGGAATAGTTTGGGTTAAGGGCCCAATATTTCTAATGGACCTGGTTTCAGCCCATTGGACAACCATGGGCCAAGATATCCTTATTTCAACAGATGATAGTGTTTTTTGTAACTATTTCGACCTATTATCATAAACTCCACCTTATCCCCTATTAGGCCTATTTCTCAGAAGTTATAATCTTCATCCAAGTTGTTCTTTACCCAATGGCCATCGCATGGGCTTTGGTTTCACCTAATTCCTACCTTCCTAGGTTGAGTTATGAATTCCCTAAGGATCCTTTAATATTCTGTTTAGATTTCTAGTTCATTATGTTAATGGGTCTGAATTATACCCAATTGGGCCAATGCCCAAATTGGTGGTCCTAACATTCAAGATCCTAGTGTTGGTTGCTACGGCCAAATTCCTGAGGATTTGTTTGGAGCATCGGAGAATTGCTTCCTCGGTGTGAGAATTGTCTCTAACTGTGTGAGACGTGTTGTTGTCGTGCCGTTGCTTGAGGCATTGTGGTTGTGGCACTGGAAGGATGGTGAATCGGGGAAATATGTTGGATAGTGTGCTGCATAGGTACCTTGTTCATTGATTGGATGCCGTGTCAGGCGTTCGGGTTCTAGACCTGGATAACGTTGCTAAGGTATCGCCTGACAGCGGTCGAGGATACGAGTTTAGAGTCAGTGGCTTGGTGCCCGACTTGTGTTGGAAGTTGTGTCCTCGGATAAGCCCGTGGTTATCGAGGAGTTATCTTTGAGATGTTTATGGGTCCTAGTTGGTAGCTGTGAGCGGTTGGTAATGCTAGCCATGTGATCGGCTATGGCACGGTCCGTATTATCAAGAGGCCCTGTTGAGTCTGGATGTTTCAGAATGATGTGGAAGAGGACTCAACGGTGGTGGAGTTTGTGAGATTTGCGGACTCGTGTGCATTGGTCGCAGCATCGTCGACCAGGTTGCTGTGGTGGCAAGCGACATCCGTCTAAATTGGAGACATGTGCCGAGGATCGTTCAAATATTATCCTGTAGCTCTGTGATGAGAGCGGAGCCGGGTATTGGCAGGTGTCCATTTGGAGCGATTGAGATGAGATAGGATTTGATGAGACAGGACGATGGACGATGCTTGCATGTGAAGGTCCCTTGAGGACGTTGGCGTTAGATGGTGAACCTTGGTCTTGTGACCAGCATGGGAGGATTTCCCCGTGAGCCTGAGTCGAGTGAGGTGAGGACCGAGGACTCTGGAATCTGTCCTTTGGTTTCACCGTGCTCCCCTGAGAGGGTAGAGTTGTCATGAGGATAGGTCTGGATGTGGCGTCCGAGCGAGGTTCGGCTTGAGATGCAGGGATGGTCTGTGTGAGAGTCAGCGGATGGCCTAGATAATTGTAATGTTCCCTTCGAATCTGGTGGTGGACCAGGAAAGAAGGAAGAAGTCGAGCGAGTGAAGGATTCCCGTTGATGAGCATCTGGTGACCAGTGTTTGGTCTTTCATAGACAGAAGATGATGGTGGTTGCGCATCGAGAATGGTCAAAATCGTGTGCAAGTGAGGCCTTTGGTGGCTATTTTCGTAATGTGCCTTTCCCGGATGGGAATTGGGCTTTGTCGAAGTTTGAGTTCTGACAGAGCTGGTACAGCGCTGTTATGGGCGTTCAGCTTCCCAGGTATGAGATGGTTCTTCGTGCAGAGCCGACGTAATTGTCACAGTCGATTGGAATGACTATGTGAGCTGGCGAGGCTCAGTGATAATGGTTTCTTGCGGAAGGCATAAGACCAGTCAGCTGGTAGTGGAGCTGACGTGTGATTGGTCCACCGAGCTTGGGATTTGATCGGTGGATGTCTCTCGTAATGAGGATTGTGTTTCCTCGGTGAGCGAGATCGTGGCAGTGGTGCCACGATTGGATTTTCGTTGTGGCTGAGGTGATGCCAGACTTGTGCCCTTTTGTGTTATGCCTGCTCTGATGATCAGTGTGCATTGCATGTGGAGTGAGGCATGTTGATCGTGATCAAGGTCTGGCTGTGTCCCTCAGGATTTGTGTTCACACGAACATCGAGGTTTGGCTGGAGCTCTAGGAGCGTTGCCAGCTAGGTGTGTCGTTCTTCCCTTTGAGATTGTAGTTGCCTCAAAATTTGAGGATGAAATTTCTGTAAGGAGAGGAGGACTGTAGCACCCTAGAAATTTTTTCAATTTTTTTGGACTAGGATCCGCGAGTTCAGAGCGCCGTTGTGAGTCCTGGTGCATGTTTTGGGCTTTACATGTGTTTTTGCATGTTGGACCTTCGTAACTCCGTATAGAGTGAACCGATGCATTCCCTGACTCCGGGACGTTAACAGAGCGTTGTACGTTTTTTAAAGATTATGGGGAGTATTTTTCCATATTTGTGTATTTTTCAAAAATTCCAGATTTCCTATAAATAACCCTCACCCTTTTCTCTCTCTCCCATCTCTCATTTCTCTCACTCTCTACCTCTCTCTTCTCTCTCACGTTCTCTCCCCCACCCTCTTTTCTCTCCGTGCGACCGACGAAGATGGACGAGGGTGAGGTGGCGATGCTCGTGGGGTGAGGAGCGGCGTGGACAGGGTGAGGATTGAGGCGTGGTGGCGCGAGGAAGCTCGATCATGAGTTCGTGCCGCGGCGGGGGTTTCACCGGTGTTTCACGACGGAACGACGTCCACAGTGTGCGAAATCTTCGGTGGAGGTAGGGGGATAGATCCTTAACCCATGTAATTCCTTTTCCTCGATTTTGGTATCCCGTGGTAAGCCGAGTGGGTTTATTTCTCGTCGGGGGTTTAAAATCATGTTTTTAGGGCGTGCGACGGATTCGTCAGATCGAGCGAGGTTTTATCGCTTTCTTTCCTTCCTTTTTGCGTTTTGGGACCCGGGGAATGATCCTAGTTATTCTCCCCCATGACTGGGGTCGAGTGGGAATGGAAACTGGACCCTAGGGCTAGGTTCGGTTGGTTCCCTACCGCGTTCGATCGACCGACCGGGCGGAACCGGTCGACCGAACGACAACGGCGAACAGGCGGATTCTCACCTCAGCTCGGTCGACTGACCTGCCAGCGCAGATCGACCGACCTGGGTGTCCCCCTCCCCTGCGTGTGGGCAGTCGACCGCCTAGCCAGGTCTGGTTGACCGACCGACCCCAGGGGTCTAGTCGACCGAACTATAGTGGGCAAGCCCATTTTTGGCCCCGGTCGGTGCGATTGAGACCAAATTACTGACCTTTGGCCCTGTAAGTGTCCCGGACACCCCGTGGGTACTGTGACCATGTTTTTGGGCATCCATAGGTACTGTTTTATATCGATTAGTGTGCATGATGTGACACCACCTTGGGGTGATAGTCATAAAACCGAAGCACCTTGGAGTTTAACAAGCAAGCACAATTCACAATAGAAACGGACCGAAATTGGCGGCCACTCACCCAACACTCACCCAAATCTGGGGGTAACTCGGCGATGCCGAGTGGAGGTTGTGAGGGCTGGGCCCTTGCTGGTAGAGGGCCAACAAGGCCAAGGTTTTTTTCCCAAGGGTTTGGAGGTCCAACTCAAGGGGGCCGACCCAGGTGCCGAGGGCACGGGTCACACTCTCTTCCACGGCGGCCACTCGAAGCAATGGAGCTTGCGGACCGGGCACTCACTCTCACGGGCCAGCGGAGCTATGAACTAATTAGTGCGGACACCCGAGCAGTTGAGCGGTGCGATACGCCGAGCCACCGGTACCGCACACGGAGCACGACTCAGGCCACCTCAGCATCTATTTGACTCGGAGACAGCCTGGAGACGCCCCCCTGAGTCCCGGCATTTATCATATTTAGTTAGACTTTATGTGTGTGTAATTTGTGTTTATTTCATTGTATGCGGTTTGCTATTTTGATTGTAAGAGGGGCTTATGTGCAATTTGGACCCCGTCGGCCCCACGGGCCCCCCAGGCCCCATCCCATTGAGCCACCTCACCCATGGGCCCCATGTGGGCTCAGTCAACATGTCAAATGGAGGATTCTAGATGGGTGGGCCATGTGGGGGACAAGTGGCTTGGAAAGTCCACATTTTGGCCACCCACCCCACCTACCAAGTCCAGCCACTCTCCTTGGTCCAAGGGCTGCCCCCCTCCCCTTATTTTTTTATTTATTTTGTGTGTGTGTGTCACATGCCATCCCAGCCCTTCATCTCCGACCCCTAGATCCTACGGTTGTGGATGGATGTGAGATGTAACCTATTTAAGCTTGTATTTTCTATTTTGATGAATTAATGCCATAAGAATTGTGAAAAAGCTTGAAGATCCAGCCTTGGTGCGCCCCCTCCTCCTCTCCATCTTCCCCTTGAAGCTGTGAAGGCTACCTTCTGGTGGTGAGACTCCACCCTATCAGTTCCGGTCGCCGCCGCCGCCGCCACGAGCCGCCACCGCACCGCCATCGCCATCAACGGAGTTCTGCCCGCGCAGTACCACAGAAGCTTCCACGAATTTCTTGTCTCAGCCACGAGCTCAGATAGATCTGGAGATTTTAGTGGATGTTCCAGAGGTGTCAAGGACATCCCACAAATTTTGGTTTGCCATTCAGATCTCGTTTCATATTTTTTGATTTTCGTCCACTCTTCCATTTCGGTTCTGCCAGAGTTCTGTCCAGATTCATCCCCGCCCTGAGTTTCATGTCTTAGGTCCACTTTTTGATTTCTGTTGGTTCGCCCAATTTTACTGGGGGTTCCATTCATCCACCCCTTCATCCACAATTTTTCTCAATTTTTGATTCGCCCATCTCATATTTTCTAAAATTCGTTCTCAGACCCATCTACAGTTCTGTCCACCTGTTCCCAGATCCGACCACCAGTCACCCCAAAAATCATATGAAATCACCACCACCTCCAAATCAAATTTCAAAAATAGTTCCAGTTCCGTGGTTTGATACCCTACAACTTTGAAGAAGATCTCAAGAGATGAATCGGAGGTTTACTAGGCGGTCAATGGTGGTTCTCAGACAAGTGCCCTATAGATCTGAGATTTCAGTTACTGTACAATAGGGGCTTGTAAATTCACTAAAGTTCTGATCCATCCAGATCCAGCAGATCTCTCTGGGTCTAAATCGAAGCATTTGAAAAGAGCTTTCCAACGATAGCTCATGCGTCCCGATCCGACGTCGGGATTGCTCGCAGCGGCCGTTTTCGCCGGAGCGCGCGCCGGAAGACAGCAACCAAAATCCGTGGACAGCTAGTTCATCAATTGGGAATCGGGGCCGATCGACCCCCGATCGGTGTTCCCGGCCGACCGCCGTCCGTGGAGGCGCGCCACCAGGGGTCCCCATCACAGTGGGTCCCACCCCCGCAGATCCGGAGGACAGCGCCGTCCGTGGGCCCCGCGGGCCCGCAGAACCCGCCGTTCGGAAAGCACGAAAACGCGGAGTTCGGCACCGCCGGGCGACATCAAGATGCTGCCCGTCAACCCGAGTTGCGTGATTCCCGGGCTCCACATGTGACCTTTTACCTCCCTGCGTGGAGTGGGTCAAATCTTTGTATTGCTGTGATATTGTTTAACCGGGAGTCCGTAATTCGGCCGGGGTTGTCTTCGCCACGCCGGGTGCGTGGAGGTAATGGTCCGAACCTCTTGGCGTTCATTTGCTTAGCTAGTATATGGTCTTTTGTCGCTGCCGAGAGCGTAGGTACTAGCCCGTGTGTCCATGTCACCGCTGTGAGAGTGAGTGTGACCTGTCCCGTGACTCGATCCGAGTCCGGAAGTTGAGTCGGACTACCCTTGACCTCCGCCGGTTCCTTAACCGCGCACGGTCCGCGCTTTCCCTCGCTTGGGACGACGAGTGAGCTTCCACTTCTGTTAGCGACGTTTCGCCACTAGGAGCTCGTAGTGTCGGGCTTAGTGTCTCCCTGGTGTGTGCTGCTGGTCGCATCTTCATCTAGAGTCCGAGGGTGGCACCTAATATTGTCATCTCCGTTGTCCGTCCCGCATCAGTTTGGTATCAGAGCAAGTCGAGTCTAGGGTAGTCTTTGCATATGTCTTGCATGCATCATGGTCTAAGTCGAGTCTAGGACCATCATTATTTTCAAAACAAAAAAAAAGTGTGTTTTAAATTGCATTTGCACCCTTTATTCGGTATCTTAAAAGGTGTTGTCCGAACGTTAGGCTACGCCTACCGGGAGGTCGCACACTTGCGGGAGTGATCTTCGGATCGATTAACTCCGCCCCGTATCGGATATTGGTTTAGGTCTAAGTGCATCATTTAGTGTGTGTTTGCATTAGTCGGTGTCTTCTAGGTCGTGTGTCAGTTGCATGCCCACCCGTCGAGGTACCCAATACTCGCCACCACCACCTATGGCGGACTCCCGGGCCCGTAGCTCCGATGAGTCCTCGACGGCCGAGATGTTCCGAGCCATTATGGAACGTCTTGACACGCGTATGGATGGTCTTAGTACGCGTATGGATGGCATAGGAACGCGTCTAGAAGGGCGGATGAAAGCCCTCGAGGATCGGGCCGAGTCTTCGGATCAGTCCATCCAGGGTCTAGTTGGGAGAATTGCCGTCCTAGAGAGAGGCCCAGTAGCGGCGCAACCCGCGCCGACGAATGGCCAACAAGAGCCGGTGCAGCAACCCGCTGTGTTAAGGGCTCAAGTGGAGAATGTTGGGGTTCAACAGGTGCATGTGGTGGATGATTATGCATCTGATAATGACCAAGGGGGTAACGGTCATCGTCATCAACGACGAAATCATGATGACGAGGATGACGACCGCATTCTTAGGGGTGTGCGTGCGGACCCTCCCACTTTTAGCGGGTCCTTGGACCCTAGGGTGTATTTAGATTGGGAGGCCGACATGGACCGGTACTTCGAGTGGTTTGAGATGACGGACCACCGAAGAGTCCGATACGCAAAGATGAAGCTGCAAGGGCAGGCCCAAACTTATTGGATCAATGTGGAGAGCCTGCTCAACCAGCGACGTCAACCCCAGATCGGTACTTGGGATGATATGAAAATCAAGTTGAGGGAGAAGTACCTTCCCGCCTCATATCGCCAACGTCTCATAGACAAGTGGCAAAGCATCTCCCAAGGGAACCGATCCGTGACCGAGTACACCGCCGAGTTCGATGAGTATTACTTACGGTGTGGGGTCACGGAAGAGAGCACCATGACTATATCCCGCTTTCGAAGAGGTTTGCGGCCCAATTATCAATATGAACTCTTTCGCCGCAATGCAACCACTTTGGAGCAGGCATATCAGATAGCTCTCGAATTGGAGCAGTTCGAGGCCGAGTTCGAGTCACCCCATCGGTTGGGCTCTTTTCCCCTTCGTAGTGTCGAGCCCCGTGGCTCATCTGGCACGTATCCGAGGGCCCCCATGGCTCGACCTCAGGAGCCCGCTCGTCCCGAGCCGTTTGCTCCTAGGCCTCGTCCTCCACCCCCGAGGGACCTTCCTCGTCCCCAGCATCTTACGGCCCCACCCATAGCCCGTCCACCGGCACCCGCACCTCCTGCACATCCTTTGTTGCCTATGCCTCCTATCCGTCGGGAGGATAAAGGTAAAGGACCTATGATTGGGGAGCCTAGTGGATCACGGCAGCAGTGTTATCGCTGCAATGGGTTTGGCCATTTCGCCAACCAGTGTCCCACCCGCCCATCTCTTCACATTGGGGACACACAGGCTGAGGATACCACCCCTACGGGCCTCGAGTTAGTCAGCTATGAGGCAGATGAAGAGCTAGCTAACGAGTACTATGAGATGGGAGGTGAGGCCCAGGATGCCCAGCATTCGGACGATACCCACGTGGGGGTCGTCAGGTGTATCCTCACCCAGCCGCAGGTCAGTGATGACTGGCGTCGGACTACTATCCTTCATGTATTCTGTAGGCTGGGGAAGCAAATTTGCAAGGTGGTCATCGATAGCGGGAGTTGTATCAATGCAATCTCCACGAACGCTGTCGCTCGTCTTGGTCTCACACCCGTAGACCATCCTTGTCCCTATCAGGTGTCATGGGTGGATACCACTTCCATTTCGGTCAGGCTGCGGTGCTTGGTCCCGCTGCAGCTCCACTCCTACAGTGATGAGATCTGGTGTGATGTTCTACCCATGGAAGTGGGTAGTATCATTCTCGGTAGGCCGTGGTTATTCGACCGGGATGCCACGCTCCATGGCCGGTCGAACACCTGTACCTTCGACCACGCTGGCCAGCGGGTCACCCTCCAACCCGTTCGGCCCAGGAGCCCATCAGTCAGGGGTCCTACTGGCCCTAGTACTCCGAAGCCTTCTGTTCCCGGGCCTAGTACCCCATCCCCAGCTCGGGCTATGACTGTTACCTCTGGCCCAGGAGATCCCTTGACGAGGAGATTGATGATGAGTAGCTCCCTGGAGATAGAGCAAGAGCTTAGTCAGGGCTGTCCGGTGTTTGCCATTACGGTCCGAGAGGTGGAGCGGGACTCCGAGGGTGAGCTCCCACCCGAGGTTGTTCCCATTCTGCAGGAGTATGCTGATGTCTTTCCCGATGAGCTTCCCGAGGGACTCCCACCTATGCGGGATATTCAGCATGCCATCGACCTTGTTCCGGGCTCCTCTTTGCCCAACCTTCCTCATTATCGCATGAGTCCCACGGAGCATGCCGAGCTTAAACGACAGGTAGATGAGTTAGTGCAGAGAGGGTCTGTTCGGGACAGCATGAGTCCATGTGCTGTGCCCGCGTTACTCGCCCCGAAGAAGGATGGTACGTGGAGAATGTGCATTGATAGTCGTGCCATCAACAAGATCACCGTGAAGTACAGGTTCCCTATTCCCCGCCTGGATGACATGCTAGACATGATGGCAGGTGCCACTATCTTTTTGAAGATCGATCTTAAGAGTGGCTACCATCAGGTGAGGATTAGGCTAGGTGATGAGTGGAAGACCGCATTTAAGACCAAGGATGGTCTATATGAGTGGTTGGTCATGCCTTTTGGGTTGACCAATGCCCCTAGCACTTTCATGCGGCTCATGACTCAGGTCCTTCGACCTTTCATTGGAGTCTTTGTAGTGGTGTATTTTGATGATATCCTTATCTATAGCCGCACCACAGGGGACCACTTGGACCACCTTCGGCAGGTCTGTCTACTTCTTCGGCGAGAGCACTTGTTTGCGAACCCACAGAAGTGTGCCTTCATGACACCTGAGCTTACCTTCTTGGGTTTCATTGTGTCTAGTACTGGGGTCTCCGCCGATCTGGAGAAGGTCCGGGCCATTGTTGAGTGGCCGGAACCCCGTACCGTTCATGATGTCCGCAGCTTTCATGGCCTTGCGACGTTCTACCGTCGCTTCATCCGCGGATTTAGCTCCGTCACCGCCCCGATCACGGATTGCATCCGGAAGGGCACATTTGTATGGACGAAGGCCGCATCTGTCGCCTTCAAGGACATCAAGGAGCGCATGACCCAGACACCTATCCTTCGATTGCCTGATTTCTCGAAGGTGTTTGAGGTCTCTTGTGATGCGTCGGGTGTTGGGATTGGAGGAGTTTTGAGTCAGGAGTCCCACCCGATCGCATATTTCAGCGAGAAGCTGAATGACGCGAAACTGCGATATTCCACGTATGATAAAGAATTCTACGCAGTTGTTCAGGCTCTTAGGCATTGGAGGCACTATCTTTTACATCAGGAGTTTGTCCTATACTCCGACCACGAGGCATTGAGGTACCTCCATTCGCAAAAGAAGCTTAACTCGCGTCATAGTCGTTGGGTCGAGTATCTCCAGCAGTTCACCTTTGTGCTGAAACATAAGGCTGGAGTGGAGAACAAGGTGGCTGATGCCTTGAGTCGGCGAGCATGTTTGCTTACCACCATGAGTGCCGAGGTCATAGGGTTAGAGAAGATGAAGGAGGCCTATGTTGATTGTCCTGACTTCGGTCAGATTTTTACCACTCTCCAGGCCGGACCCTCGAGAGACCTTGATGAGTATGTGCTTCAGGAGGGTTACCTCTTTCGAGGTAGCAGGCTATGTGTTCCCCGAACTTCGGTTCGAGATTTCTTAGTGTGGGAACTACATGCGGGAGGTCTAGCCGGCCACTTTGGTCGGAACAAGACTATTGAGGCAGTGGAGCATCGATTTTATTGGCCGAGCTTGAAGCGCGATGTTGCTAACATCGTGGCTCAGTGCCGTACATGTGCTACGGCCAAGATGAAGAAGCAAAGCTCGGGCCTTTATACGCCTCTACCCGTGCCTGATGCCCCGTGGCAGGATGTTAGTATGGACTTTGTTTTGGGATTGCCACGTACCTCCAGGAAGCATGATTCGGTCTATGTGGTGGTTGACCGTTTCTCGAAGATGGCCCTCTTTATCCCTTGCTCGAAGACTTCGGATGCTTCTAGGGTAGCCCGCCTATTCCTTACTCATGTGGTGTGCAAGTTCGGGTTGCCTCGCACTATAGTGTCTGACCGTGATGTTAGATTCACTTCCTACTTTTGGAAGACACTATGGCATATGATGGGTACTCACCTCAAGTTTTCCACTGCATATCATCCCCAGACAGACGGTCAGACTGAGGTGGTCAATAGGAGTCTGGGAGATCTTTTAAGGTGTCTAGTTAAGGACCGCATTGGGTATTGGGATCTCATTTTACCTATGACTGAGTTTGCATACAATGATTCGGTGAATAGGTCTACCGGCATGAGTCCATTTGAAATTGTCACAGGTCGTAGGCCTAGGAAACCCGTTGACCTTGTCCCCATGCCTATCCATGCTAGAGTGTCGGAGTCGGCCGAGTCGTTTGCTAGGCATGTTAGGAGTTTGCATGACGACATCCGTCGTCACATTGAGGCCAGCAATGCACGGTACAAGGAGTTAGCCGATGCCCACCGACACCACCGAGAGTTCCACGAGGGCGATACGTCATGATCAGGGTAAGACCTGAACGGTTTCCCTCTGGAACCGTTAAGAAGTTGCAAGCTCGCGGAGCCGGTCCCTTTAGAGTGTTGAAACGCGTTGGATCCAATGCGTATGTTGTGGACCTGCCCGAGGAATATGGTATAAGCTCTACCTTCAATGTATCGGATCTTGTTGCATATAGGGACCCAGCGGTGATCCCTAGTGAGCCTTTTGAGCCATCTCCTCCCCTTGAGAGTGATCCCACACCTGAGTATCCACTTCCACCTCCAGCCCATTTTTCACGGCAGCGTGAGCATATAGATCGTATACTGGACGAGCAAGTGACAATTACCAGGAGTGGATCTTACCCGCGCTACCTAGTGCGATGGAGTGGACGGCCCGCTACTGAGGACACATGGATCACACATGGCGAGTTACAGCAGATCGATCCGAACCTTTTGGAGCGATACAGGAGTGATGCAGACCCTTACTCGACAGGGTCGAGTTTCTCCCACCCGGGGAGAATTGGTGCGGACACCCGAGCAGTTGAGCGGCGCGATACGCCGAGCCACCGGTATCGCACACAGAGCACGACTCGAGCCACCTCAGCATCTATTTGGCTCGGAGACAGCCTGGAGACGCCCCCCTGAGTCCCGGCATTTATCATATTTAGTTAGACTTTATGTGTGTGTAATTTGTGTTTATTTCATTGTATGCGGTTTGCTATTTTGATTGTAAGAGGGGCTTATGTGCAATTTGGACCCCGTGGGCCCCACGGGCCCCCCCAGGCCCCATCCCATTGAGCCACCTCACGCATGGGCCCCATGTGGGGTCAGTCAACATGTCAAATGGAGGCTTCTAGATGGGTGGGCTAAGTGGGGGACAAGTGGCTTGGAAAGTCCACATTTTGGCCACCCACCCCACCTACCAAGTCAAGCCACTCTCCTTGGTCCAAGGGCTGCCCCCCTCCCCTTATTTTTTTATTTATTTTGTGTGTGTGTGTCACATGCCATCCCAGCCCTATATCTCCCACCCCTAGATCCTACGGTTGTGGATGGATGTGAGATGTAACCTATTTAAGCTTGTATTTTCTATTTTGATGAATTAATGCCATAAGAATTGTGAAAAAGCTTGAAGCTCCAGCCTTGGTGCGCCCCCTCCTCCTCTCCCTCTTCCCCTTGAAGCTGTGAAGGCTTCCTTCTGGTGGTGAGACTGCACCCTATCAGTTCTGGTAGCCGCCGCCACCGCCACGAGCTGCCACCGCACCGCCATCGCCATCAAAGGAGTTCTGCCCGCGCAGTACCACAGAAGCTTCCACGAATTTCTTGTCTCAGCCACGAGCTCAGATAGATCTGGAAATTTTAGTGGATGTTCCATAGGTGTCAAGGACATCCCTCAAATTTTGGTTTGCCATTCAGATCTCGTTTCATATTTTTTGATTTTCGTCCACTCTTCCATTTCGGTTCTGCTAGAGTTCTGACCAGATTCATCCCCTCCCTGAGTTTCATGTCTTAGGTCCACTTTTCGATTTTTTTTGGTTCGGCCAATTTTACTGGGGGTTCCATTCATCCACCCCTTCATCCACATTTTTTCTCACTTTTTGATTCGCCCATCTCCTATTTTCTAAAATTCATTCTCAGACCCATCTACAGTTCTGTGCACCTGTTCCCAGATCCGACCACCAGTCACCCCAAAAATCATAGTAAATCACCACCACCTCCAACTCAAATTCCGAAAATAGTCCCAGTTCTGTGGTTTGATACCCTACATCTTTGAAGAAGAGCTCAAGAGATGAATCAGAGGTTTACTAGGCAGTCAATGGTGGTTCTCAGACAAGTGCCCTATAGATCTGAGATTTTGGTTACTGTACAACAGGGGCTTTTAAATTCACTAAAGTTCCGATCCGACCAGATCCAGCAGATCTCTCTGGGTCTAGATCGAAGCATTTGAAGAGAGCTTTCCAACGATAGCTCATGCGTCCCGATCCGACGTCGGGATTGCTCGCAGCGGCCGTTTTCGCCGGAGCGCGTGCCGGAAGACAGCAACCAAAATCCGTGGACAGCTAGTTCATCAATTGGGAATCGGGGCCGATCGACCCCCGATCGGTGTTCCCGGCCGACCGCCGTCTGTGGAGGCGTGCCACCAGGGGTCCCCATCACAGTGGGTCCCACCCCCGTAGATCCGGAGGACTGCGCGTCCGTGGGCCCCGCGGGCCCGCAGAACCCGCCGTTCGGAAAGCACGAAAATGCGGAGTTCGGCACCGCCGGGCGACATCAAGATGCTGCCCGTCAACCCGAGTTGCGGGATTCCCGGGCTCCACATGTGACCTTTTACCTCCCTGCGTGGAGTGGGTCAAATCTTTGTATTGCTGTGATATTGTTTAACCGGGAGTCCGTAATTCGCCGGGGTTGTCTTCGCCACGCCGGGTGCGTGGAGGTAATGGTTCGAACCTCTTGGCATTCATTTGCTTAGCTAGTATACGGTCTTTTGCCGCTACCGAGAATGTAGGTACTAGCCCGTGTGTCCATGTCACCACTGTGAGAGTGAGTGTGACCTGTCCCGTGACTCGATCCTAGTCCGAAAGTTGAGTCGGACTACCCTTGACCTCCGCCGGTTCCTTAACCACGCACGGTCTGCGCTTTCCCTCGCTTGGGACGACGAGTGAGCTTCCACTTCTATTAGCGACGTTTCGCCACTAGGAGCTCGTAGTGTCGGGCTTAGTGTCTCCCTGGTGTGTGCTGCTGGTCGCGTCTTCATCTAGAGTCTGAGGGTGGCACCTAATAGTGTCGTCTCCCGTGTCCGTCCCGCATCACTAATATTTAAAGAACATGGCACCAAATATGAGCAAGGGATAGAGCACTTACTCGACCGGCTTGAAGAAACCGGTCCCGCTCGGAGACGTGGGCGAGCGGGGAAGCGTGGGTTCCCCACACGCCGCGCCAGTGTAGCTTCGACATGTTCAAGATTTTACATCACTACGCTCCATGCAAGGGGGTTGAACTTGGGGAAGGGAAACCAAAATTACATTCAAACACTACCTCCCACAGGGAGGGGCTGTAAGCCGGCCGGGCGGGGAGGGGAGAGTGAAGCTAGGAACTAAATGAAAGGATGATGACTGTTCTGTCCACTCTCTGGAACAAGGATAGACAATCGGTGTCGGCACTGCTACGGACTCCCCCGAGCTCCGTTCGCAACGAAACCAGTGAAAAAATCTTCGTAGTTGACTCAGGAAGATGTCTAATTTTGGGGGGAATTTCAAAATGACGGCGATGGTCGGGGCAGGGTCATGAATAGTGCCTCTACTTTCTGGTTCTGACAGCTACGGTACCACTGCAGCAGGAAGACGAGGTCACCACGGGTGCTCCCGATCTCTGATTCAGGCGACGCTAGAGTCACTGGATTCGTTGTCGAGTCCTCTTCAAACGGAGACTTACAAGGATGTCAGAGGAGGTAGGAGTAGACACAGACAGCCTGGATAGTGATCAGGTGTCAGTTCAGTCCCCGAGTGGACAGAACAGTGCACCTGAGGGAGGAAATTGAGAACGCTTAGCTCCGGATGCCGAACGGGATACCGCTTCTTGTTCCTAGAAGTAGACTCATCGTAGAAGATCTCAGACAAGTGCCGCCTCCAGATCTTTAAGGGGTTGGCCTTCGGAAGCTCTGCAAGCGGCTTTAGGTTACCAGTTTGGAGGAAGACGCGCTGTGTGGGGAGATCGTCTCCCTCGGGCAGCCACGAGCTCAGGTTGGGACGAGACCACTGCCGTTCCAAAGAATACAGGGAGACACTTCCGAAGGTACTAGTTGTGCCTCCAGGGACGTCGAGATGAAGTCGAGGTCGCCGCTGCAAGCTGCTGGTCCTCTGTAGATCCTGAGCTGCGAACTGGCTAGCTGGGAGTAGCTCCAATGGCACAAGAGATAGGGGAGGGAGGTGAAGGAACTAGGTTGATGGAGGGGGAGAGTGGGGGGGGCGACCATATCTAGGGTTTGGGGAAGGGGAGGGTGGGAGGGGAGGGAAAAGATTCAAACTTGGCCTAGGGCGGGGTGGGTTCATCCTTGAAAAGGTGGAGGCTTGCTTGGGAAGGGGAATGGGTAGTTGGGGGTTGGGAGGTGGGATGAGGATTGGTGGAGACCTCTTGGGGATGGGGTGGAGTAAAGAGGAGGTTTGTGGGGAGTTGGAGAGGTCTTAATGGAGGAAGAAGGGAGAGAGAAAGTGGTTGGGAGGGGAGGAGAGAGAGAAGGGGGCGAACCCCTTAGAGAGAGAGAGGGAGAGAGAGAGGGGGGAATAAGGGCTTCTCACCCACTCAATTGGATTCTCTCCAAAAGAAGAAGATTTAAATTGGACACTTAAAAATTAAAATATTCTTTCATTAACTTCAAATGGGGGGAATGAGGTCTTATATATAGGTGTTGAACACCCTCCTTGACTGAATGTCTAATTTGATAGCTTTTGATGATGACCAAACACTATATGTATACATATATATTGTCTTTGAAATGTTCTAGCATCTAAAGTCTTGCAAAGCTTAACTTCCAATTGAGGACTTGAAGCTAAGAAGGTTAAAGAACAATCTCATTGGGTAAGCCTCTTGAACTCAAATTGCAAGGCTACATCTAATTTCCAGTTATGTCTTTGCAGGGCAAGGAACGTGCCTAAACACTTGAGGAGCTCAATGATGGTCGGTGAGATCCACTTCAACTTATTGGCCCTTGATCTTATGGTTTGATGTTCATTATTTTTGATCTTAAGGATCATATTGGTTTGGGTCTTATCGAAACTTAAATGTATTGGGTTTTTCCTATCCATGTCTTTACAACATTCCCTTTGTTGTTTTAAAACCCAACATGGAACCCCCTAGCTTGTTACTTGGACTTATAGTATTTTTGTTCTACTTGTTAGAAGTCCAGGGACAAGGGTCGACCCCTGGTAGCTTGTTTTTAACTCCCGTCGGGTCCTTTCACCATAACTGCAAGGGTCGACCCCAAGGGTCGACCCCCTCACGTGAGGGTCGACCCCAAGGGTTGACCCCTGAGAGTTGTTTTTTTAACCCGCACGGAAGGGGCACGAGGGTCGACCCATTGAATCTAGCTCTTGAAAACCCCACGAGGGTCGACCCCAAGGGTTGACCCTTTCCGGTCCGGGGCAGCGCCGTCAAATACGACCTTCATGTAGGCGTACCAAAAGTCTTCCAAGTCCGGTCCATTTGCCCCAAATCACTCCAGGATATGTGGATCTGGTCCCTAAGCTATCTTTTGACCATCCAAATTATATAAAACATCTTTTGGGGTTGTAAACCGAAGTGAAATTCGGAGAGATCTAAAGTGTGTTATTGTTCTAACAATTGTGAGTGCAGGTTCGCAACAGCAGCTCCAGGGGCTTCTTCCACCTTGTTCTGAACCTGAAAGTGAAGGGAAGAAAGTTGAATCAAGCCTCTACATCATCCCCAACAGCAAGCTGCGTGGGATATCAAAGCTGCAACCTTATTTGTTCGACATAGCCTCATTCTTCCTCAAGGATCGATCTTCCTCCTACCGAAGCACCAAACTACGTTCGGAGAAGAAGAAGGGGGAGCTCCAACTACGATTAATCATTCTTCACTCCTTATTCTCAAAATCATTTAGTTTGAACTTGAGCATTTATTGTAAAAACATGAATCAGATTCTTGTGTGTGGTGTTCGTGTTCGGAAATACGAACGTGTGTGTACGTGTGTGGTAGCCCAGATCGGGTGCCGCGTGTGTGTGTTTGTTATTCTACACAGCGTGTGTGTGTGGCTCACTTCATAGTGAAGTCTTGATCCTCATGAGTGAGGGGTGGACGTAGGGGACACGGCAGTGTACCCGAACCACCTAAAAATCCCGTGTTGTTATGTTAGATGGACGCAGTCTATCTCCACGAAGTGTGGATCTAGAGGGGGTTGAATGGATCTACTGCCTAATTAAAAACCAGTAAGAGGTTCTAATGCGGAATATAGGCAAATCTATTAAAACACTAACTCGAGTGTATAAACAGAGCAGAAGCACAAGCAATCTGTGAAGATCATCAAAAGAATCAGTCACGCACACAATTCATGGACAATCACACAAACATAAGGCACCCAAGATTTTTAGGTGGTTCGGTCAAAGACCTACGTCTACCCCACACTCAACCAAGTATGGCTTACTGCTGCGCAGTACAGCTTGCGTCTGCTCGGCACTACAGCTTGGCCTACAAACCGCTGAGCAACACAGCTTGCTGTCCGAGACAAGTCTCGCCTGCTGAGGATTACAGCTTCACCTGTCCAGTGGAATCCTCCACTGCAACTGCTGGGGTTTACAACTTACCCAACCAGAGGCGGCACCTCTGCTAACAGCTGACTCACAGCTTGAAGAAACAAGAGTTCGGAAAGTAAAGACAGAATCAAATAAAAATAGAAAACACAAATGGGAATGTAGCTTGAATGAGCAAAGGCTCAGCTCTGGTGCCTGAACCAAGAGTCTGAGATACAACCTCTCAATCAAACTCTCTCAATCTCACTCACTCAACTCATCTCTCTTTTCTTCTCTTCTCTCTTTTTCTTCTTCTCTGTTTTTCATTTCTCTGTGGATCGGTGGCTCTCTACTGCTTCAGGCTTCTACCTCTCTGTATAGACTTTGCCACTGGTTGATCGATCAGCCTTCATCTGAAGACAAAGACTCATATATATACAGCAGCAGATTGGATAAGGGCACGTGGCTTCCACATTTCCCGCCCAGAGAATTCGCCAGATCTGAGGCAATTTCATCTACATGGTAGCATCCTTGATGGGCTGCTTCCACGTGTCACCATCCCAGCACCTCATCCTCCTTGGATCACGAGCCAGGTCATCAATCCCATCAAAGAATCCCTGTCAGATAGTCGAAATAGAATCATCAGTTTAAGTATTAAACTCTGTATAGACTTTGCAGGATTGAATGCATTGTATAGACTTCACTGTATGGACTTTCTGAGCTCGAATGCAATGTACAGACTCTGCAGAACATTCAGTAGCCAACATATAGACTTAGGCAATGTAACAACTTGGACAGACAACTGACAATGTATGGACTTCAACTCAAAGATGCACAATGTACATACTTGAATTCATTTGATGCATAATGTGCAAACTTGAATGCTGTGCGATGTACAGACTTCATGTTATGCATTAGACTCTAAGGAAGACAGACTATGTATAGACTTAGGCAGCCTTCAGCTTGATGTACAGACTTCAAGAACGATGCATGCAATGCACTGGACAATGTATGGACTTAGCCGATGCAGACTAGTCTGATGTACAGACTTGCTCGTTGTTCAGACATCATGAACAATGTACAGGCTTGCCAAAGGAAACTCTGTACAGACTTGATCAAAGCAAGGTAATCGAGTGTATAGACATTCACAATGTATAGACTTGCCAAGTGAAAGGGCTGTACAGACTTGATGAACGATGCAAGGCAAACGAATGTATAGACTTCCAATGTATGGACTTGCCAACTGGGCGATGTACAGACTTGAGCAAGGCAAAGTCTGTACAGACTACAAGGTTCACAATGTATAGAGTTTGCCAAGACAACTGAACGATGTACAGACTTTCACAATGTGTAGACTTTGGCAACACAACGGCTGTACAGACGTCCACTCAACTACGATATACAGACTTGCCAAGGGAAACGACAGTAAAGCTATCAGTGTATAGACTTCGAGTGCAACGTCGGTAAAGCTACTGATATATAGACTTGCAAGATCACTGATGGATGTACAGACTTGGAAGTTCACTGATGGATGTACAGACTTCACCTCGAGCAAGCAACATTGCAGTGTATGGACTTTGAAGAATGATGCATGACGCTGTACAGACTTCACTTGAAACAGTCCAATGTACAGACTTTACCTAACACAGTCCAATGTACATACTTGCTGATGCATTGTATAGACTTACATGAGACTCTCAAAGAGACGCTCAATGTACGGACTTAGTCTGATGCGTTGTATAGACTTGCATGAGACGCTCAATGAGACGCTCAATGTACAGACTTCAAGTCCAGTGTATAGACATTGCCTTAGACGCTAAATGAGACGAACGTTGTGCAGACTTGCTGGTCAAATAGACACAGACTCTGTACAGACTTTAGCGTGCAGACATACAGATAATGTGAATGTATAGACTTAACACAACGATGCAATGTATGGACTTTACAAATGCAAGTAATGTAGTTATGTATAGACTTTGGGCTTACCATGCAATGTATAGACTTTGAACACAAATGCCACAGTGCAATGTATGGACTATGCTATGCATGAAGACGAGTGTATAGACTTGGAAATCTGGGGGCGTCGACGCATCTAAGAAGGGGAATAGTGTACATGCTTAGCTAATGCAATGTACACACTTACTGCGTTGACACTGCATGAAACACTAAATAAGATGCACAGTTGTATAGACTTGGATATCTGGGGGGAGTCGACCCATCAAAGAAGGGGGTCGACCCATGATGCATGAATGTATAGACATGTTCTAAGCGATGCACAAACACAACACAAAGCAGTGTATAGACTCTACGTGCAATGTGTAGACTTTGAGTGTGTGTGCAGTGTGTGAACCTGTAAAATGCATGGAACACACATACAATCTGATAAGAACAATTTCATCAAAGCATAAACAGTTGCCAATCAATCAAAACAAGGTGTTGCTAATGAAGTAAAACATATTGTCAACATCATCAACACAGAGGAGTCACAACAATCTCCCCCTTTTTGATGATGGCAACCCCCTATCATATAGAATAGCAATTACCTGTCATACAGATGATGAAAGACATGATTTGTTATTCAGATTGTCATGCAGATGCTATGCATGCATGCTACGAAATGTAAGCAACTCCCTGCTAACAAAATCTCCCCCTTTGCCATAACATAATGCATACACTTCCCCTGGAATGAATTCAGAATTCATACAATATTCTCCCCCTTTGCCATCAACAAAGAGGAGGGAAAGTGAGTACAAGGGAAGGAACAAGAGATATCATCTGACTGGCATTCTGAACAAGTAGTTCAGGAATAAGCATTCTAAAGCACAGAGTCTTCAGTCATATGAAGTTATAAACTACTTTCAGATAGAATTCTGGTTTAAAGACTATAAAATTTTGAGTTCATGCACTACAATCAATGGATAAGTTTTCTGTGCATGATAAAACAATAAACCAGAATCACATTTGCATGAGAGATTCAGTTTCAAAATATCTTACTTTCATAGACTCATTAAAAATATGATTAAGAGATACCAGGTCATGTATTGAAAATAAACAAATTTACATCCAAGAAATTTCTTGTGAAGGAACAGCATTTTCAATATTAGTTTATTTAGGGCATTTAGGTACCATTTGCCTTTTTACGTAAGGGTATACGTTTATCAGACGCCAATACCCCTAGATACTCAACATCATGGGCCATTCTGCCTATGTTCAAACACAATAAAACTGATGTACACCTTTTTATGTGAGGGTACACGTTTATCAGAAGCCAGTTACCCCAGGTACTCAGTGAAACCAACCTACTAGTTTGATCATTTTATACAGAGATAGCTGATACACCTCATGACATGAGTGTTGTCCACTTCTTTGATGGATCACTCAGTTTCTCAGTGATTTACCAGTCATTGCTCTGCCAATGTTATTTTTCAATTGATTTTCAAGATTTTCAACATTATCTTAGCTGTCCTTTATTTGTTTCAGAATGACTTGTTTAAGAACAATACACATACTTAGCTTCTCTAACATGATTTCAGATGAGTTTTCAGATTTCAGATATAAGTAGCTTTGTCTGACATGAAATAAGAAAAGGGTTGAGAGTTTTATCAATTTTCAGCTTTCTTATTTACTGATTGCAATCTTTAAACTCCAAAAATTATAAAATTTAAACCATTAAGTCAGTCTTTAAGCAATTGAAATTCTTATAACTGAAGAAGTCCATTTTCTATTGCTTGGAAATCAGAACTGACTAACAGATTGCCATATGTCAGATTCAATCATTCAGAGTCAAAGAATGAATGAATTCAAGTAAGTTGATGACCACTCTGAATTTCTAATAATACTCCCCCTGTCTATATGCATGCAGTTTTACAAATGAATGGCAAGAATTAGATACCAACTGTTATAATATGCATTACTCTGCTCTGTTCTATATGCATGTGGTTTTAGATGAGAGAAAGCTTAGACACAATCATAACTAAATGATATGCAATGAATAATATGTCATGAAAAAATATGTCATGCATGCATGGTCTAGTCTAACATTCAACAATCACAGAGTTTTATTCAAGCTATCAGATGCAAGTCCAAATCAGAAATTTTATTCAAAGCAGCTGAAAAAATTATTCATCATGCTGAAATTTACACAAGCCAAGTTCTCTTCTAAGAAATTTGAACCTTTCATTCCCAAGAGGCTTAGTAAAAATATCAGTAATTTATTTTTCAGTTTCAATGAAGTTCATTTCAATTTCATTTTTATTTACAACATCTCTCAGAAAATGGTGTTTTATCTCTATATGCTTAGTCCTAGAATGATGAACATGATTTTTAGCAAGGCATATAGCACTAGTATTATCACATAACATTGGAATACATCCCAATTTTATCTGATAATCATCCAGTTGGTGCTTGATCCATAGTACTTGGGCAGCACAATTACCTGCAGCAACATATTCAGCTTCAGCTGTAGACAAGGCTACAGTGTGTTGCTTCTTAGATGCCCAAGATACTAGACAGCCACCTAAGAATTGACAGTAGCCACTAGTGCTTTTTCTATCTACTCGACACCCAGCATAATCTGCATCAGTGTAAGCTAGAAGTTCTAACTCACACTTGGCAGGATACCACAGACCTAACTCTTGGGTGCCTAGTAAATACCTAAAAATCCTTTTCACTGATTTAAGATGTGATTCTTTAGGACTAGCCTGAAATCTAGAGCATAAACACACTGAAAATTGAATATCAGGCCTAGATGCTGTAAGATATAGAAGGGATCCGATCATACCTCTATATAGCCTTTGATCCACTGGTTTACCTTTAGGATCTTCATCCAAACTGGTTGAGGTACCCATTGGAGCAGCTATTTCCTTGAGGTTGTCCATTTTGTACTTCTTCAATAAATTCTTTATGTACTTGGACTGAGAGATGAAAGTTCCATCCTTTGTTTGTATAACCTGCAGTCCAAGAAACAATTTGAGCTCGCCCATTGAGCTCATTTCAAACTCATTAGTCATTATCTGAGAGAATTCCTCACACAATTTGGGGTTAGTTGACCCAAACACAATGTCATCCACATAAATTTGAATGATAAGAATATCTGAATGACTCACCTTGGTAAACAATGTTTGATCAACTACACCTCTTGTGAAGTTCTTGTCAGTGAGGAATTTGCTCAACCTGTCATACCAAGCTCTAGGAGCTTGCTTTAAACCATAGAGAGCCTTTTTGAGTTTATAAACATGATTGGGAAGTCTAAGCATTCAAACCCAGGAGGCTGCCTCACATAGACATCCTCACTAATTTCCCCATTTAAAAAAGCAGATTTCACATACATTTGCTGAAGATTTGTTCCTAGGGAGCATGCATAAGTCAATAATATTCTGATTGCTTCTAACCTGGCTACAAGGGCGAATGACTCTTCAAAGTCAATTCCAAATTCCTGATTATACCCCTGAGCTACAAGTCTGGCCTTATTTTTAATGACATTCCCTGATTCATCAGTTTTATTTCTGAACACCCATTTAGTCCCTATGACTGTTTCATGATCAGGAGGTGGAACCAAATGCCACACCTTATTCCTGTCAAATTGATTAGCTCCTCATGCATGGCATTAATCCAATGCACATCTTTGAGAGCACAGTCAATGGACTTGGGTTCAACATTTGAAACAAAAGCATAAGCATTCAATTCATTTTGAATTCTCAAGTGGCCTCTAGTCCTAGGGGGATCATGCAGATTTCCAATTACATTATCTACAGGATGATCTTTAAGATATCTAATGTTAACAATTGGATTATCATGAAGTTCATTTACCTCCCCCTGAACTGTAGGCTCTTCTTCATTAGGCTCTTCATTTCCTTCCTCATTTTCGGATTGGTCTGCAGAATTTCCTTCTTTCAGAATATCACCACTGTCTTCATTCCTGCATTGACCAACATCAGTCTTTAATAAGGATTCATCAAATACTATATGTGGAGATTCTTCAACAGTTTTGGAATTCAGATTGTACACTCTATATGCTCGGGTATTTTCAGAATAACCAAGAAAAATTCCTGGTTCACCTTTAGGTTCAAATTTATCAAGGTCTCTTTTATCATTTATATGAATGAAACATTTACAACCAAAAACCTTGAAATGAGCAATGGAAGGTTTCTTACCCTTTAAGATCTCATAGGGTGTTTTCTGAGTAGAAGGTCTTACCATGGCTCTGTTAATTACATAACAGGCTGTATTTACTGCTTCAGCCCAAAACTTCCTTGGTAGACCACCTTCAACCAATAGTGTACGACCCATCTCCACTAGGGTTCTGTTCCTTCTCTCACAATCCATTCTGCTCAGGTGTCCTTGGTGAGGAGTACCTGTGATTAATTCCATTTGACCTGCAGAATTCATCAAACTGTGAGTTTTCAAACTCACCTCCATGATCAGTCAAGATATTTTCAATTTTCTGATTTATTTTAACATAGAACTCCTGAAATTCTGAGAATGCATCACTCTTATGTGATAAGAAATAAACCCAAGTATACCTAGAGAAGTCATCTACCATGACAAACCCATACTTCCTCCCTGATAAGCTGACAGATCTGGTTGGCCCAAAAAGGTCCATGTGTATCAGCTCATAGGGTTTAGAAGACAGATTTTCAGTTCTAGATTTAAATGACTTTCTAGTTATCTTTGACTGAGTGCATGCATCACAGATTTTATTTTCATTCTTAAAGAAAACTTCAGGAAGTCCTCTAACCATGCCATGCTTATTCAGTTTATGTAAAACAGTGTAACTAGCATGACCTAACCTACGATGCCATAAAAATGCTAACTCTTCTCTACTAGCAGTAAGGCATAGGTTAGAATGTTGAATATCATCTAAATCTATCATGTAAGTGTTATTTATACTCTTACCAGAAAATTTAACAGTCTCGGAATCAGGTTCAAAGACCTTGCAACATTGAGAGTCAAAAAGCACTTTGCATCCTTTATCACATTGTTGGCTGATACTAAGTAAGTTATAAGCTAAGCCTTCAACCAACATAACATCCTCAATGCAACAAGTAGAACACTTACCTACTTTACCTGATCTGACAATTTTACCTTTTGTGTTACTGCCAAAGGTGACAAGGCCTCCTTGTTTCTCTGTCAGCATGCAGAACTTCGCCTTATCCCCTGTCATATGCCTGGAGCAGCCGCTATCCAAGTACCACAAGGTGTTCTTGGCTGCCAGGCATACCAACATACACAATTAGGTAGAGAGGTTTAGAACCCAAGACTGATTGAGCTCCATAACAGATGAAATAGAAGCAAAGCAAGAAAGCAGACTTTTCGGAATACACATTTGTTTAAATGAATTTTGTTCAGTGGATTCTATAGATTTCCTTCTGTTGTTGTTCCTCTTCTTGTTGTTGTTTGTCTTCTTATTGTTTGCACCAGCATGATTATTGACAGTGTTTTTTCTTTGCCAGTGCCTTGGCCAGGGTGCATTCATGAAGTTGTGGCCATAGTAGTTCTGGGCTGGCTAAAGAAATTCAGATTCCTAGGTGTCCAATTGCCATACCCATCAACCCAATTTCTAGGGTAAGGTCTATAAGACTGTGTAGCCTGATGTCCAAGACCTGTAAACCTTCCTTGAGTCCTAGTCCATCCTGACCTATTTGGATAGGTTGACTGTGCAAAGAAGTGGGACTGGGCTCTAGGTTGGTAGAAGTGTTTGGGTTGAGCTCTAACAGCATTCTGCCTCCCCTGCACCTTGGACCCTGCTGACCTATTCATAGGTGTGTATTGGGTCTTCTTCAGAGGTGGTGGTGATGGTGGAGACTTGGTACCCTTAACATGGGGTTTATAAGATTGTTTAGATTGACCCCGAACCTGAGACTGAGCTTTGGGATTCTGCTTAGATGTGCTAGCTCTACTAGGCTCACTCAGTTTTTGTTTGCCCTTCTCCTCAGCACTGGGCTTTTTCAGATTAGCAGTTTTGTTCATTGAAATGTTTAAATTCATGCTAATTAGAGGTCCTTTTTCTTTTTGTGCAACAAATGAAATAGTTTTCATTCCAAAGGTTTTTGTTGCACTAGAATTAAATCCTAGTCCCTCTTTTCTAAAATTGACCTTTAACCCTAACAAAGCATTTAGATTATCTGTTCCCTAGGTCATTTTATCAATAGTCTTAAGCTTGTCCTCATTATCCTTCTGAATGTCTTCAATGGATCTTTTCAGTTCTGTATTCACACTTAGGACAGCTTGATATTTTTCATTCAATATTTTTATCTCACTTTCATACTTCTGGATTTTCAGCTTCCATTCATCAGCTTCTTTTTCTAACCTCTCATTATCTTCTTTAGAGGCTTTTAACTCATTTTTGATTTCATCTAATTCAGAACATGTGAGTTTCAAATTTTTATTCTCAGATTCTAAACATGCAATTTTATCAATTAGAGTCGTATCATTTTGCATGGAGTTAATCTTTCTTCTTAGATGCCTGTTTTCTTTTCTAATATCATCAGCTCTATCAGCTATGTCATGGTAAGCATCTACCCAATCAGCAATTGTGAAATTTTCAAATCTAGTGATTACCTCATCTGAGTCCTCTTCTCTGTCTTCTGAGCTTGTTGCCATAAGGCAAATGGGCTTCTCATATTCGGCTTCACTATCTGAGTTGCTACTGAAGGAACTTCATCACTCCAGGTACTCACCATTGCTTTCCCTTTCGTGTTCCTTCTCTTTGACTTGTCCTTGTATTTCTGATTATCTGGACAGTCAGCTTTCAGATGGCCTGGTTTCCTGCATTGATAACAAGTATTAGTTTCAATTTTCTTTGCAGGATTTTATTTATACCTTTTGTCCCTTCGGCCACCACTATACTTCTTTTGGCTGAATCGTCCTGCTCCTTTCCTGAGAAATCGCCTGAACTCTCTTGTCATCATGGCCATCTCAGAATGAGTTATGTCTTCTTCATTCAAGCTTTCCTCTGATGATGAACTGCTAGAGCTGGATTTGCTGGAACCAGCCTTCAGCGCTATCGGTTTCTTCTTCTTCTCAGCTTCCTCCATCTTTGGCATATTAATCTCATATGCCATCAGCGAGCCGATTAGCTCATCAGCCCTTGTATTTCGCAAGTCCCTTGACTCCTCCATCACTGTAGCCTTAGTATGCCAAGCATGAGTCAGGGAGCGCAGTATCTTCCTCACTACATCATATTCAGTCTGAGGTTTCCCGAGACCTCTGAGACCATATGTAATGATAGTTAATCGAGAGTACATCTCCTTGATGGTCTCGTTCGGCTTCATCTTGAATGCTTCGTATTCTGACACCAGGAGATTAGCCTTCTGCTCTCTAACCTGAGAGGTCCCTTCATGAATGACTTCCAGTGCATCCCACATCTCCTTACCTGATTTGCAGGCTGATAGGCGGGAGAATTCTGTAGGGTGCAGAGAGCACTGGATGGCGTTTATGGCACTCCAATTCAGTGTAGACCTCCTTATCTCCTCCTTGGTCCAGACTTCCTCATTACGGGATAGCTCATAAGGTCCCTTGCCGACTACCTTCCAGATCTCGTAATCCTTAGCCCTCAAAAACACTTGCATATGGTTCTTCTAGTATGCGTAGTTAGATCCATCGAAGAATGGGGGCTTTGTGGTTGAGTGTCCTTCAGCTATCATCCCTCGAGCATCCATCTTGCCTTTTCTCTTCGGGGGATGAGTCCCTGTAGAAGAGTATGGCTCTGATACCAAGTGTTATGTTAGATGGACGCAGTCTATCTCCACGAAGTGTGGATCTAGAGGGGGGTGAATAGATGTACTGCCTAATTAAAAACCAGTAAGAGGTTCTAATGCAGAATATAGGCAAATCTATTAAAACACTAACTCGAGTGTATAAACTGAGCAGAAGCACAAGCAATCTGTGAAGATAATCAAAAGAATCAGTCACGCACACAGTTCATGGACAATCACACAAACACAAGGCACCCAAGATTTTTAGGTGGTTCGGTCAAAGACCTACGTCCACCCCACACTCAACCGAGTATGGCTTACTGCTGCGCAGTACAGCTTGCGTCTGCTGGGCACTACAGCTTGGCCTACAAACCGCTGAGCAACACAGCTTGCTGTCCGAGACAAGTCTCGCCTGCTGAGGATTACAGCTTCACCTGTCTAGTGGAATCCTCCACTGCAACTGCTGGGGTTTACAGCTTACCCGACCAGAGGCAGCACCTCTGCTAACAGCTGACTCGCAGCTTGAAGAAACAAGAGTTCGAAAAGTAAAGATAGAATCAAATAAAACTAGAAAACCCAAATGGGAACGTAGCTTGAATGTGCAAAGGCTCAGCTCTGGTATCTGAACCAAGAATCTGAGATACAACCTCTCAATCAAACTCTCTCAATCTCACTCTCTCAACTCATCTCTCTTTTCTTCTCTTCTCTCTTTTTCTTCTTCTCTGTTTTTCTTTTCTCTGTGGATCGGTGGCTCTCTGCTGCTTCAGGCTTCTACATCTCTGTATAGACTTTGCCACTGGTTGATCGATCAGCCTTGATCTGAAGACGAAGACTCGTATATATACAACAGCAGATTGGATAAGGGCGCGTGGCTTCCACATTTCCCGCCCAGAGAATTAGCCAGATCCGAGGCAATTTCATCCACATGGCAGCATCCTTGATGGGCTGCTTCCACGTGTCACCATCACAGCACCTCGTCCTCCTTGGATCACGAGCCATGTCATCAATCCCAGTAAAGAATCCCTGTCAAACAGTCAAAATAGAATCATCAGTTTGAGTATTAAACTCTGTACAGACTTTGCAGGATTGAATGCATTGTATAGACTTCACTGTATGGACTTTGTGAGCTCGAATGCAATGTACAGACTCTACAGAACATTCAGTAGCCAACGTATAGACTTAGGCAATGTAACAACTTGGACAAACAACTGACGATGTATGGACTTCAACTCAAAGATGCACAATGTACAGACTTGAATTCATTTGATGCATAATGTGCAAACTTGAATGTTGTGCGATGTACAGACTTCATGTTATGCATTAGACTCTAAGGAAGACAGACTATGTATAGACTTAGGCAGCCTTCAGCTTGATGTACAGACTTCAAGAATGATACATGCAATGCACTGGACAATGTATGGACTTAGCCGATGCAGACTAGTCTGATGTGCAGACTTGCTCGTTGTTCAGACATCATGAACAATGTACAGGCTTGCCAAAGGAAACTCTGTACAGACTTGATCAAAGCAAGGCAATCGAGTGTATAGACATTCACAATGTATAGGCCTGCCAAGCGAAATGGCTGTACAGACTTGATGAACGATGCAAGGCAAACGAATGTATAGACTTCCAATGTATGGACTTCCCAACTGGGCGATCTACAGACTTGAGCAAGGCAAAGTCTGTACAGACTACAAGGTTCACAATGTATAGAGTTTGCCAAGACAACTGAACGATGTACAAACTTTCACAATGTGTAGACTTTGGCAACACAACGGCTGTACAGACTTGCCAAGGGAAACGACGGTAAAGCTATCAGTGTATAGACTTTGAGTGCAACGTCGGTAAAGCTACTGATATATAGACTTGCAAGATCACTGATGGATGTACAGACTTGGAAGTTCACTGATGGATGTACATACTTCACCTCGAGCAAGCAACAGTGCGGTGTATGGACACTGTACAGACTTTGCCTAACACAGTCCAATGTACATACTTGCTGATGCATTGTATAGACTTACATGAGATGCTCAAAGAGACGCTCAATGTACAGACTTAGTCTGATGCGTTGTATAGACTTGCCTGAGACGCTCAATGAGATGCTCAATGTACAGACTTCAAGTCCTGTGTATAGACATTGCCTTAGACGCTAAATGAGATGAACGTTGTGCATACTTGCTGGTCAAACAGACACAGACTCTGTACAGACTTTAGCGTGCAGACATACAGAAAATGTGAATGTATAGACTTAACACAACGATGCAATGTATGGACTTTACCAATGCAAGCAATGTAGCAATGTATAGACTTTGGGCTTTCCATGCAATGTATAGACTTTGAACACAAACGCCACAATGTAATGTATGGACTCTACTATGCATGAAGACAAGTGTATAGACTTGGAAATCTGGGGGCGTCGACGCATGATGCATGAGACACACTTACTGCGTTGACGCTGCAGACTTAGCCAATGCAATGTACACACTTACTGCGTTGACGCTGCATGAGACACTAAATAAGATGGACAGTTGTATAGACTTGGATATCTGGGGGGAGTCGACCCATCAAAGAAGGGGGTCGACCCATGATGCATGAATGTATAGACATGTTCTAAGCGATGCACAAACATAACACAAAGCAGTGTATAGACTCTACGTGCAATGTGTAGACTTTGAGTGTGTGTGCAGTGTGTGAACCTGTAAAATGTATGGAACACACATACAATCTGATAAGAACAATTTCATCAAAGCATAAACAGTTTCCAATAAATCAAAACAAGGTGTTGCTAATGAAGTAAAACATATTGTCAACATCATCAACACAGAGGAGTCACAACACGTGTGTCACTTGTGGTTTGATCTTCCGCATCCATGTACTAGTGGGCTTCACGGTGAGTTGAGCATACATCGCTTCCTTAATCAAACATCTACACTAATTTACACGCTTTTACAAGTGAGATCATGTTCGAGTGAGGCCTAGTGCTTGTGTGGTTAATTACCATTGTTTTCAATTGGAAGAAATTTTTAATTGGCCAATCAATTCACCCCTCCCCTCTTGATTGCCCCCGTTCGGGACTCAACAATTGGTATCAGAGCCTTGGTCTTTTTTTCACTCGACCACACGGTCGTAGAGCAAATCCCTTTATATGGCAAACAAGGGGATGATGCCCGAAGGGCATTCGATCCAAAGACCTTCGTTCTTTGATGGATCAAATTACCCTTATTGGAAAAATAGAATGTATATTTTTCTACGAGCCCAAGACTATGACGTGTGGCGCGTCATTAGCAAGGGTCCGTATACTCTGTCTCAAAATGAGGATGAGTGGGATGATGAGGATATAAAAAAGTGTTCAGCAAACTTTAAAGCCATGAATATAATACAGTGTGCCATTCATCCTAATGAATACTCACATATTTCCATGTGTTCTTATTCAGATAAGGAGCTCGTAAAAAAAGTTCTGAGATCCTTGTCATCATAATGGCACACAAAGGCCACTGTAATCGAGGACTCAAAGGATCTCAGCACTTTGAAATTGGACGAGCTAATTGGCTCCTTGATGACTTACGAAATCAACATCAAGAGGAGCGAGGAGGAGCACAAGAAGAAGAAGGTCGTCACACCATTGGCGCTGAAGGTGGACCAACAAGACTCAGAGGGTAGTGACGATGGCTCCATGGGCAACACCGAGGATGAGGAGCTGGTTGCACTGATCACTAGAAGAGTGAGAAGATTTGTCAAAGGGACAAGAAAATTTGGTGGTCGATTTAGAAAAGGACCAAGAAGGCAAGGTCCTAACAAAGGTGAGAATAGCAAGAAAGAGGAAGTCATTTGCTACGAGTGCAAAAAAACCCGGACACATGCGGGGTGAGTGCCACGAGCTCATAAAAAAATTCATGAAAGGAAAATTCAAGAAGCCAAAGGCCATGGTGGCTGCATGGAGTGATGAAGACGAGGTCGAGTCCAAGAAGGAAGATGAACTGGATGAGTTGGTTCAGAATTTGTGTTTCATGGCAAATGAAGACGATGCCAATGAGGTAAATTCTGAAATCGAATCTCTTACATGTGAACAATGGCAAATTGCATATGAGTTGTTATATGATAAATGTAAAAAATTCAGATCTGAAAATAGACATTTAAAAAAGAAAATTGAACATCTTGTGCATGCTGGAAACTCATGTGAAAATTGCCATGTGTTAAAATCTGAAAGTGAGAAATTGAGAAATGAGAAAGAAATTCTTGTGTCCAAGAATGAATTGCTTGAAGAAGAGATTTCATGCATGAGAGAGGAGCAATTCACACTAAGTAAAATGCATGATGATCTAAAAAATAATCTGGAACAAGAAAAGCTCGAAAGCATGGCATGCAATCAAGCAAAAGAGAAAGCTGAAAATCAAGTCCACTCACTAAAGCATGAAGTTAATGAGTTGAGGGATGACATTACCATTCTTGAAAAAGGAAAAACACTACAATCTGAAACACATTCAACTCATGTGTCTCCCTGAAGTTCATCTCCATCCTCGTCAAAAACACATGTGCATAATTCTTTATTGAATGTAGGAAGGAGAAGAAACAGGGATAGAGCCATTACATGCTTTTATTGTGGAAGGTTAGGCCATGACATGTATGATTGTAGAATTCTGAAATTTGATGATGAAAGCTTTGCTAGAATGAGAAATAGATCATACACATCTCATGTCTCTAACCATCGTGGACCCAAGCTTGCTTGGGTACCAAAGGAATAGTAGTTGTGTTGTGCTTGCAGGTCTTCTTGAGAGCCCAAAGGAATAGATGGTACTTAGTCGGCGGATACTCTCGGCACATGACAAGAAACAATGATTTATTTGCGGACCTGCATGAAAAGAATGGTGGGACAGTAGCATTTGGTGGTAAGGACAAAGGTAAAACTGTCGGAGAAGGTAAGATAGGTAAGAATCAAAATCATGACATTGAGAATATCTTGCTAGTGAACGGGTTGCACCACAATCTTCTAAGCATAAGTCAATTGTGTAACAAAGGATGCAAAGTGATTTTTGATTCTAACCACTGCACTGTTGTAAATAAAAATACTCATGAGATAAAATTCATTGGTTTTAGGCATAACAATATATATTTGATTGATTTGGATGATGCCTCTTATGAGAACTTATATTTGGTTGCAAGGAATAATGATGATGCTTGGCTTTGGCATCGCTGACATGGGCATGTTAGTTTTAATGTTTTACTAAAACTGTCTCGAAATGATTTGGTAGTTGGTTTGCCTAAGCTTAAGGTTATTGATGAAGGAGTATGTGGGACGTGCAGCATGGGTAAGCAAATAATGACATCATTCAAGTGCAAGAATGATGTAACTACATCATGGCCTCTTGAGTTAATCCACATTGACCTTTTTGGACCAAGCAGAACACATAGCTTGGGTGGTAAATTGTATGGCTTTGTCATTGTGGATGATTATTCAAGATTTTGTTGGGTTTACTTCCTTTCACATAAAAATGATGTCCTGATAGAGTTTAAAGCATTTTGCAGGGTAGTTCAAAATGAAAAGGGGTGCTGCATCAAAGCCGTGCGGAGCGATCACGGTAAGGAATTTGATAATCATGAGTTCAGCAACTTTTGCAGGGCCCAAGGCTATACGCATGACTTCTCCGCACCAAGAACCCCCGAATAGAATGTTATTGTTGAAAGGAAGAACATGATGCTAATTGAGATGGCAAGAACCATGCTAAACGAGAACAACTTATCGAGGTACTTTTGGGCTGAAGCAGTGAACACTGCTTGCTACATTGCCAATCGTGCCATGGTAAGACCATTGTTGAAGAAAACCCCCTATGAGCTATACCGAGGTAAGAAGCCAAACATCTCTTATTTTAGAACATTTGGTTCAGTTTGTTACATTCACAACAATGGTAAGGTGGACCTGGCTAAATTTGACCCCAAAAGTGACAAAGGTATATTTCTTGGATACTCTCTTAGCTCAAGAGCTTATCGAGTGTATAACTTGAGAACTCTCGTAATTGAGGAAAGCCCCCATGTCATTGTTGATGAATCATCTTCCAAAAGCACTAATGAAAAACCTGTTTTGCAGGACGATGAATTGAATTACCGTGATATCGGGATGATGGAAGGAAAAACTGAAAAATAAGAAGTAAAAGAACCACAAGAAGATGATGCAAATCCGAAACATCAGTTGGAATAGTAGTTACCAAGGCAATGGACATTTGCTAAGGACCATCCGTCAGAGAATGTGATGGGCAATGTTGATGAAGGAATAAGAACACAACCCTCCTCCAGGGAAGTTGAAAATACAGATTACATAGCCCTACTCTCTCAGTTTGAACCTCACTCCATAGAAGAGGCATTGAAAGATGAGTCATGGATTATGGCTATTCAAGAAGAACTACATCAGTTCTAAATGAACAAAGTGTGGTTCCTCGTGCCATGTCCTAGAAATCACTCGGTGATCGGAACAAAGTGGGTCTTTCGCAACAAAACAAACGATCAAGGAGTGGTAACTAGGAACAAGGCCAGGCTAGTAACTAAAGGCTATAGCCAAGAGCTTGGGATTGACTTTAATGAGTCTTTTGCTCTAGTAGCAAGACTTGAGGTAGTGAGAGTTTTATTAGCATTTGCATGTTGCAACAATATTAAACTATTTCAAATGGATGTAAAGAGTGCATTTTTGAATGGCGATATCTAGCAGGACGTGTATGTGGAGCAACCACCTGGGGTTTGAAGACACAAAGCATCCAGACCATGTGTACAAGCTAGACAAAGTACTCTACGGTCTGAAACAAGCACCTCGAGCGTGGTATGAACTGTTAAGTAATTTCCTTGTTCAAAATGGATTCAAATGAGGTAATGTTGATCAAACTCTTTTCACAAAATTAGATGGTAAGGAAAACCTAATCGTTCAAGTGTATGTAGATGATATCATTTTTGGCTCCACTAAAGATGCCTTAAGCAAAGACTTTGCAAAGTTGATGCAAAGTGAATTTGAAATGAGTCTTATGGGAGAGCTAACATTCTTCTTGGGATTGCAGGTCACACAAACAGTTGATGGGTTGTTTATACATCAAAAGAAGTATGCTATGGAGTTACTGAAGAAATTCAATTTGACATCAACTAAACCACAACCAACTCCCATGTCCACTTCAATAAAGATTGATCAAGATGAAAAAGGTAAATCTGTGGAGCAAAAACTTTTCAGAAACATGATAGGTTCATTGTTGTACTTAACTACTAGCAGGCCCGCCATACAATTTGCCGTATGCTTATATGCGAGATTTCAGTCCAATCCGAAAGAATCACACATGTCGACCGTGAAACAGATTTTCAGATATATTACTGATTCAGTTAATTTGGGATTCTGGTTTCCGCGTAATTTGAGCCTTGATTTGGTAGCTTATTTCGACGCCGATTATGCGGGCTGTAAAGTGGATCGAAAAATTACCAGCGGGTATTACCAGTTTCTTGGGGGATGTGTGGTCTCATGGGCCTCCAAGAAACAAAACTCAGTGGCATTATCAATGGCCGGAGCCGAGTATGTGGCTGTAGGTAGTTGTGTTGCCCAGGTGCTATGGATCCAACAACAATTGATTGACTATGACATTTCTTTCAAAAACACCTCAATTCTTTGTGATAACACTTCAACCATAAATCTGTCAAAGAATCCTATCCATCACTCTCGCACGAAGCATATTAAAATTAGACATCATTTCCTTAGGGATCATGTAAGCAAGGGTGATGTGAAAATCAGGTTCATTGAAACAGACAAATAGGTTGCCGACATATTCACGAAACCTCTTAGTGAAGACAAATTCACAACATTCAGGAGAGAATTAGGGGTTTGTAGGATAGACGGGTCTGAATCATGATCATTTACACAACTGTGTGTATATGTCATTGCATTGCATGCATTTGCATTAGTTAGGTGCATAATTCATTTTCTTTGACATACATGTGCATTATGTTGCCTTAAAAATAAAAAGAAAAAATATTGTGTGAAAAACCTTGTGGTGTGTATTGCATTACTTCTATTTATATTTAAACACACATTTTTGTCAGTTCTATGGCCGATATTACCTTGAATATACTCAAATGACAATTAGGGAGCAAAAACCGTTCAAAATCTGAAATCCAGAGTATTGGTTGAGAAACGTCAAGTATGATCTTCAATTTTCTTAAACAACTCCCCAATTGATTTCAACCCTTAAACAAATCAATTTTCCTTGTTTCCAACATGAATTTATCATTGGGGACTAGAGCCGAACCTTGTTGATCTTCCATTTCACTTCAGTCACAATTTTTATTGTAAAATTCAACGGAAGGGTCGACCACAAGGGTCGACCCACGCGGACCTGAACTGAAGGGTCGACCCTCGCTGATCCGATATCTGGCTGGGTCCGGGGTTACAGGGGTCGACCCATTGGGTCGACCCATTATGGTCGGGCGGCTCTAGCCGTGTCTGAATCGCCTTTTAAGTGGGTGGAAACCCTATGCTTCCCTCTTCCCATCTCTTAAAACCCCTCAAGCCCCCTTCTAACCCTAGCCACCACCTCTTGCAAGCCCACAAATCATCTCTTGGTACCCAAAAATGCTCCAAGCCCTAGCCGCGGATTCCTCCGGTGGCATCCCGCGGATTCATCCTTGCAACGGTTCAAGGCATCGTTCTTGTTTCCAATCCGTCTGAGGTATGTTCTTGGTGTGTGGAGGATCTTTTATTCCATGCATAAGCCTTTCATCTTTGTTGAACCATCAAGATCTACAACCTCATCAAGTGGTTCTTTCGATTTATGTTTTAGAGGGCCCCAAGGAGGCGTCCTTCTCAAAGAGGAGAAGCATCGAGCTCGGCAAGAGAACGATAATGTAAACGGGCCACACAAAGCGCCGCTCTTAGAGGAAACCCATCCTCAAGCAAGGTTTTGCATAGAAAAGTGCTCCGTCCGAGGGTGGTCGACTTCGGTAATCTTAACCGCCATATCCCAAGTCTTGTGGATCTAATATGCAGTCAACCAAATCTAGACATTTTCATGTCTGCACATCACCGCAATTATCCAAACTTGGTGCATCAATTTTATAGTAGTTTGTCCATGTCGGGTGACACAGCAATCACTGTGATAAATGGAGTTCAGATTATACTTACACCACAGCTTTTAGGCGCAGCATTTAATTTATCTTATGAAGGTTATGCATTTGGCGATATTGTGGTTCCGGATGAAACAGTGTATCCATACATGACATCCGAAGAAAAAGGAGATAGATCACTCGCTGGTTTGAATGCCAACCAATTTTCTCCTATACAACATATATTGCACAAAATGATCACTACTATCTTGCTACCGGGAGGAGGAGGCCATGATAAAGTTACTGAGATCCATATGTTTCTATTTTATTGCTTCTTGGGTGGCATTCCTATAAGTTTCCCTACACTTATTTTGGACCACATTTGTTCAAGCATAAAGCACAAGAACAGAACATTACCTTATGCTGCCGCATTATCTGCTATTTTTGAGTACATGGACATTGATCTCTCAAAAGAGCCCTCCCACACAATACGAGATGCTGACATTTACTCAATTCAGACTATTTGTCACAACATGGGTTATGAAATGAGGGATGGAGAATTGGTTCACCAACTGAAACGTCATGCCCAAGTGGTCAGTTTTGAGGAGGAGGATGATGATGATGATGATGGAGAGCCGGCTGGAGAGCAACACCAACCTGTTCCTAATGAAGGGATGCCCTCCGAGGAGGTTCAACTACTCCTGGATCGTTTGGACACAATTGATGACCATTTAGATAGGTATGGGGAGACAATGGAGGCTATTGAAAAAGAATTATCTGATCTGAAGCTATCTCACCAAGAATCTACTCAGTCCTTTGCTGCTGCCTTGGCACATCAAGCCCATATGTTTGAGAAAATTTTGGATTATGTTCGCCGTCCACCGCCATCGGATGATGACTATATGGTTGCACTCCTGCGGAATGGCACACTTCTTATCCCACTTTCCCCCCTCCTTTTTGATGATGCCAAAGGGGGAGAAATTATGTACTCTATGTGTGCCCGGCAATCGGCTACCTATACATTATATGTGTTGTGTGCTTTCATGCATGTGTGATCTTCTCATATTTCTGATTATTAGCTATGTTGCATTTAAGTTGTGTTGCATTTCAGTTGCATCTCATGCATTGCATCTTGTAATTTATCTTTGAACTCAGACCTTGTTCCCTTTAAATTCTATTGTCGGCAGAAATGTTTGAAACATGCCTTTTATGGTCAATCTTATAGGTTTGGATCGGTATGGTTTTATCCAAATGCTTCTTGAATGATCCATGTGAAGGATGAAAGTTTTATTCTTAGCATGGAGGTTGAAGATTGAATTTCATATGAATGCTAAATCATTTTTGAAGTCACATGTTTATGCAAGGCATATAGTATTTTGTCATCATCAAAAAGGGGGAGATTGTTGAACCCCCTCCTTGAGTGAATGTCTAATTTGATAGCTTTTGATGATGACCAAACACTATATGTATATATATATATTGTCTTTGAAATGTTCTAGCATCTAAAGTCTTGCAAAGTTTAACTTCCAATTGAGGACTTGAAGCTAAGAAGGTTAAAGAACAATCTTAACGGGTAAGCCTCTTGAACTCAAATTGCAAGGCTACATCTAATTTCCAATTATGTCTTTGCAGGGCAAGGAACGTGCCTAAACACTTGAGGAGCTCAAGGACGGTCGATGAGATCCACTTCAACTTATTGGCCCTTGATCTTATGGTTTGATGTTCATTATTTTTGATCTCAAGGATCATATTGGTTTGGATCTTATTTAAGCCTAAATGTATTGGGTTTTTCCTATCCATGTCTTAACAACATTCCCTTTGTTGTTTTAAAACCCAACATGGAACTGATGGGGACATCAACGTCAGCCCCCTCACTTTGTGTTTGCATCTACGTCCTTTTGTATTTGTATGTACGCCCTTATCGTATATGGGTACACAATAGTAGGTCTTAGTGGGTTTATTTGCAAAAGGCCATTGGGTTTCTTTGCAAATGTGCATGTAGGCCCTGCAGGGGCCCCCTCCCTCATCCTTATTGGTCCACCTGGACTCCTGGGTCCAAGGTGGCTGGTCCATGGTCCAACCTTGGACTTGGACCTAGAATTAATTAAAGAAGACAAATGCTAATTGCCTTCTTAAAGGGGGGGGGGGGGGGGCGAACCTAGTTGTTTAATGGGTTTTAATGTGGTTGTCAAACCACATCTCAACCCTTCATTGATCAACCCTTGATCCAAGGGCTTAGAATAGGTTAGATCCCTTGCATATATATACTTGTATTTTTCATATTGCATGAATTAATGAAGAGAAAATTGGCATTTGCCCCCAAGTGAGATTTGCACCCCTCCCCTCTCTCTACCTGGTTCCTCCACCCCCTCTCCCCTTTCTAGAGTGTAATCCCTTCCCCCTTGATCCCCTCCAGCATCTGAAGCAACTCCGGTGATCGCCGCCGCCATCGTCTCGCCGCCGACGCGTCGTCGCCAACGGTTTCGGTGTTCTGTCCACTCAGGATAGACCCTTCTTCTCCGAATTCCTGCTATCACTCCCTTCGTCTTCTGAAGCTCAAAATTTCAGGGTTGGTTCCCCTCTAGAACCCTTATCCCCACAAAAAAAATCACGTCAAAATTCATCCTTTAGCTATTTTTTGATTTTCGTCCAAGTCCAAGTTCCAGATCTGTCCTGGTTCTGTTTACTGTTCACCAGTTCTGAGTTTACCCCATTCGAACCATCTTTTGATTTTTGTTTGGTCGCCCAAATTTACTGGGATCTCTTTCCACATCCCTCTACCACCAAGAATTTTCTTAATTTTTGGTTCACCCTCCAAGTATTTTTTCAAATTTCGTCCAAGTTCCCAAGAACAGTCTGCCCGCAGTTTCCCAGATCCGACCCAGGTCTAGTTAAGAAATCCCAGAAAATCCATTTCGTCTCCAATCAGAAAATCAAAAATAGTCCCGGATTCCTCTCTCAGAGATCTTCAACTTTGCTGAAGAGATTATTTCCAGATTCGGAGGTCTTCTCCCCGGTCAACGTCGATCTTCAGAGAAGTCAGAACCTGCCCCTGCAGTTCTGGCTAGATTCCAGCAAGCTTGTAAAATGCATGATCAGAAATACAGATCTGATTATTTTTTTTGAAGACCCCTACGTCGAGGTATTCTGAGTCAGCTTTCCAACGGCGCCAACCTCGTCGCATTCCGACGACGGGGCTGATCGCAGCAGCAGTTTTCTCCAAGTCGCGCGCCTGCAAACAGAATTTTCAGATTTGTGGCCGAGTTCCCGGCGAGCGTCGTCCGAGGGCCGCCCGGCGTCCGGCGGTCATTCCAGCAGCTCGCCATCCCAGGGGAACACTTTCCAGGTGTCTCCACAACAGAGGAGTCCTCAGGCCCCACACGACCCCTCCGGTCAATACGTGGGCCCCCACTAGCACGAGTACGCGTGAAGCCGAAGCATTGCCCGAAACCGCCCGTCAACCCGAACTTGGTCCTCCCGGGCCCACTTGTGTCGCCCTTTACCTCCCTGCGTGGAGTGGGCTTAGTTGCATTGCTTTAACAATAATGTATTAAGTTCCCGGGAGTACGAGCTTTGGCCGGGTGCCGTCTTCGCCACGCCGAGAGCGTGGAGGTATCGCCTTCACCCTTACACTTGGCATTAGCTCAATTCTTTATATGCTTTATATGCCGCTGCTAGAGAGCATGTGTAGGGATACCTAGCCCGCTTTCAATTTATAATATCACTGCTGCGAGAGAGAGCGAAGCCGTCCCGTGACCCGATCCGGGCACAAGTGAGAGCCGACCACCCTAGCTCCCAGCCGGTTTCTCAACCGCGCACATCCGACGCTTCCCTCGTTAAGGGACGATCGCGAGCTTGTCGTGTCCGTGGTCTCGTTCCGCATCAATTTGGTATCAGAGCGAGTTGAGTCTAGGGTGTTTGCATTAAAAAAAAAAAAAGAGTGTCATGTAGTCATTAGTCGGTCTAAGTTGTGTTTAGGATCATCATATTTTTAAAACAACAAAAGAGTCGTTTTTGGGTCGCATACATCCCTTTACTCGGTAGATAAAAAGGTGTTGTCCGACCGTTAGGTTACGCCTATCGGGAAGGCCGCACACTTGTGCGAGTGACCTTCGGGTCGATTGTCTCCGCCGCGTACCGAGTTTTGGTTAAGTCTAGGTGCATCATTTTGCATTAGTGTGTTTTGCTTTAGTCGGTGTCTTCTAGTCGGTGTGTTTGCATGCCCACTCGTCGGGGTACTCAGTACTCACCCCCACCCCCACCTATGGCCAACCCACGGGATACCTCGGGAGACTTCCACTCCCTACAAGAGGCGATAATGGCCATTATGGCTAGGTTGGACCAATCCGATGCTAACTTTCGGACCTTCTCCGAGAATATGGATGGTCGCCTTAGGGCCATGGAGGGACGCATGGAGAACTCCGATAGGTCGGTCCAAGACCTCGTTGGGCGGTTAGATAGGATGTCACACGGGGACCCTCCTGGGGCAGCCCAAGGTCCACCCGCACCTCCTCCCGCGGGGGCCCAAGTCCAACCCGCTCCCATGGCCCAAGTCCAGGCCGCTCCCACGGCCCAAAACCAGCCACCACTGGTTCCTCCACCCGCCCCTCCTCGGGTTCCCCAACTACCACACCGTGACCTTGGTCTTGAGGACTATGGGTCCGACAATGCCTACGAGGGGTATGGTCAACGCCGTCGTGGTTTTCAGCCACAACGAGATGAGGATGATGATCGGGTCCTTAAGACCGTGCGAGCGGATCCTCCCGCTTTTTACGGGTCTTTGGATCCGAAAGTCTACCTAGATTGGGAGTTTGGCATGGACCGTTATTTTGAATGGTATGATATGTCGGAGCGTCGAAGGGTCCGATTTGCCACCATGAAACTTATGGGGCAGGCACAAACTTATTGGAAGAATGTGGAGAGCCTGCTACTTCAGCGGCTAGAACCCCCGATCGACACATGGGCCGAGATGAAGAATAAACTTCGGCAAAAGTACCTTCCTCCCACATACCGCCAGCGACTCATCGATAGATGGCAAAGTCTTAGCCAGGGAGACCGGTCCGTCTCCGAATACATCGCGGAGTTTGATGAGTACTTTCTACGATGTGGTGTCACGGAGGAGAGTACCATGCCCGTGTCCCGCTTTCGACGTGGTTTGCGGCCACACTACCAGTATGAGCTTTTCCGCCGCAATGCCAAGACGTTGGAAGAGGCATACCAGGTTGCTCTCGAGATGGAGCAATTTGAGGGAGAGTTCGAGTCTAGCCATCGGTTGGGCCCCACCCCTCTCCATAGTACCGAGCCCCGTCACTCTATAGGCCCACATCAGCGGCCTCCCATGGCTCGACCTCAGGAGCCCACCCGTCAGGAGCACTTCGCTCCACGGCCTCACCCTCCTCCACCCCGGGATCTATTTCCATCCCAACCACCAGCACCCTTTGCCCGTCCCCCAGCTCCTATCGCCCGTCCTCTGGCACCGGCACCCCCTCCACTCTTGTCCAAGGCACCTACACCTCCCCCATTGTTGCCTACACCCCCTACCCGGCGAGATGATAAGGGTAAGGCCCCTCTTATCGAGGAGAGTAGTCGATCGCGAATACAGTGTTTCCACTGTCACGGGTATGGCCACATTGCTAGTGAGTGTCCCGCTCACACCACCCTAGCCTTAGGTGTTGGAGGATCCGCACCTCCCGAGCTTGAGCATGTCGATTACGAGGCCGATGAGGCACTGGCCGATGAATACTATGCCATGGGGGAAGAGCTGGGCGACCCTTCGGCCGCCCAGGATGTCGCCACCTAGTGGGTTTGATGCTACCACCTTAGTCTAGAGTCATGCATGAGTCAGTGTGCTTTCTTTGTGTGGTTTGTTTGTGTGGTGATTTTGAGTCGATTGTTTATGTGATTTTCATTCATGTGTCAGTGCATGGTGAGTCTGCATGTGTCTTGTGCAAGCTCGTGTCGTTCTCTTATGAGTGTGAAGCGAGTCGACTCACTCGATGAGTATGGGATCGGTTTTACTTCTATACCCGGATCAGTCACCTATAGGGACTCAACGGTGATTCCTAGTGAGTCTTCGAGCTGTTTCCTTCCTTTTGAGAGTGCCCCTTCGGAGTGACCACCTTTAGCCATCGCAGTGCGCATATCGAGTGTATATGGAATGAGCAGGTGCCGATCACTTGGAGTGGAGCATACCCGCGCTACTTAGCACAGTGACGGATCCGCCGGAGTACCGGAGCAGCCATACCCCTACTCGACGGGGTCGAGTTCCTCCCACCCGGGGAGAATTGATGGGGACATCAACGTCAGCCCGCTCACTTTGTGTTTGCATCTACGTCCTTTTGTATTTGTATGTACGCCCTTGTGGTATATGGGTACACAATAGTAGGTCTTAGTGGGTTTATTTGCAAAAGGCCATTGGGTTTCTTTGCAAATGTGCATGTAGGCCCTGCAGGGGCCCCCTCCCTCATCCTTATTGGTCCACCTGGACTCCTGGGTCCAAGGTGGCTGGTCCATGGTCCAACCTTGGACTTGGACCTAGAATTAATTAAAGAAGACAAATGCTAATTGCCTTCTTAAAGAGGGGGGCGAACCTAGTTGTTTAATGGGTTTTAATGTGGTTGTCAAACCACATCTCAACCCTTCATTGATCAACCCTTGATCCAAGGGCTTAGAATAGGTTAGATCCCTTGCATATATATACTTGTATTTTTCATATTGCATGAATTAATGAAGAGAAAATTGGCATTTGCCCCCAAGTGAGATTTGCACCCCTCCCCTCTCTCTACCTGGTTCCTCCACCCCCTCTCCCCTTTCTAGAGTGTAATCCCTTCCCCCTTGATCCCCTCCAGCATCTGAAGCAACTCCGGTGATCGCCGCCGCCATCGTCTCGCCGCCGACGCGTCGTCGCCAACGGTTTCGGTGTTCTGTCCACTCAGGACAGACCCTTCTTCTCCGAATTCCTGCTATCACTCCCTTCGTCTTCTGAAGCTCAAAATTTCAGGGTTGGTTCCCCTCTAGAACCCTTATCCCACAAAAAAAATCACGTCAAAATTCATCCTTTAGCTATTTTTTTATTTTCGTCCAATTCCAAGTTCCAGATCTATCCTGGTTCTGTTTACGGTTCACCAGCTCTGAGTTTACCCCATTCGAACCATCTTTTGATTTTTTTTGGGTCACCCAAATTTACTGGGATCTCTTTCCACTCCCTCTACCACCAGGAATTTTCTTAATTTTTGGTTCACCCTCCAAGTATTTTTCAAATTTCGTCCAAGTTCCCAAGAACAGTCTGCCCACAGTTTCCCAGATCCGACCCAGGTCTAGTAAAGAAATCCCAGAAAATCCATTTCGTCTCCAATCAGAAAACCAAAAATAGTCCCGGATTCCTCTCTCAGAGATCTTCAACTTTGCTGAAGAGATTATTTCCAGATTCGGAGGTCTTCTCCCCGGTCAACGTCGATCTTCAGAGAAGTCAGAACCTGCCCCTGCAGTTCTGGCCAGATTCCAGCAATCTTGTAAAATGCATGATCAGAAATACAGATCTGATTATTTTTTTTGAAGACCCCTACGTCGAGGTATTCTGAGTCAGCTTTCCAACGGCGCCAACCTCGTCGCATTCCGACGACGGGGCTGATCGCAGCAGCAGTTTTCTCCAAGTCGCGCGCCTGCAAATAGAATTTTCAGATTCGTGGCCGAGTTCCCGGCGAGCGTCGTCCGAGGGCCGCCCGGCGTCCGGCGGTCATTCCAGCAGCTCGCCATCCCAGGGGAACACTTTCCAGGTGTCTCCACAACAGAGGAGTCCTCAGGCCCCACACGACCCCTCCGGTCAATACGTGGGCCCCCACTAGCACGAGTACGCGTGAAGCCGAAGCATTGCCCGAAACCGCCCGTCAACCCGAACTTGGTCCTCCCGGGCCCACTTGTGTCACCCTTTACCTCCCTGCGTGGAGTGGGCTTAGTTGCATTGCTTTAACCATAATGTATTAAGTTCCCGGGAGTACGAGCTTTGGCCGGGTGCCGTCTTCGCCACGCCGAGAGCGTGGAGGTATCGCCTTCACCCTTACACTTGGCATTAGCTCAATTCTTTATATGCTTTATATGCCGCTGCTAGAGAGCATGTGTAGGGATACCTAGCCCGCTTTCAATTTATAATATCACTGCTGCGAGAGAGAGCGAAGCCGTCCCGTGACCCGATCCGGGCACAAGTGAGAGCCGACCACCCTAGCTCCCAGCCGGTTTCTCAACCGCGCACATCCGACGCTTCCCTCGTTAAGGGACGATCGCGAGCTTGTCGTGTCCGTGGTCCCGTTCCGCATCAGGAACCCCTTAGCTTGTTACTTGGACTTAGAGTATTTTTGTTCTACTTGTTAGAAGTCCAGGGACTTGGGTCGACCCCATGGGTCGACCCATGGTAGCTTGTTTTTAACTCCCGCCGGGTCCTTTCACCATAACTGCAAGGGTCGACCCCAAGGGCCGACCCCTTCACGCGAGGGTCGACCCCAAGGGTCGACCCTTAAGAGTTCTTTTTTTAACCCTCACGGAAGGGCCCCGAGGGTCGACCCCAAGGGTCGACCCTTTCCGGTCCGGGGCGACGCCGTCAAATACGACCTTCGTGTAGGCGCGCCAAAAGTCTTCAAAGTCCGGTCCAATTGCCCCAAATCACTCCAGGATATGTGGATCTGGTCCCTAGGCTGTCTCTTGGCCTTCCAAATTATATAAAACATCTTGTTAGGTTGTAAACCTAAGTGAAATTCGGAGAGATCTAAAGTGTGTTACTGTTTTAACCTTTGTGAGTGCAGATTCGTAGTAGTAGCTCCAGGGGCTTCTTCCACCTTCTTCTGAACCTAAAAGTAAAGGGAAGAAGATTGAATCAAGCCTCTACATCATCCCCAACAGCAAGCTGCGTGGGATATCAAAGCTGCAACCTTATTTGTGCGACATAGCCTCATTCTTCCTCAAGGATCGATCTTCCTCCTGTCGAAGCACCAAACTACGTTCGGAGAAGAAGAAGGGGGAGCTCTAACTACGACAAATCATTCTTCACTCCTTATTCTCAGAATCATTTAGTTTGAACTTGAGCATTTGTTGTAAAAACTTGAATCAGATTCTTGTGTGTGGTGTTCGTGTTCGAAAACACTAACGTGTGTGTATGTGTGTGGTAGCCCAGATCGGGTGCCGCGTGTGTGTGTTTGCTATTCTACACAGCGTATGTGTATGGCTCACTTCATAGTTAAGTCTTGATCCTCACGAGTGAGGGGTGGACGTAGGGGACATGGCAGTGCACCCGAACCACCTAAAAATCTCGTGTGTCACTTGTGGTTTGATCTTCCGCATCCATGTACGAGTGGGCTTCACGGTGAGTTCAGCATACACCACTTCCTTAATCAAACATCTACACTTATTTACACGCTTTTACAAGTGAGATCATGTTAGAGTGAGGCCTAGTGCTTGTGTGGTTAATTAATATTGTTTTCAATTGGAAGATATTTTTAATTGGCCAATCAATTCATCCCTCCCCTCTTGATTGCCACCGTTCGGGACTCAACAATAGGCAACCCACATTTTACAAAAAGTCCCTGACTCTTGCTACAATGATAAATAACCAAGGGGGTAGGGGGCACCCCTGGGCCTAGCCCAATGAATTGGGCCCATTAACTAATCTAATCAACCTTATGACACTTAACTTAGGTAGATGACTCATTAACCTAGGTACATGACTCAAATAAAAGGAAAATTACAATGGTATGACTCAAATAAAAATGAGGAAATACAACATATGACTCAAGATAAATGACTAGACCATGTTGGATGTTTCCGGGGCGAGGAGATGAGCCGTGAGTGTGGGCAGGGGAGGTGATGTCCCCATCATACTCCCGGGGTGCGGAGAACTCGACTCCGTCGAGTAAGAGTCCTTCCCTCCTCGGAGGGTGTAGAAGTGGTACTGCCCACAAGTCTTCCGAATGAGACCGATCCATCCACCTGACGAGATTGCGCTCATACACCTTGCTCCTGGTGGCAGTGACCTGTTCATCCAATATTCACTCAATTCGCTCACGCTGAGCTCTCCTAGCTTGTGGACTCTTCTCACGGGTGGGTGCTCTCTCAATGAGGGGAGTGGGCTCAATATCCTCACTAGGTACCACCGTGGGACCCTTATCCACTATGTCGGCCACATTGACTGGGGGGCTCACTCTGTACTCCTCGGGAAGATCTAACTCATAGGCATTAGTGCTAATGCGCTTCAGAACTTGGAAGGGACCAGCCCCACGAGGCCTCAATTTCGAGATGGCTCCCGGGGAGAGCCTCTCCGTCCTCACCATCATAAAGTCACCCACGTGGAATTCTTGGTGACGCCATTGGGAGTCAGCATGCCTTTTATAAATCTTATTTTCCTTGCTGATGTGCTTGCTAAGGTTTTCATTCAATTTTGTGAATGCTGACATTCTAGGGGTGATGGGTGGTCCTGGACAGCCAAAAGTAGACCAATCATGCTTTGACGCAAAGAAGACTTTGATGGAATGGGGAGGATCGGGGCATCCATAGGTGATCCGGTCATGTATGGGGGTGACAAATGCCGGGGGACCCGGACATCCATGATTACTCCTATTATGCCTACGACCCATGATGAATGAAGGAGGACCATTACATCCGAATATGGACCACTCTTGTTTCCTACTTGACATGTGGGTGATGTGAATGAAGGGACCCAACATAGTGTTCATGCCAAGTGGTGTGGTAAGTCTAGACACATGCATGCTTATCCCAAAAGTGACTTCCATGTGCATAGATGTGGGATGACCTTTGAACTTCCATGTGAAAGGGTCGAAGGGATCTAGGAATGTGGATATGGGTTGGGGCATTTCCTCGATCTCTAGGTGGGTGTTGCCTAAGGTCATTGCTCCTTTAATGTTACATGGGTTATGGATGAGGTGAGCTTGGCACAACATGGTAGGTGAAGGTAGGAAAGGGGCGGTGGGTAAGCTGGTTGGGTCACATGGGTTCCACGGTTCCCATTGGAAGGGATCAAAGGGATAATGAAAAGGGTTACCAAGGGGGAGGGGCCTTATGTAGTCAAGATCCTCAAATGGTGGTGGGTCATCCTCCTCTAATGAAACAATTGGGCCGAAGTTCTTGCTGGGTGGGTCGGCCATGAGGGGAGGGTTTGGCTAACTACCCGATATAAGAAGCTCGAAATTGAGGAGAAGGTTGGGCGCATCGGGTGTGGGGAGGAATAGAAGGAGGTCACTAGTGTAGCAACCAATGGTGTATACCGAGGTGATGGACCCGACACATAGGTGTAGGAGGTCAAGACTCCTTGGTTGGTTGTCCATTGTGGTCAACATGTCGGTCAACTCCATTTGCCAAGCTAAGCCCATGAGAAGTTCCCCTAGGTTCTCTACTTGGTGAGAGGATTGGATGGTGGTGTGATGGGAGAAGATGGGCACTATAGGGAGGTCTTGCTCCACGGGTAGATAGGTATGGGTCATGATATCTCTAATCGAGCTCTCCCTTAGCCACCTAACAAGTGGTTCTTTTAAGATGAGTTCGGCCTTATCTAGAGAGGGTGCTGTAGGGTGAAGATCCTTGTGCGAGGCTTCCCCTTCAATTTGGAAATGGGTGCCCTCCATGGAGGGGAAACGATCTGGAGGGGCATTTGTCTCCATGTGGCAAAGTGGGTGGGCTACTTCTTCTAAAGCTAATGGGGTGGGAAGGTTCATTGAGGGTGGGGTGATGTTAGCAGGTGTGTGGTGCACCTGGGGTGGTGAACAAGGGTGGGACTCCGGCGGATGGGAGAGTACAAGGTTGTTGAATTTAAAGGCTCCCGAAAGGTGTGGCAGATGCACTAGGAAAGTCTGACGTGTTGGGTTGATGTCGGCATTCATTTCATCTAACCATTTCTTACCTAGGATTATACATGGACCCGCCAATGCTCCCACTTGACACCAAGCCCCATCAAAATACTTAGTCTTTCCAAACGATCTATGGAATTCAACAAAGAATTGGTCTCCATTGTGAATAATTTGTCCAGTCCTAGAAAGAGAGGCAACGATATCGGGGGATACCCAATTATCGAACTCTAAGTCAATGAAGTCAATTTCTGTGGGCTCTTCATTAGGTAGGTATGCATGGGATATGATTGGGAGAGGGACCATTTGACCCTACACTCAATGATGACAATGGTGCGTGGACAATGCAAGGGTCGGACTGATGATGACTCCAATGCAAGCGTGCCATAGGACTTGACTTGTAGAGACAAGTCAATGACTTGCTCTGATACCAATTGACGTGACACCACCTTGGGGTGACAGTCACAAGACCGAAGCACCTTAGACTTTAACAAGTAAGCACAATTCACAATAGAAACGGACCGAAATTGGCGGCCACTCACTCGACACTCACCCAAATCCCGGGATAACTCGGCGATGCCGAGTGGAGGTTGTGAGGGCTGGGCCCTTCCTGGTAGAGGGCCAGCAAGGCCAAGGTTTTTTTCCCAAGGGTTTGGAGGTCCAACTCAATGGGGCCGACCTGGGTGTCGAGGGCACGGGTCACACTCTCTTCCACGGCGGCCACTCGAAGCAATAGAGCTTGCGGACCGGGCACTCACTCTCACGGTGTCACGCCCCGAGCGCGGAAGGAACCAGGGAGAACGTGACGAGTTTATATCAATCATGTCAATCAGAGCAAGTAGAATTTCGACATCAAAATAGAGTGTGCAATAAGATGAGATTTTGAAGCATACTCAAACACTGATACCAGTGATAATAACAACCCATAAATAAAGTCACATACTCCAAGACTTAACCATACGAACCAGGACCATAAGCCTTAATTATTACAACACATTGACATAACACAATATCCAACGACAAGACTCCAAGAATGAACTAAGGACGACAAGTCACGATAAATGGTAATAGCAGCATGACGCTTGCAGATTCTACGCTCGTCACTCTTGCTCCTGCCCATCCGAGTCTGAGTCATGGTCCGTATTACCTGAAAAGTTTGGGGACAAGAACTTGATGAGCGAACGCTCCGTAGGAATTATATCTCAAGAACTAGCAATTGGTTTAAGTATTTAACTTTTTCAAATGAAAATGCAAGTCTATATGTAAAACATGTAAAATAAAATGTTATGGAATTGAACAGGATAACGAGAGGAAATAACATATGTTGTTGATCCAAGATAGGGAATTTCAAGTATTCAAGTAGTTGAATGAGTACCAAGTATATCAACAAAGTCTTTCATGTCGTGAAATAATGGCTATTAACAAGCAAGTACTTTGCCCATTCCGGGCCACGCAAGTCATGTCAAGTCAATCAAGTCAAGTACGCGAGAGAGATAGAGATATAGTGGAGTGTCGTAGATTCAAGCAAGTACTTCGGTGCAATGCCACACCGTGATCAATATAACTCCCATGGGCACAAGTACTTTCGGGTGCTCCTCCCAGGACCAGATCGGGCCCTATATGCGCAGACATTGTTACATGTAAATATCTAGACAACCACTTTAGTGATAGCCATGGAATTCCAAGAACAAACTCATGTAGGATATCAAGGTAGATTCGGGGATAGGTTCCACGGAATTCCAAGGAAGAATATTAGATAGACAATGATAAAACTAACGAGAAACATGATATGTCGATAACCTAGGTAGATTCGGTACCTTAATTAGGTAGCCGTGATAACTTGAGTGGATGACTAACCTGTCACCAATCAAGGGATATGAATCAAGCTGAGAGATTGACCCTATCTATAAGGGACTCAATCCAAGATACCGCCTAGTGGAATATCATCATTCCAATGGCAAAGATTATTCTCTTATGGACCAAAATGGTGACATGAGAGGGCCGGTTTACCACAAGACGTGGCAATCAAAAGGTACAAGGTTTTTAAGGTACAACCAGCTCAGTCGGCCTTGAGGGAATCCAAGGCTACGAGGAGACTTACGGAGGTCCCAATGACTAACTCGCCAGTCCGAAGGAATAGAATGTCTAACGAAGGGCTCGTATGTCACCAAGAGTTGAGGTGTATACGTGAACCAATCATGAAACAGGGACTCCATCTACGGACATGAGATGAGAGTGCCAAAAGACCCGCGGTATGGGTCAAAAACGGAAGAAAATGGTGAGAATAAGAATGCGTTAATCAGAGAGTTCATGTCCATCCTACCTTATAATTAACTATAATTAAATGAACTTATATTATTTAACGCCCGTGGGTGCCATCATTTATTAATTAGCATCCTCTTGGAGAGCGTTAATTTTCATGAATATAACTCAATTTATTTAGCAAGAATTTTCATTTATACCTATTTAATTGAATAAATTCAAAAACACACATTCAAAGGCACATTGATTTATTTAAAATAATTTAAGAAAATAGAATATATGATAATTAGGAGAAAAATACAAGGATTCCAAATATATTTTTTCCATAATTTTCTGGTATATATTTTAATAAATATTGATTTTCAAAGATAAGCATACATGATATATATATATATACTTATATATATATATATATTTATATATATATAGAATCTGACGCCTTGTACTAAGGACGTCACTTTTTTTAGTAACGACCGATTTTGGGTCGTTATTCAAAAAAATTTGCATTTTTAAACCTCCCGTTTCTATACTAAATGATGTCGGAATTTGGCTTATAATATACCGAAATGACCGGCTCGAAAAACCCTACCTAACCATATGTTCAAAAAAAAATTTCGATGAGAGACGGGAGATCTTGCAATAGGGGGCACGAAAAATGGTGCAACCACTTTCAGTACCTTGATTCCTATCCCAATAGTACGTCCATAAATTTTTATGGCAAAAGGATACTTCTACACCCATGTATTCTATAAATGCGAATAAACTCATAACTGACCAAAGTTAAATTGACGACTGTTCAATGGTATCTCTTTTCTTTTGTTTTGAATTTCATGAATTGACGACGTTATGGCTGTCACGTTTAACTCTTATAACGCCCTTAACAGTGGCGTCAATTCCATAGAACACGACATATGCAACGTCATCAATTCCAAATGGAATTTGACGACCGTTTTGATGGGCGTCCAAATGAAATAACGCCCTAAAAAAAGGCGTTATTTATTGTAAAAATTCTAATTTCAACAGAAACACATCGATAACCATATGCATGATATATAAGATGATTTCTATCAATTATACTGGCCTTAAATCATGATTTAACTTCGTTTGGGCTACGAAACTTGAGAAAACCTACCTTTTTTGAAGATTAAACGGTGTTCGGGATGAAGAAACGATACTTTATTTCGAACAGAGTATCCGTCTGCTTGCAGGATGAAGATGGAGGAGAAGATTATGAAAGCTCCCACGTTCTGCCAACAAGATGAAGAAGAGGAAGAAGACGGATACGCTCTCCTTCTTGCTTAGCGTTCAGCAGGATGAAGAACCCACGAACAAGACTCTTCCCTTCGAACGGAACAGCAGCAGCAGCAATGGAGCCTTGCTGCGCATGCAGGCTTATTTATAACCTTTCCGGCTATAAGAGTCCTAATACGATCATGGAGTCCTTGTTTTGAATAAAACTTGCCATGATAAGTTTTCATACTTCCGTAATAACAGCCGCTATCCTCCTTTGGATTAAAAACCCTAAGGCTTCCACTGCACTCTCGAACGGGCAAAATAGCGCCTTACCAGAGGGCGTGTTTTCATTAAATAACGCCTTAAACAAGGGCGTCGTTTACTTTGCTATATTTAGCCACTTTTACTTCCAATTCTCTCGATAGGAATTAGCGCCTTAAGTGAGGGCGTCTTCTTATTAATTAGCGCCTTATTGAAGGTCGTCCTTTACTATTGCCTTATTTAAAATATAAAATTGACGACCATTAGAAAAGGCGTCAATATTTAAATTAGCGGCTTAGGAGGGGGCGTTATTTATTTTTTACCCATTTGTTATATATATATATATATATATATATTTTAAGTGTAAGGCCCATTTATCAATTTAGGCTATTACCCTTTATCGAATTTTTATTCAATTTATGACCAATATTAGCATGTATAGATTTAAAATCTATTTTATTCTTTTTAAAATTTCCAGGGGTGCTACACCCTCCCCCACTTAAAAGAATTTGGTCCCCAAATTCAATTGCGTGAATGGAGACATGGAGGGTATAGAGTACTTACAGTTTAGAACAATTCCGGATATCTCCTTAGCATAGATTCTTCAGTTTCCCATGTTGCTTCTTGTTCCTGACATTTGTTCCACTGCACTTTTACCATGGGAATGGTCTTGCTTCTTAAGACTCGGACCTCTCGATCAAGAATCTTCATTGGCTTTTGTTCATAAGTGAGGTCCTTTTGAATCACTAAGTTGCTATGATCAATGACGTGGAAAGGGTCGTGCACATATTTCTTTAGCATAGAAACGTGGAACACGTTGTGCACTTCCGACAGTTGTGGAGGCAAAGCAAGACGATAAGCTACCTCGCCAACTCTTTCCAATATTTCGAATGGACCAATGAATCTCGGTGTAAGCTTACCTTTAACCCCGAACCTTCTTATTCCTCGACCGGGTGAGACCTTGAGGTAAACATGGTCTCCAACTTGGAACTCTAATTCCCTTCTTCTATTATCTGCATAAGATTTCTGTCTAGATTGTGCCACTTTGAGTCTCTCTCGGATAAGTTCAACCTTTTCCGTTGTGTTTCTTACCATATCAGGCCCTAGTAGTTGCTTCTCGCCAACTTCATCCCAGCATATAGGAGATCGGCAACTCCTGCCATACAAGGCTTCAAATGGAGCCATCTGTATACTGGCTTGATAGCTATTGTTGTATGCAAACTCGGCTAGAGGCAAATGATCATGCCAACCTCCGCCAAAGTCAATAATGCAAGCCCGTAACATGTCTTCAACTATTTGATTTGTTCTCTCGGTCTGACCATCGGTCTGGGGGTGGAAAGCAGTACTGAAATTGAGCTTCGTTCCCAACGAATGTTGTAGACCCTTCCAGAAATGAGAAGTGAAGCGAGGGTCTCGGTCAGACACGATCGATGATGGGACTCCATGCAATCTCACGATCTCCTTAATATACAATGCGGCCAAAACATCAACCGACCATCGACTTTTAATTGGCAAGAAATGCGCCGACTTGGTCAGTCGGTCGATGATTACCCAAATACCATCATGTCCGCCTCTAGATTTAGGCAATCCCATGATGAAATCCATACCAATTCCTTCCCATTTCCATTTGGGAACATCAAGGGGGTGTAACTTTCCGGCGGGTCTTTGGTGTTCTGCTTTTACTTGTTGGCACGTGAGACAGCGAGATACAAAGTCTGCTACCTCCCTCTTCATGTTCGGCCACCAGAAAGTTCTCTTTAGATCTTTGTACATCTTAGTTGCTCCAGGATGAATAGTATACCTAGAGCGATGAGCTTCATCTAGAATCTTCCTTTTCAACTCAGGACAGTCCGGAACACATGTCCTTTCCTGAAACATTAGTCTTTCATCATTTGCTAGCTTGAACCCGGTTCTTTGATCTAGTTTCTCCTGATTTCAATCATTCCAGGATCTTCATCTTGTAACTTCTTGATTTCGGATAGCAAGTCCGGATGCACACTCATGTGAGAGAGAGTAATACACCCGTCTTTCTGGTCCGTGCTTATATTTAGTCTAGAGAATTCCTCTAATAGTTTCCATTCCCGTATCATACAGCTGGCTATAAGGGCTCTCGGCTTTCGACTTAAGGCATCAGCTACCGAATTCCCTTTACCGGGGTGATACTGGATAGTGAAATCAAAGTCTTTTAAATATTCCAGCCATCGACGTTGCCTCATATTAAGCTCCTTCTGGGAGAATAGATATTTGAGGCTCTTATGATCAGAGAATACTATGAATTGTTCTCCGTAGAGGTAGTGTCTCCAGATTTTAGTGCAAATACTACCGCGGCCAACTCCAAGTCATGCACCGGGTAGTTTTCTTCATGCTTCTTCAACTGCCTAGAAGAGTATGCAATAACTCTTCCCTGTTGCATTAACACACAACCGAGGCCAATACCGGAAGCATCGGTATATACCTCATACTTCTCTCCTTCAATAGGAAGGGCCAAGACTGGAGCAGTGGTCAAACGGTCCTTCAATGTTTGGAAGCTTTGTTCACATTCCTCATTCCACTCATATGGCACTTCCTTGCGGGTCAACCTGGTGAGGGGTACTGCAATCCTTGAGAAGTTTTTAATAAAACGCCGGTAATAACCAGCAAGACCAAGGAAACTCCTAATTTCTGTTGCATTTGTTGGTTGTTCCCAATTCTTTACCGCTTCAACCTTTGCGGGGTCCACTGAGATTCCATCTTTTGAAATTACATGTCCTAAGAAGGACACTTCTTCCAGCCAAAACTCGCATTTGCTAAATTTGGCATATAATTGATTATCCCTCAATATCTGTAATGCTATTCTTAAATGCACTTCATGCTCCTCTTCAGACTTTGAATATATCAAGATATCATCGATAAAAACCACAATAAATTTGTCCAGATGTGGTCTAAAGATGCTATTCATAAGCTGCATAAAAGCTGCAGGGGCATTTGTTAGTCCAAAAGGCATAACAGTAAATTCATAATGCCCGTACCTGCTTCGGAATGCAGTTTTGTGAATATCCTCGTCCTTGATCCTCAGTTGGTGATAACCCGATCGAAGATCAATTTTTGAGAAATACTTAGCTCCAGAAATTTGATCAAAGAGTTCATCAATCCTCGGCAGTGGATATTTATTCTTGATAGTGAGATGGTTCAGCTGCCGATAATCGATGCACAGCCTCATCGATCCATCCTTCTTCTTGACTAACAATACTGGTGCTCCCCATGGGGAAGTACTTGGTCTGATAAATCCTTTCTTCAATAGCTCCATTAGCTGTTCCTTCAATTCCTTCAATTCTGCGGGGGACATTCTGTAGGGTGCTTTGGAAACAGGTCCGGCACCCGGAATAAGATCTATAGTGAATGAGACTTCTCTCTCTGGTGGTAACCAGGCAAATCTTCAGGGAAAACATCGGAGAACTCCCGAACCACTAGAATATCTTCTAGTCTAGCTACCTTAGCCTCTGTGGCAGTTACAAATGCTAAGAATGCCTCGCATCCTTTGTTGATAAGTTTATGGGCTCGAAGAGCAGAGATGACTGGTGATCTCTTCCGGGGAGTAACGTAAGTTAACTCCGGGTAATCCACAAAAGTTACTTTTCCATTTCGGCAGTCTACAGTTGCCCGATAGGTGGATAGCCAATCGGCCCCTAGAATTACATCGTACTCTTTCAGATCTAAGCATATTAAATTTGCAGGTAAGTTGTGGCCTTTAACCATAATCTTACAATTAGGGTAATGGAAAGTGACATCAGACTCATTCCCTAACGGGGTAGAAATCACCAAATCTATCCATTCAGGTTCCATAGAGAATGAAGCAGCAAATTTCTTTGAAACAAAAGAATGTGTGGCGCCAGTATCAAACAGTACTTGAGCAGATTTAGAGCAGACAGTCAAAATACCTTCCACCAACCCACCCTCGGTTGGTTCCGTCTCTTGGAGAGCTTGTAAACGTCCTTGCTTCTTTGCCGGACGCTTCTCTTCCTTTGTCTCCGGCTCACTTTGCTCGTTCATCATCGGACAATCGGGAATACGGTGTTCTTTACTCCCACAACGAAGGCATGCTCCAAGCCTTCTCCAGCATTCCGCAGCCTGATGACCTGGCTAGTCGTAATATTTACAATTCTCCTTTGGCGGTGCCGTGATGGAGAAAGGTTAGTTGTTGCCCTTCTTGAATTTCTTAGCCTTGGAGGGTTCGCCTCCATTATTGGTCCACTTTTTGAAAGACGGTTTAAAAGTGTTGGGGCTTGTGACATTCTCCCTTTTATCCTTACCACGGATTTTGTCAGACAATTCCGTGGCGTCTTCTAACAGCTGGGTACGACGCACCATCTCTGAGTACACTTGAATATCCAAGGGAGCGAGCTGGGTGATATACTGGGGTCGTAACCCATTCAAGAACCTTCTTGCCTTCATCTTTTCCGTGCATACTAAATGTGGTGCATATCTAGATAACCTGGAGAACTGTGCTTCATAGTCAGCTACCGACAGGGATCGTTTCTTCAAGGCAGCAAATTCCGCGGCCTTTTTCTCCTGAACACAGTCGGAGAAATACTTGCTATTGAAATGCTCGACAAATTCTACCCAAGTAACATGATTTTCGGGTAAGGTGGCCTCAACAGACTCCCACCAAGCACGAGCGTCCCGTTCCAGTTGGAACGTGGCCAGAAGCACCCTTTCATCATCTGCGCATTGCATGACGCGGAAGATCCGTTCGATCTCTTTTATCCAATTCTCCGCATCCTCAGGGTTTGATGATCCTGCGAACCTCGGAGGGTTGAGGTTCCTAAAACTCCGATGGAGGTCGCCAGCTCCATGGTGTGCCCCACCTTGAGCCACCTGTTGCAAGGCCTGGGTCAAGCCTTGAACAGTTCGTTGCATCTCACGCCATTGTGCGCGTTCAGCAGCCATAGTCCTACAAGGAGTGAACCTTAATTAGTTTCATGTTGAAATTTGTAGTTGGATGCCCTACAAGGACTTATACCCACGGCACTACCCATCTTCACAGTTTAGGGATAACCTATCCTTGGACTTGGGTTTCCTAGGACTTGAAATCCTAGGCTCTGATACCACAAAAACTATCACGCCCCGAGCGTGGAAGGAACCCGGGAGAACGCGACGAGTTTATAACAATCATGTCAATCAGAGCAAGTAGAATTTCGACATCAAAATAGAGTGCGCAATAAGATGAGATTTTGAAGCATAATCAAACACTGATACTAGTGATAATAACAACCCATAAATAAAGTCACATACTCCAAGACTTAACCATACGAACCAGGCCCATAAGCCTTAATTATTACAACACATTGACATAACACAATATCCAACGACAAGACTCCAAGAATGAACTAAGGACGACAAGTCACGATAAATGGTAATAGCAGCATGACGCTTGCAGATTCTACGCTCGTCACTCTTGCTCCTACCCATCCGAGTCTGAGTCATGGTCCGTATTACCTGAAAAGTTTGGGGACAAGAACTTGATGAGCGAACGATCCGTAGGAATTATATCTCAAGAACTAGCAATTGGTTTAAGTATTTAACTTTTTCAAATGAAAATGCAAGTCTATATGTAAAACATGTAAAATAAAATGTTATGGAATTGAACAGGATAACGAGAGGAAATAACATATGTTGTTGATCCAAGATAGGGAATTTCAAGTATTCAAGTAGTTGAATGAGTACCAAGTATATCAACAAAGTCTTTCATGTCGTGAAATAATGGCTATTAACAAGCAAGTACTTTGCCCATTCCGGGCCACGCAAGTCATGTCAAGTCAATCAAGTCAAGTACGCGAGAGAGATAGAGATATAGTGGAGTGTCGTAGATTCAAGCAAGTACTTCGGTGCAATGCCACACCGTGATCAATATAACTCCCATGGGCACAAGTACTTTCGGGTGCTCCTCCCAGGACCAGATCGGGCCCTATATGCGCAGACATTGTTACATGTAAATATCTAGACAACCACTTTAGTGATAGCCATGGAATTCCAAGAACAAACTCATGTAGGATATCAAGGTAGATTCGTGGATAGGTTCCACGGAATTCCAAGGAAGAATATTAGATAGACAATGATAAAACTAACGAGAAACATGATATGTCGATAACCTAGGTAGATTCGGTACCTTAATTAGGTAGCCGTGATAACTTGAGTGGATGACTAACCTGTCACCAATCAAGGGATATGAATCAAGCTGAGAGATTGACCCTATCTATAAGGGACTCAATCCAAGATACCGCCTAGTGGAATATCATCATTCCAATGGCAAAGCTTATTCTCTCATGGACCAAAATGGCGACATGAGAGGGCCGATTTACCACAAGACGTGGCAATCAAAAGGTACAAGGTTTTTAAGGTACAACCAGCTCAGTCGGCCTTGAGGGAATCCAAGGCTACGAGGAGACTTACGGAGGTCCCAATGACTAACTCGCCAGTCCGAAGGAACGGAATATCCAACGGAGGGCTCGTATGTCACCAAGAGTTGAGGTGTATATGTGAACCAATCATGAAACAAGGACTCCATCTACGGACATGAGATGAGAGTGCCAAAAGACCCGCGGTATGGGTCAAAAACGGAAGAAAATGATGAGAATAAGAATGCGTTAATCATAGAGTTCATGTCCATCCTACCTTATAATTAACTATAATTAAATAAACTTATATTATTTAACACCCGTGGGTGCCGTCATTTATTAATTAGCATCCTCTTGGAGAGCGTTAATTTTCATGAATATAACTCAATTTATTTAGCAAGAATTTTCATTTATACCTATTTAATTGAATAAATTCAAAAACAGACATTAAAAAGCACATTGATTTATTTAAATTAATTTAAGAAAATAGAATATATGATAATTAGGAGAAAAATACAAGGATTCCAAATATATTTTTTCCATAATTTTCTGGTATATATTTTAATAAATATTGATTTTCAAAGATAAGCATACATGATATATATATATATACTTTTATATATATATATATTTATATATATATAGAATCTGACGCCTTGTACTAAGGACGTCACTTTTTTTAGTAACGATCGATTTTGGGTCGTTATTCAAAAAAAATTTGCATTTTTAAACCTCCCGTTTCTATACTAAATGATGTCGGAATTTGGCTTATAATATACCGAAATGACCGGCTCGAAAAACCCTACCTAACCATATGTTCAAAAAAAAATTTCGATGAGAGACGGGAGATCTTGCAATAGGGGGCACGAAAAATGGTGCAACCACTTTCAGTACCTTGATTCCTATCCCAATAGTACGTCCATAAATTTTTATGGCAAAAGAATACTTCTACACCCATGTATTCTATAAATGCGAATAAACTCATAACTGACCAAAGTTAAATTGACGACTATTCAATGGTATCTCTTTTCTTTTGTTTTGAAGTTCATGAATTGACGACGTTACGGCTGTCACGTTTAACTCTTATAACGCCCTTAACAGTGGCGTCAATTCCATAGAACGCGACATATGCAACGTCGTCAATTCCAAATGGAATTTGACGACCGTTTTGATGGGCGTCCAAATGAAATAACGCCCTAAAAAAAGGCGTTATTTACTGTAAAAATTCTAATTTCAACAGAACACATCGATAAGCATATGCATGATATATAAGATGATTTCTATCAATTATACTGGCCTAAATCATGATTTAACTTCGTTTGGGCTACGAAACTTGAGAAAACCTACCTTTTTTGAAGATTAAACGGTGTTCGGGATGAAGAAACGATACTCTGTTTCGAACAGAGTATCCGTCTGCTTGCAGGATGAAGATGGAGGAGAAGATTATGAAAGCTCCCACGTTCTGCCAACAAGATGAAGAAGAGGAAGAAGACGGATACGCTCTCCTTCTTGCTTAGCGTTCAGCAGGATGAAGAACCCACGAACAAGACTCTTCCCTTCGAACGGAACAGCAGCAGCAGCAATGGAGCCTTGCTGCGCATGCAGGCTTATTTATAACCTTTCCGGCTATAAGAGTCCTAATACGATCATGGAGTCCTTGTTTTGAATAAAACTTGCCATGATAAGTTTTCATACTTCCGTAATAACAGCCGCTATCCTCCTTTGGATTAAAAACCCTAAGGCTTCCACTGCACTCTCGAACGGGCAAAATAGCGCCTTACCAGAGGGCGTGTTTTCATTAAATAACGCCTTAAACAAGGGCGTCGTTTACTTTGCTATAATTAGCCACTTTTACTTGCAATTCTCTCGATAGGAATTAGCGCCTTAAGTGAGGGCGTCTTCTTATTAATTAGCGCCTTATTGAAGGTCGTCCTTTACTATTGCCTTATTTAAAATATAAAATTGACGACCATTAGAAAAGGCGTCAATATTTAAATTAGCGGCTTAGGAGGGGGCGTTATTTATTTTTGACCCATTTGTTATATATATATATATATATATATATATATATATATATATATTTTAAGTGTAAGGCCCATTTATCAATTTAGGCTATTACCCTTTATCGAATTTTTTTTTCAATTTATGACCAATATTAGCATGTATAGATTTAAAAATCTATTTTATTCTTTTAAAAATTTCCAGGGGTGCTACACACGGGCCAGCGGAGCTATGAGCTAATATTGAAAGAACAAGGCAACAATTATGAGCAAGGGATAGAGCACTTACTCAACCAGCTTGAAGAAACTGGTCCGGCTCGGAGACGTGGGCGAGCGGGGAAGCGTGGGTTCCCCACACGCCGCGCCGGTGTAACTTCGACATGTTCAAGATTTTACATCACTACGCCCCATGCAAGGGGGTTGAACTTGGGGAAGGGAAATCAAAATTACATTCAAACACTACCTCCCACAGGGAGGGGCTGTAAGCCGGCCAGGCGGGGAGGGGAGAGTGAAGCTAGGAACTAAATGAAAGGATGATGACTGTTCTGTCCACTCTCTGGAACAGAGGATAGACAGTCGGTGTCGGCACTGCTGTGGACTCCCCCGAGCTCCGTTGGCGACGAAACCAGTGGAAAAATATTCATAGTTGACTCAGGAAGATGTCTATTTTTTTGGGGGAATTTCAAAATGATGACGATGGTCGGGGCAGGGTCGTGAACAGTGCCTCTACTTTCTGGTTCTGACAGCTACTGTACCACTGCAGCAGGAAGACGAGGTCACCACGGGCGCTCCTGATATCTGATTCCGGCGAGGCTAGAGTCGCTGGATTCTTTGTCGAGTCCTATTCAAACGGAGACATACAAGGATCCCAGAGGAGGTAGGAGTAGATAGAGACAGCCCGAACAGTGATCAGGTGTCTGTTCAGTCCCAGAGTGGACAGAATAGCGCACCTGAGGGAGGAAATTGAGAACTCTTAGCTCCGGATGCCGAACGGGGTGCCGCTTCTTGTTCCTGGAAGTAGACTCATCGTAGAAGATCTCAGACAAGTGCCGCCTCCATATCTTCAAGGGGTTGGCCGTGGGAAGCTCTGCAAGCGGCTTCAAGTTACCAATCTGGAGGAAGACGTGCTGTGTGGGGAGATCGGCTCCCTCGGGCAGCCACGAGCTCAGGTTGGGACGAGACCACTGCCGTTGCGAAGAAGACAGGGAGACGCTTCCGACAGTACAAGTTGTGCCTCCAGTGATGTCGGGATGAAGTCGAGGTCGCCGCTGCAAGCTGCTGGTCCTCTGCAGATCATGAGCTGTGAACTGGCTAGCTGGGAGTAGCTCCAATGGCACAAGAGATAGGGGAGGGAGGAGAAGGAACTAGGTTGATGGAGGGGGAGAGTGGGGGGGGGGCGACCATATCTAGGGTTTGGAGAAGGGGAGGGTGAGAGGGGAAGGAAAATATTCAAACTTGGCCTAGGGAGGGGTGGGTTCAGCCTTGGGAAGGTGGAGGCTTGCTTGGGAAGGGGAATGGGTAGTTGGGGGTTGGGAGGTGGGATGAGGATTGGTGGAGACCTCTTCGGGATGGGGTGGAGTAAAGAGGAGGTTTGTGGGGAGTTGGAGAGGTCTTAATGGAGGAAGAACGGAGAGAGAAAGCGGTTGGGAGGGGAGAAGAGAGAGAAGGGGGCGAACCCCTTAGAGAGAGAGGGGGGGAATAAGGGCTTCTCACCCACTCAGTTGGATTCTCTCCAAAAGAAGAAGATTTAAATTGGACACTTGAAAATTAAAATATTCTTTCATTAACTTCAAATGGGGGGAATGGGGTCCTATATATAGGCAACCCACATTTTGCAAAAAATCCCTCACTCTTGCTACAATGACAAATAACCAAGGGGGTAGGGGGCGCCCCTAGGCCTAGCCCAATGAATTAGGCCCATTAACTAATCTAATCAACCCTATGACACTTAACTTAGGTAGATGACTCATTAACCTAGGTACATGAATCAAATAAAAGGAAAATTACAATTGTATGACTCAAATAAAAATGAGGAAATACAACATATGACTCAAGATAAATGACTAGACCATGCCGAACACTTCCGGGGCGAGGAGATGAGCCATGAGTGTGGGCACGGGAGGTGATGTCCCCATCAGTGCCCATAGGTTTTAAGGGTTCGAGTGGCCAGTTGTGTTCCGGGCTTCTGTGCTTTCGGAAGATCGAGTCGCCGTGTGACGGCATGAGTGTAGAGGGTTATTCTCGCACATCATTAGCCTCTTTGGAACGTGGTTTCTAGGTAGGCCGTGTGTATGGCCTGTGGACTGTGAGTCCAGTTACCTAGCCTGGGGCTGGAGGATTTTCTTCGCTTCCCTTTGGAAGGGATTGAGCTCGGTGGTCACGAGCCGCCTTGAGCATTATATTACCGAGGTTTCTGACCTATGGATAGGCCAGATTGACGGCCTAGGGCTATCCTGTGCAACGGTCTTGACCTTCAGTCCTGTGACTCAAGGACCGTTGGTTTAATAGATTTTAGTGGACTACCTAGAGTCTGGTGGCATCATGCCACCCGTCTTCCAAGCTGGACGTGACAGGGCCTATGCGTGGCATGTCCGCGTTCCGGTGGTTTCTACCAAGAGTCGCTTCTGTAGTGACCCCCACTGGTAGTAGCTTCCTGGGCACGCTTGTGCCGACCCACCTGAGAGTAGGTGGTAGCTACAGTAGCTTGCCTGGGCATGCGTATGCTAACCCACCTAGGGGGTAGGTGGAGAGCTAAACCCGCTAGAGACAATTTTTAGGCTGGTTGCCGTAGGGCCTCCCCTGTAGTGACTCAAGTCCGAGCTGGGAGGAAAACCAGCTAGAGGGCCTAGCGTTATACAGTCTACCAGTGTGTGCACACATGGTCGGGGGCTTCGGACGCGTGCTGATGAGCACGACCCCAACTAGACCCTTGTTTCTACTGTGTTTGTGTGGTGTCTCGGTTTCAGCCTGGGGTGGGGGAGACACCTAAGGCGTGGACTAAGTCATCGGTGGACGGTTCCAGGCTTACTTTTAGTGGGCAGTACTCCTGCCACACGGGACGGGTTTTCCCATGTTTTCAGGTGGTTTCTGAGTGTCTTTCAGGCACTGAGGTTCAGAATTTTTGGTAAAGGTTACCGAGAGTTTACCTCAGATAATATAGGGTTCACGACAGTGTTGTCCTGATGGTTCTACTGCAACGTAGCCAGAGTTTTTCTCGTTAGTCCGGTGGTCCCCCGATAGTGAGATCGAGGTGTGTTTCCCGATATAGTAGGAGTAGTAGTAGAGCCGAGGTTTTGTCGGCCATCGTGTTCACCGCTCCTTCTACTGTTATCGTTACCATTCTACTGTTCTTCCTTTTCCACCATTGTTTAAGGTTGGGGTTCCGCGGGACCCCTACTGAGCCAGTAAGATGAGGCTCACCCGAGCTTTTCAAGTGTGGTGGTTCTTCCTCGAGGTTCGAGGGTGCTGCACGGAGACTTCTGGGAGCCAGCCCGCCGGGCCGAGTGTTCACTCGGCATTGGGTACGTTTTTGATGGGGGCATCCCTCACCCCTACATATTTTCTCGAGGCCCCGAGTGCTCACCGGCATCACGCCATCGCATTCGTCACATTTTTCTTAATCATGGCATGTAATTTTTATATTTCTTTTGAGTCATAATTGTGTAATTTTTCTTTTATTTGAGTCATGTCTTTAGGTCCATGAGTTATTTCCCTATGTATGAGTCATTTGTCCCATGGTTTGCTTTCTAGGATATCAGTGGTCATTTAGTTTAATGCCATGGGCATTTTGGTCCTGTAAAAGGTTAGGCTCCTATAAATAGGACCCAACCCCCCATGAGTTGGTTAATGAATATTTGAAAATTTTCATGATTTCAATCTTGTGTGTTCCCTTGGTGAGAAGCCAACCCATAGGATGAGAAGCCCTTGGAGTGAGAAGCTATTGTATCCCTCTCTCTCTCTCTTGCACCACTTTCTCTCTCCTCCACTTCCTCTCTCTAAAACCTGCACCCCCTTCTCTCTCCTCTCCCCTCCACATCACCCTCCACCTCATCCAAAGTCTTCCACATCATTAAGAGACCCATCACTTCCCTATAAACCCATTACTCACCCTCATTAACTCCACCACCCCCTAGGCACCCTTTCACCCTCCCAAGCAACCCTCCCCTCTCCCAAGAGAGAATCCCACTTCCCCAAGCATTCCTTCACTTTCCCAAGCACATCTTCCCCTTTCCAAGGTCCCCCATCAACTCCCTAACCCACCAACCAAGAGAGAATCCAGCCACCTCACCCCAAGGCCACCCCTCTCCTCTCTCTCTCTAACCCTTGGCAGACCTGCGACCCAACCCTTCCCCCGTATTAGCTCCGCCCAGTAGCCTCTTCCACCCCCATTCTCCTGGCCAAAACCCTCCTCCCCCATCCCCCTGACACCCGGGAAGGCCACAGCTCCATCTCCCACCATTTCCTCCCCTTAACCCTTCCATTCTTCCTCCCTATCTGATGAGGGCATCCCTTGCCCCTCCACATTTTCTCCAGACTCGGATTGTTCGTCGGCAAGCGCCATTATGTTAGTCATGTATTTTTCAGTCTAGTCATGTAATCTTCACATTTTCTTTGAGTCAATATCATGTAATTTTCCCTTTATTTGAGTCATGTACCTAGGTTGTTGAGTCATTTTTCCTAAGTCTTGAAGTCATTATGTTGGTATGATTAGTTAATGGGCCCAAACCATTGGGCTAGGCCCAGGGGCGCCCCTCCCTTGGACTGTTTGGTCATTAGTTAGTTTGTCAGGGTCAGTTTGGTCTTAGGAAAAGTGTGGAGTCTATAAATAGCCCCACCCCTCTCTCATTTGTAACAACTTATGCTTGAATATTGAATCCAGAAAATTTCCATACCTTCTAGTTCTCTCTCAATATCTCCCTCTCTCTCTCTCTCTCTTACTATCACTCTCTCTAAGTGGGTTGTGCCCCCTCTCTCTCTCCTCCCCACCCCAATTTTGAAATTCATTCTCTCTCCTCCCCATTCACCCCTCATTAAGGCCCCTTCCCCTTCCCCATGCACTCATTTAATTCCCCCTCCAACCCCTAGGTGGAAACCCCTTCTCCTAGGCACCTTTCCACTTCCCTAAGCACCTCTCCACCTTCCCAACGCTGAATTAACCTCTCCCAAAACCCAAATTCAAAATTCCCTCCCCTCTCACATCCCTCCCACACCCTAGGTCGACCCAAACCAGACTCCGCTTGGTCTGGTCGCCCTCCTCCACCTCTTACTCTCTTGGCCATCCCCTTCTCCCCATCTTCTTCTTCTCCTCATTCTGCCTCTGTTTCAGGCAGCAGAGTTACAGCAACTTTCAGAAGCAGTCACGACCGTCCCCCAAAGATTAAGGTGGCAAGGCCTACATTTCTGGAATTTTCTGCGAGATAGCTTTCCAACGGTGGTGGTCTCGTTGGCTTCCGAGTTCGGAGCTGTCCGGAGGAGCGTCATCTTCAACGACAGCGCAACCTGTCCCAGACTGAAGACCAGAGTGATCTTGGAAGCTATTCTGCGGTCAACCTTGAAGGAATTCGAGCACACTTCCTTCTACAAAATTCTCCTTCGTCTAGTCCTCCATCAGTAGCAGAAAGAACGATGCCAATCTCCTGCCCGAGCTATTTGTTCTGAATTATTTCGTCGGAGTGTGCAGTCTGCCACCAGTGGACTCAGGTTTGACCTGTCTTCATTTATCTGGCGACCATTCTCATCTCCGACCTCGGATTGTGGCCCGGTCAACTTTTGCTTGAAGCTACTCCGACCACGATCGCGTCACCGCCAGTTTCGTTCAATTTGAAGTTCAGGAGCGACCGCAGCGCCTTTTACAATCCACTGTATCAGTTCTACATCAGTCTGAAGCAGAGTGTTGCTGTCCTGCTCCAGTCGCCGGTCCGATCAGCCCCGAGGTCCAGAACTTCCCAAAACATTCAGGCATCATCCTCTGTCAGTTGGGAAACTTTTGGCGTAGGTTTCGTCAGGATCTGAGCTCTGTGGAATTTGTGGCAGGGACATCACCGGCCCCCTATCCAACAATTCTGAAGGTTGGCAGAACCGGCGGGGATCGACAAATCAGGTTTCCTTATCATATGTCCCCACCCCGCTTGGCCGGCTGAAGGCCCCTCCCTGCGTGGAGGTAGTATTGGATGTAATAAGATTAATCCCCACCCCAAGATCACCCCTCCTGCGAGAGGTGTAGTGGTGTAATCTTTCCATTTCAGGTTGAAGCGACACCGACGCGGCGTGCGGGTGCATACCCTCGCCTCCCCGCTCACCCCCGTCTCTGGCCGGAGTCGGCGTCTTCACGCCAGCTAGGTGAGCTCCTGAACATCTCTCATTGCTGTAATGGACTTGCTTAGCTTAGTATTGCTATAGTTACTCCGTCGGCCGTAGGAGAGTGTCCGATTTTAAATTGCTACCCAAATTGAGTGACCACCGCGGGCGAGTTGTGAGAGCATCCACTTAACCCACACCCTTGGTGTGTTGGCCGCCCATGATTTGGGCATCCTAGGATCATTTGGGGTTCTCCCCAAGTTAGCCAACCATTGGAGCCTCAAGGTCCCGCCTCAGACCCTCTCCAACATCGCCTAGTCGCCATCGGGCACTAGTGTGCGCCATACGGGTGAGCTCGCTAGTGTGAGTCCGCTGCTCAAACTTGAATGCGTGCAAAATAGGTCCATAGGTGGTGTCACATCAAGTGGTATCAGAGTAAGTTCACAACTTGTCTCTATCAAGTTGGTCCTAGGGCATGTCTATGCATTTAGAGTCTTCAAGTGCATCACTCTTGTCCCCTAGTATGGCCACCTCATATCGACCTTACCAATCGGCCCACTCCATAAGTCCAAGCCACCAAGAGATGCCTACCACTAACACCCATAGCTTCCCTGGCCATGTCAACTACTTCATGAAAGCCTTGACCTATGCCAATGAGCGGCTTGATAACATATCGGGCCGACTAAACCAACTTGGAGAAAATAGGCCCGCCCCAAGGACGGACGATAGGATGGTCCCTTTCCCACTTCCCACCTTTGATGGAACCTCTCCTAAAGAATATTTAGATTGGGAAGCTACAATGGACCAATACTTCACTTGGTATCATATGTCCGAGGATGAAAAGGCATTGGTTGCCAAAATACAACTTACCAAACGGGCAGAAACTTATTGGATGCAAATTGTCGGGCTAAAGGTACTTAGAAGGGAAACCCCCATCACCACTTGGAAGGACATGAAGGAGCAACTTAGAGCAAAATATATGTCCCCTTCCTACCCAGGTTACCAAAACTCAAGGAGCACTCCCACTTCCCCAAACCCACCCGTCCAAACCTTTACCACTAGAACCCAAGTGTCCAAGGCCTCCACCTCCCCACCTAGGCCCATGACGGCCACCACCCTCCAATCCAAAAGCTCCCACCAAACCCATACCCCACAAGCCCCCTTGGTCCCCACCACCACCCCTCCCTTGTCCACTAAAAGGGACACTCCCCCTAAAACCAACCAACCCAAGCCACCCCAACCAACCCATCTCTCACTCCCTACCCCAAAAGTCCCAAGTCCTAGGCTTCCACTACTTCCCCTCCCTATCCAAAACCAAGTTTCCCATTACCCACCATCCCGGGTACTCCATGCACCAACCATCATCACCCCACTCTCAATAGACCTTCCCATTCCCTTGAGAAAGGAGACCACAACCATCCACAAGGGAGTAGATACCATTCCGGAACCCATCCCCATCCTTGAGGAAACCCAAGTTCATACCTATGGTGAGGAAGAATAAAAAATGTCCCCTCCACATAGCTTGGACCCCCAAGAGCCACAAGCCTTCACAACTACCACCGTAATCATAGATGGGCCCCTAGCTAGATGGCTAAAGGAGAGACCAATTCACCCCATCATGTCCTATGTTTACCCACCCATGGAGCAAAACCTTCCCATTGTACCCTTCCACTCCTATCACACCACAATCCAATCCTACTATGAGGTAGAATGTTGGGATGATCTCCTCCAAGGTCTAGAGTGGCAATTAGAATTGACTTCTTTGTTGACCCTAGGGGCGGACCGACCCAAGAGCCTTGACCTCATCCATCCATGCATTGGGTCTATCACCTCGATTTGCACTATTGGTTGCTACACTAGTGACCTCCTTTTCATTCTCCCCATAGTGGAAGAGCCCATCCCGGTCCACTCCCCTACCATTGTGATTCCTATAACCTTGACCATCCAACCCACCCCATACACCGGCCCAACCATTTCATTAGAGGAAGGCGACTCCCCACCATATGAGGACCTTGAGGACATGGAGTACCCCCATCTAGGTGACCTTTACTATGATCCCTTTGACCCTTTCCTATGGGAGCCTAGATCTCTATGTAACCCACTCACCTTATTCACCACCCACCTTACCCTACCCTTACCGCCCATATTAACCCAAACCCCTCCCTTCCTAGAATCAGGTTACACCAAGGGAGCATTGACCTTAGGCAACATAAACCTTGGGATTGATGAATTGTCCCACCCCATGATGCCTCCCTTCTTAGATCCCTTTGATCCATACGAGTGGAAGCTCAAGGCCCACCCCACACCCATGCACATGGAGGTCATCTCTAGGATAGGAGTGCATGAGTCTTGGCATAACTGTAATATCCCGGACCTTTCGGATCCTTCTTCATGGGTCCCGGATCTAGTTTTCGGAGTGTCCGGCTCCGTTGTGTCCGAAATTTCGTTTCGGACATCTTTCGTGTTCGGATCGGCGCGATCCGGAGTCGTTTCGGAGGCCCGGAGGCGTTCCGCGGCTTTTTCCGCGCGTGTTTTCCGATTTCCGGTGTGTGTTTCGGCTTTTTCTTCGGACGCTCGCTGCGGGCGAACCGGGCAGTTCCCCGAGGCACGAGTGGTACCGTTGCGATCGGTGCGTTCCGAGGATTCCGGAAATGTATTTTTCTAATTTTCGGTATTTTTCCGAAAAATCGGATTTTCTATATATTCCCATTTTCTTTTCTTTTCTTTTTTCTTCTTTTCTCTTTTCTTCTTCTTCCTCCTTCCTCCTCCACCGTGTCTCCCTCCCTCTCCCTCTCTTCCTCCCGGTTGGCCACGGCGAGCTCCCCTCCGGCTGCAGACGGCGGCGGGGCGACGGCGCGGTGACGTGGGCGGCGGCGAGGCGATCGTGCGGGCATACGGCGAGCGTGGGAGGCGTGGAGAGGCGAGATTCTAGCGGCGTTCTTCGCGACTTCGAGCTCGGATCGGAGCGTTTCGTCGCGGACCGGAGGTAGGGTGACGTTCCTTAGCCTCATGTCTTCCTTCCCCGTGAGTTTCAGCTCGAGACGAGGTCGAGAGGGGTTTATTTTGAGCCGGGAAGGGTCGATCATGCCGCGGGGTGAGTTCGTCCGATCCATCGTTTTGAGCCCCGATTTCACGGTTTAAGGGCGTAGGAGCATGCTAGGGGGCTTGGGGGTTCTTCTCTCGCCATTTCCCCCTCCGTGGGGTTTGTTTTGAGGCCGATTGGGCGATTCCGGTGAGGTTCGCCGTTTTCTCGCCGGTGAGCGATGTGCGGTCGAACCAGTGGCCGCACAACCCCTATGCGGTTCCGTTCGGACCGTTCATCGGCTCGGCGCGCTTTGGGTGAGGCTTGGCGCGCAGTGGGCTTGGGCGGTCTATCGTGGGACCGCATATCCTAATGTGCGGCCCCACAGCTACCGCCCAACCCCAAGGGTTGTGACCGTTGTGCAGTGCTCTGGGATGTGCGGCCAGGAGCTGACCGCATAACCCCTTGCACGGCCAGGTGCTGGCCGTACATCCCCTAGCGCTATGGTTGGATGTGCGGTCTGGCCCTGACCGCACAACACCTGAACGGCTAAGCCGTAGCCGCCCTTCCCCAAGTGCGGCTAAGGACTAACCGTCCAGGCTTTTTACCGTTGGGAGACGAGCGGCCAGTAGGGTGACCGTTCCTCACCCACGTGCGGTCAAGAGTTGGCCGCACATCTGTTTGAACGGTCCTGTGTTGGCCGTTTATCTGTCGTTTGGACCCTGGGTGGAACGGTCCTGATATGACCGTTCTAATCCTTGTGCGGTCCCTGTGTGACCGTACTTCCGTGGGCGGCCCAGTGTGGACCGTTCAAGGGTACGGGTTGCGTCGGTGTGTCTCTCGTCGTACAGAGTGTACCGGGAGATGTTGTTGTCAGCTGGTCACCGTGCGTCGGTGTTGGTACAAGGAGCGTTCCTCGTACCTGCAGTTGCACCGTTGTTTTCCGAGACTTGAGAGTCTACTCCTTCTGTGACCCTCCACTAGTCGTAGCCTACTAGTACGCGTGTGCTAGTCGCACCAGGGAGTGGTGTACGGGCTGACCTTTAGAGACGGTTTGTGGACCGGTTACCGTTGGGCCCCACGTCTTGCAGCCAGAGTCCGGCTGAGGGGAAAACCGGTCAGAGGGCCAGACCAGGGACGCGCGGTCTGTGTGTGCACACGTGGTTGGGGGCGGTTGGACCCACGTCGACGGGCGTGACCCCAGCTAGTCACTTGTTGTAGTTACTTGTACGGTGTTTGCGCCTCGGGTAGGACCTACCATGTCAGGCGGTTCACCTGCGGTGCGGTGTAAGACGTCAGGGGACGCTACCGGCTGTGCTTCTAGTGGGTGGTACTCCTGTTGAGTACGGAGTGTCAGACTGTCAGTCGTGTGTTTCCGACCTTCGGGTTTTGACGGTTCGACCGTTGAGTTTCGGTCTTCTCGTACCGTGGCACGTGTGTCGGTTTGCGTGCCATTAGGGTCTAGTTCTGTAGAGTACAGGGCTTTCCTTTCCGAGGTACCTTTCTACCGCTAGAGTAGTGGTTTCTCATTTTTCGAGGTAGGGTTCGAGTGATCCCTACTGAGTCTTGTTCCGAGACTCATTCCCTGCGTGTTTTCACCGTGTTTCAGGTGAGGCGCCACCTTCGGGGAGCGTGTCTGGAGCGCAGCGGAAGCGTGGTGCGGGTGCCCAGAGGTAGTGCCAGAGGTCAGAGCCGGGGAATGCCCCGTGTAGCTGTACTTTTCTTTCTTGTCACTGTACTAGTCGTGGACTACTGTTGCTGTTGTTGTTATTTTATTGTGGACCATGTAAAATGTTAATTCATTTCCTGCTTAATATCATAACTGTTTAATTTCTGCAATTATTTGTGATGCTTGTGTAGTTTCCACACCATCCTTTTAACCCTTCCGAGTCTTCGGGCTCGTGGGTGGCGGTGCGAGTCTCGGGTTATCGGGCCTTCCCGGTAATCGGATTCTCGGGTCGTTACAGCTGGTATCAGAGCGCGGTTGTGGAATTACATGAGAATCATAGGTAATTGTATTGGTCCACTAGTCCATGACGATGATGTACATGTGACGCTGGCATTGGGCACCGCGTGTTTTATTCTGACCTTCCGTTTCTGAGTTTTCTGTCTTGTGCTTAAGGAGCGAGGATGGCGCCGAGGAGGAGTTCTCGCTCTCAGCAGGGGCAGTCGGCTGGAGGCCAGGAGATCCAGCAGGGGGTCCAGAGGGACCAGGAGGAGCATAGCAGAGTTCCGGGAGCTACCGAGGCCGCGGATGCTGCGAGGGCTCCGGGGGCCGAGGGTTTTCTCCGTGGCATGTACCATCTCATGGCTCAGCAGTTCGGCGGAGAGGCCGGTGAGGGCTCGTCAGTCAGGGGTGGGCCAGGCCGAGCAGTGAGGGATTTCATGCAGTTTCATCCACCTTACTTTAGCGGCCAGGCAGACCCTGATGCGGCTCGTGATTGGCTTGATGAGATGGAGCGGGTGTTCAGTTCTGCGAAGAGTGCTGTCGAGGACAGAGTGGTGTTGGCCTACAACCAGTTGCAGGGTACGGCTCGGAGGTGGTGGTCTTCCGAGTGGAAGACGTCCTTTCAGCTTCGTCCGCTTGAGCAGATCGAGTGGGATGACTTTGTCAGTGCTTTCGAGCGTACGTACTGTCCAGATATTGTTGCTACGCAGCGGATGCGGGAGTTTCTGGAGCTGGTGCAGGGTGACATGTCCGTGTTGCAGTACAGGGCCCGATTTGTCGAGCTGGGTCGGTACGCACCTCATATCATGGAGCATGAGAGGGTGAGGACGACGCAGTTTGTGCAGGGCTTGAGGTTGGAGCTGAGGCACCATCTGATCGCGAATGGGGCCACTGATCTCGAGACGGCGTCTCGTGTTGCGATTTCCTTGGAGATGGATATGCAGAGGACTCGAGGACCGATCAGCCAGGGGCAGTCTGTGTCAGGTCGCAGCCAGTAGTCGGCTACTCAGCAGCAGGGTTTCTTTCAGTCTGCGTCGGGTGGTTCAGGAGTACCGGCATCGGCAGCTTCGGTGACAGGATCTGCGTCCTTTGGCACGAAGGTCAAAAAGTTCTTCAAGAGAGGGTTCGGCAAGAAGAAGTCCAGAGATCAGGGGCAGGCTTCATCGGGCAGTGTGCAGCAGCCGTTTCCTTTGCAGCGACAGGGATCGGTGGGTGGATCGCGAGGACCTTGTCCACGGTGTAGTGGGACCCACCCAGGCAGGCAGTGCACGGCGCCGATCATCTGTTTTCGGTGTGACCAGCCAGGGCACATGGCGCGTGACTGTCCCCAGAGGCCGCCGCAGCAGCAGGTTTCCCAGCAGCAGCAGCAGCAGGGACAGTATCCGCCGCTACCCAGGTCAGCTAGTGTGGGAGGCAGGCAGAGAGCTCGTGGCCAGATCACGCACTTGACCAGGGCAGAGGCAATAGCGTCGCAGCTCGTGGAAGGTACCGTTCAGATTTTGGGTTGTGCGGCTCGGGTTTTATTTGATTCTGGCGCGTCTCATTCGTTTATTTCGGAGGATTTCGCGTCGAGCGTCGAGGAGCCGGTGACCCAGTTGTCCTGTGATTTGGCTGTGGAGTTGCCTTCGGGTGACTTTATGGTCACTCCGTATTGCTTCGACCAGGTTCCGGTGTGGATCGATGGGCGGAGTATGCCAGGCAGGTTGTATGCGTTGCAGCTTTGGGATTACGACGTGATTCTAGGCATGGATTGGCTCGAGACTCATGGAGCGGTGGTGGATTGTGGGATGAAGAGGGTCTACTTCCAACATCCGAGCAAGAGGACCTTCTATTTCCAAGGTATCCGTTCCGCCTCTTCTCGATTTCTTATCTCTGCTATTCGAGCCCGTCGATTGCTTGATTCAGGTTGTCAGGGTTTTCTCGCGTCTGTGGTTGTGTCTGACCGGATGGAGCCGAATGTCGAGGACATTGCGGTGGTGTGCGAGTTTCCCGATGTTTTTCCTGAGGAGTTGCCTGGATTACCTCCCCAGCGGGAGATCGATTTCGTGATCGAGGTTGTACCTGGTACGGGACCTTTGGCGAAGGCTCCCTACCGTATGGCCCCCGCGGAGTTGAGGGAGTTGAGGGCGCAGTTGCAGGAACTGTTGGCCAAGGGGTACATTCGTCCGAGCTTTTCCCCTTGGGGTGCGCCCGTGTTGTTCGTGAAGAAGAAGGACGGTAGTCTGCGGCTATGCATTGACTATCGGCAGCTGAATGACGTGACCATTAAGAACAAGTATCCATTGCCGCGGATTGATGACTTGTTCGACCAGCTGCAGTCCGCGCGAGTGTTCTCGCGGATTGATTTGCGGTCCGGTTACTATCAGCTGAGAATTTGCGAGTCCGATGTGGAGAAGACTGCGTTCAGTACGAGGTACGGGCATTATGAGTTTCTGGTGATGCCGTTTGGGCTCACCAATGCCCCAGCAGCCTTCATGGACTTGATGCAGAGGGTGTTCCACCCGTATTTGGACCAGTTCGTGGTCATTTTCGTGGATGACATCCTTGTTTATTCGCGGTCTGCTGAGGAGCATGCGTACCATTTGGGTGTGGTGCTGCAGACGTTGCGAGATCACCAGTTGTTTGCGAAGCTCAGCAAGTGCGAATTTTGGCTCAGTGAGGTGCACTTTCTGGGGCACGTGATTTCTGGTGATGGTATTTCCGTGGATCCCGCCAAGGTCGAGGCTGTGATGCAATGGCCGAGGCCGAGGTCGGTGACGGAGATCCGGAGTTTCTTGGGGCTTGCGGGTTATTATCGCCGGTTTATCCAGGATTTTTCCCGCATTGCGACCCCGATGACGAGGCTCACGCGGAAGGATGTGCCTTTCGTCTGGTCCGAGGAGTGTGAGCAGAGCTTTAGGGAACTGAAGAGATTGCTCACCTCGGCTCCGGTGTTGGTTTTGCCTTCTGGATCGGGAGGTTTTGTGGTATGTACAGATGCTTCCGGCGTCGGATTGGGTGCTGTTCTGATGCAGCATGGTAGAGTGGTGGCTTATGCATCTCGGCAGCTAAAGCCCCATGAGGAGAACTACCCTACCCATGACCTTGAGTTGGCGGCAGTGATCTTCGCGCTGAAGATCTGGAGGCATTATCTGTACGGTGAGAAGTTCGAGGTGTTCACTGACCATCAGAGTTTGAGGTATGTGTTCTCGCAGTGAGATCTGAACCTCAGACAGAGGCGTTGGATGGAGTTCATGAAGGACTATGACTTCACCCTGTCTTATCAGCCGGGCAGGATGAATGTCGTCGCCGATGCCTTGAGTAGGAAGGTCGTGATCAGTACCTTGATGCTGAGGAAGTGGAGGCTCTGGGAACAGGTGCCCGAAGTATCTTTCAGGCTCAAGATTCCCCAGGAGCCAGGGTTGGCAGTGCTTGCGAGTCTGACTGTCACTCCTGCTATTCGTCGTCAGGTGACAGAGGCTCAGCATGCGGACCCTGAGTTGCCCCGGATTCTTGCGATGGCTGATGTGGAGCTCGGCGAGGACGGTGCTGCGAGGTTTCGTGGCAGGCTGTACGTCCCAGCGGAGGAGCAGGTTCGTCGTGCGGTGTTACGCGAGGCTCATGGGAGCAGGTACACTGTGCACCCGGGTGCGACGAAGATGTATCGGAACTTGCGGAGGCAGTTCTGGTGGCCTGGCATGAAGAGAGATGTTGCCGAATTTGTGGCCAGGTGCCTGATCTGTCAGCAAGTGAAGGCGGAGCATCAGCGACCAGGCGGTACTCTCCAGCCCTTGGATGTTCCTGCTTGGAAGTGGGACCATGTGACCACGGATTTTGTGGTGGGGTTGCCCAGAACCCCGACTGGGCAGGACAGTATTTGGTTGCTGGTGGATCGGCTGACGAAGGTGACGCGGTTGCTACCGGTCAAAGTCAGCTGGAGCGTGCCTAAGTTGGCTCGTCTTTATGTGGAGCGGATCGTGCCGTTGCATGGGGTTCCCATTTCGATCGTGTCGGATCGGGATCCGCGCTTCACTTCTGGATTCTGGAGGAGTTTCCAGCGAGCTCTTGGCACGGAGTTGGCATTTAGCTCGGCGTATCATCCGCAGTCAGATGGTCAGTCTGAGAGGACCATTCAGACTTTGGAGGACATGCTGAGATCCTGCTGCCTGGAGTGGCAGGGGAGTTGGATTCATCACCTACCGTTAGTGGAGTTTGCCTATAACAACAGCTTTCATTCGAGCATCGGCATGGCTCCTTATGAGGCATTGTATGGGCGTCCTTGTCGGACTCCACTTGATTGGTTTGAGGTGGGTGAGCGTGTTTTGACGGGACCGGAATTGGTGCAGCAATGTGTGGATGTTGTGCACCTGGTTCGTCAGAACATGTTGGCGGCCCAGAGTCGGCAGAAGAGCTATGCTGATCGTAGGCGGCAGCCCCTCGAGTTCGCCGTGGGCGATCGTGTGTTCTGGAGAGTTTCTCCGATGAAGGGGGTGATGCGGTTTGGACGGCGTGGGAAGCTGAGTCCCCGCTATATTGGTCCTTTCGCGATTGTGGAGCGCATCGGTGAGGTTGCTTACCGGTTGCAGTTACCCTCTGAGTTGGCGTCGGTGCATGACGTGTTCCACGTCTCTATGTTGCGGAAATATATGCCCGATGACTCTCATGTGCTCGAGTTTTCCGTTTGGCCTGAGGTGACTCCAGATCTTTCTCTCCCAGAGTTTCCGATCCGCGTGGAGGATAGGCGAGAGCAGCGCCTGCGGAACAAGGTCATTCCCTTGGTGAAAGTCGTGTGGCAACGACACTCTGGTGGTGAGGCTTCGTGGGAACGTGAGGACGAGATGCATCAGCAGTTCCCGTATCTGTTTGAGTGAGTCTTCCTCTTCTTTCCCCTTGGGTTGTTCTCAATTTCGAGGACGAAATTCCTTAAGGGGGGAGGGCTGTAATATCCCGGACCTTTCGGATCCTTCTTCATGGGTCCCGGATCTAGTTTTCGGAGTGTCCGGCTCCGTTGTGTCCGAAATTTCGTTTCGGACATCTTTCGTGTTCGGATCGGCGCGATCCGGAGTCGTTTCGGAGGCCCGGAGGCGTTCCGCGGCTTTTTCCGCGCGTGTTTTCCGATTTCCGGTGTGTGTTTCGGCTTTTTCTTCGGACGCTCGCTGCGGGCGAACCGGGCAGTTCCCCGAGGCACGAGTGGTACCGTTGCGATCGGTGCGTTCCGAGGATTCCGGAAATGTATTTTTCTAATTTTCGGTATTTTTCCGAAAAATCGGATTTTCTATATATTCCCATTTTCTTTTCTTTTCTTTTTTCTTCTTTTCTCTTTTCTTCTTCTTCCTCCTTCCTCCTCCACCGTGTCTCCCTCCCTCTCCCTCTCTTCCTCCCGGTTGGCCACGGCGAGCTCCCCTCCGGCTGCAGACGGCGGCGGGGCGACGGCGCGGTGACGTGGGCGGCGGCGAGGCGATCGTGCGGGCATACGGCGAGCGTGGGAGGCGTGGAGAGGCGAGATTCTAGCGGCGTTCTTCGCGACTTCGAGCTCGGATCGGAGCGTTTCGTCGCGGACCGGAGGTAGGGTGACGTTCCTTAGCCTCATGTCTTCCTTCCCCGTGAGTTTCAGCTCGAGACGAGGTCGAGAGGGGTTTATTTTGAGCCGGGAAGGGTCGATCATGCCGCGGGGTGAGTTCGTCCGATCCATCGTTTTGAGCCCCGATTTCACGGTTTAAGGGCGTAGGAGCATGCTAGGGGGCTTGGGGGTTCTTCTCTCGCCATTTCCCCCTCCGTGGGGTTTGTTTTGAGGCCGATTGGGCGATTCCGGTGAGGTTCGCCGTTTTCTCGCCGGTGAGCGATGTGCGGTCGAACCAGTGGCCGCACAACCCCTATGCGGTTCCGTTCGGACCGTTCATCGGCTCGGCGCGCTTTGGGTGAGGCTTGGCGCGCAGTGGGCTTGGGCGGTCTATCGTGGGACCGCATATCCTAATGTGCGGCCCCACAGCTACCGCCCAACCCCAAGGGTTGTGACCGTTGTGCAGTGCTCTGGGATGTGCGGCCAGGAGCTGACCGCATAACCCCTTGCACGGCCAGGTGCTGGCCGTACATCCCCTAGCGCTATGGTTGGATGTGCGGTCTGGCCCTGACCGCACAACACCTGAACGGCTAAGCCGTAGCCGCCCTTCCCCAAGTGCGGCTAAGGACTAACCGTCCAGGCTTTTTACCGTTGGGAGACGAGCGGCCAGTAGGGTGACCGTTCCTCACCCACGTGCGGTCAAGAGTTGGCCGCACATCTGTTTGAACGGTCCTGTGTTGGCCGTTTATCTGTCGTTTGGACCCTGGGTGGAACGGTCCTGATATGACCGTTCTAATCCTTGTGCGGTCCCTGTGTGACCGTACTTCCGTGGGCGGCCCAGTGTGGACCGTTCAAGGGTACGGGTTGCGTCGGTGTGTCTCTCGTCGTACAGAGTGTACCGGGAGATGTTGTTGTCAGCTGGTCACCGTGCGTCGGTGTTGGTACAAGGAGCGTTCCTCGTACCTGCAGTTGCACCGTTGTTTTCCGAGACTTGAGAGTCTACTCCTTCTGTGACCCTCCACTAGTCGTAGCCTACTAGTACGCGTGTGCTAGTCGCACCAGGGAGTGGTGTACGGGCTGACCTTTAGAGACGGTTTGTGGACCGGTTACCGTTGGGCCCCACGTCTTGCAGCCAGAGTCCGGCTGAGGGGAAAACCGGTCAGAGGGCCAGACCAGGGACGCGCGGTCTGTGTGTGCACACGTGGTTGGGGGCGGTTGGACCCACGTCGACGGGCGTGACCCCAGCTAGTCACTTGTTGTAGTTACTTGTACGGTGTTTGCGCCTCGGGTAGGACCTACCATGTCAGGCGGTTCACCTGCGGTGCGGTGTAAGACGTCAGGGGACGCTACCGGCTGTGCTTCTAGTGGGTGGTACTCCTGTTGAGTACGGAGTGTCAGACTGTCAGTCGTGTGTTTCCGACCTTCGGGTTTTGACGGTTCGACCGTTGAGTTTCGGTCTTCTCGTACCGTGGCACGTGTGTCGGTTTGCGTGCCATTAGGGTCTAGTTCTGTAGAGTACAGGGCTTTCCTTTCCGAGGTACCTTTCTACCGCTAGAGTAGTGGTTTCTCGTTTTTCGAGGTAGGGTTCGAGTGATCCCTACTGAGTCTTGTTCCGAGACTCATTCCCTGCGTGTTTTCACCGTGTTTCAGGTGAGGCGCCACCTTCGGGGAGCGTGTCTGGAGCGCAGCGGAAGCGTGGTGCGGGTGCCCAGAGGTAGTGCCAGAGGTCAGAGCCGGGGAATGCCCCGTGTAGCTGTACTTTTCTTTCTTGTCACTGTACTAGTCGTGGACTACTGTTGCTGTTGTTGTTATTTTATTGTGGACCATGTAAAATGTTAATTCATTTCCTGCTTAATATCATAACTGTTTAATTTCTGCAATTATTTGTGATGCTTGTGTAGTTTCCACACCATCCTTTTAACCCTTCCGAGTCTTCGGGCTCGTGGGTGGCGGTGCGAGTCTCGGGTTATCGGGCCTTCCCGGTAATCGGATTCTCGGGTCGTTACAATAACACACCACTTGGCATGATTAGAAAGTCGGGTCCATTCATTCACAACACCCACATGTCAAGTAGGAAGTATGAGTGGTCCATATTTGGGTGTAACGGTCCCCCCCAATTCACCATTGGTCTTATAAATGTTAGGAGCATACATGGATGTCTGGGTCCCCCGACATTCGTCATACCCATGCATAAAAGGTTCATCTATGGATGTCCCGGGCCCCCTAAGTCTATCACAGTCCTCATGGCATCAAAGCATGATCGAACTACATTTGGCTGCCCCGGACCACCTTTACATACCATACATTGTCCACTCCCACCACATCATAAAGTATGGCATATGCATCCAAGCAAATATCAAGTAGCAAGCGGTGAGATTCACAATAAGCAAGCAAAAACTCATGAGCGCCACTTGAAACTCCAAGTTGGTAACTTGACGATGATGACTTTGGAGTGGCTCTACCCTAGGGTCACCTCCAAATTGAGGGCACGAGGACTTGGACCTTGCCAAGTTCCGAGTGGCTTTGGCAACCCAGCTTATGGATTGAACTTTCAAAAGGGTTTTGGGATTCTCCCCATCTCTCATGTGCTGGATCTAGCACCCTCTAGGGGCACCGCGGTGGATCCTAGTGAGTGCCTTGAGCTTACACCTATCCTTGCGAGAGACACCTTCGGAGTGCCACCACAAATTAGCCCGAGAGCCCGACGTGAGCATACGGCATCAATACTAGGCAAGCAAGATCCCATCGCCAGCATGAGGGTATGACCGAGCCACTTTGTCGAGCTGAAGCGCCGTTCCCCGACTATGGTCATGGGTTGAGTATGGAGATCGTGGATCGCCCAGAGCCGTAGTTCGATATACTACTTCCCTGGTGGACCCATACTCGACGGGGTCGAGTTTTCCCCACCCCGGGGGTATGATGAGGGCATCCCTTGCCCCTCCACATTTTCTCCAGACTCGGATTGTTCGTCGGCAAGCGTCATTATGTTAGTCATGTATTTTTGAGTCTAGTCATGTAATATTCACATTTTCTTTGAGTCAATATCATGTAATTTTCCCTTTATTTGAGTCATGTACCTAGGTTGTTGAGTCATTTTTCCTATGTCTTGAAGTCATTATGTTGGTATGATTAGTTAATGGGCCCAAACCATTGGGCTAGGCCCATGGGCGCCCCTCCCTTAGACTGTTTGGTCATTAGTTAGTTTGTTAGGGTCAGTTTGGTCTTAGGAAAAGTGTGGAGTCTATAAATTGCCCCACTCCTCTCTCATTTGTAACAACTTATGCTTGAATATTAAATCCAGAAAATTTCCATACCTTCTAGTTCTCTCTCAATATCTCCCTCTCTCTCTCTCTCTTACTATCACTCTCCCTAAGTGGGTTGTGCCCCCTCTCTCTCTCCTCCCCACCCCAATTTCGAAATTCATTCTCTCTCCTCCCCATTCACCCCTCATTAAGGCCCTTTCCCCTTCCCCATGCACTCATTTAATTCCCCCTCCAACCCCTAGGTGGAAACCCCTTCTCCTAGGCACCTTTCCACTTCCCTAAGCACCTCTCCACCTTCCCAACGCTGAATTAACCTCTCCCAAAGCCCAAATTCGAAATTCCCTCCCCTCTCACATCCCTCCCACACCCTAGGTCGACCCAAACCAGACTCCCCTTGGTCTGTTCACCCTCCTCCACCTCTTACTCTCTTGGCCATCCCCTTCTCCACATCTTCTTCTTCTCCTCATTCTGCCTCTGTTTCAGGCAGCAGAGTTACAGCAACTTACAGAAGCAGTCACGACCGTCCCCCAAAGATTCAAGTGGCAAGGCCTACATTTCTGGAATCTTCTGTGAGATAGCTTTCCAACGGTGGTGGTCTCGCCGGCTTCCGAGTTCGGAGCTGTCTGGAGGAGCGTCATCTTCAACGACTGCGCAATCTGTCCCAGACTAAAGACCAGAGTGATCTTGGAAGCTGTTCTGCGGTCAACCTTGGAGGAATTCGAGCACACTTCCTTCTACAAAATTCTTCTTCGTCTAGTCCTCCATCAGTAGCAGAAAGAACGACGCCAATCGCCTGCCCGAGCTATTTTTTCTGAATTATTTCGTCAGAGTGTGCAGTCTGCCACCAGTGGACTTAGGTTTGACCTGTCTTCATTTATCTGGCCACCATTCTCATCTCCGACCTCAGATTGTGGCCCCGTCAAATTCTGCTCAAAGCTACTCCGACCACGATCACGTCACCGCCAGTTTCGTTCAATTTGAAGTTCGGGAGCGACCGCAGCGCCTTCTGCAATCCACTGCATCAGTTCTGCATCAGTCTGAAGCAGAGTGTTGCTATCCTGCTCCAGTCGCCAGTCCGATCAGCCCTTAAGTCCAGAGCTTCCCAAAAAATTGAGGCATCATCCTCTATCAGTTGGGAAACTTTTGGCGCTGGTTTCGTCAAGATCTGAGCTCTGTGGAATTTGTGGCAGTGACATCACCGGCCCCCTGTCCAACAATTCTGAAGGTTGGCAGAACCGGCGGGGATCGGCAAATCGGGTTTCCTTAGCATAAGTCCCCACCCCGCTTGGCCGGCTGAAGGCCCCTCCCTGCGTGGAGGTAGTATTGGATGTAATAAGATTAATCCCCACCCCAAGATCACCCCTCCTGCGAGAGGTGTAGTGGTGTAATCTTTCCATTTCATGTTGAAGCGACACCGACGCGGCGTGCGGGTGCATACCCTCGCCTCCCCGCTCGCCCCCGTCTCCGGCCGGAGTCGGCGTCTTCACGCCGGCTAGGTGAGCTCCTGAACATCTCTCATTGCTGTAATGGACTTGCTGAGCTTAGTATTGCTATAGTTACTCCGTCGGCGGTAAGAGAGTGTCCGATTTTAAATTGCTACCCAAATTGAGTGACCACCGCGGGCGCGTTGTGAGAGCATCCACTTAACCCACACCCTTGGTGTGTTGGCCGCCCATGACTTGGGCATCCTAGGCTCATTTGGGGTTCTCCCCAAGCTAGCCAACCATTGGAGCCTCAAGGTCCCGCCTCGGACCCTCTCCAACATCGCCTAGTCGCCATCGGGCACTAGTGTGCGCCATACGGGTGAGCTCGCTAGTGTGAGTCCACTGCTCAAACTTGAATGCTTGCAAAATAGGTCCATAGGTGGTGTCACATCACTATCTCTCTTGTTACCCAATCTGGAGCAGTAGCAGATCCAACCCCTAGAGTGCAGCGGCTCCCCCAGCCACTTCGACAGGTTCCAGGTAGTGTACCATACACCGGTGGAAAGGTCGTCCAGAGAGCTTTACCGGAAAGGTAGTTTCGTTGACAACCAAGCTATGTGCTGCCCGGGAGGTCTTTTCTTCTCCGACTGCACAGATCAGGCCAGGATAGTGACCATCAAGACATTCAGAAGCAGTTCCGGCCATCCCCTACAGCACCTGGTTGATCCCTCTTGTTCTGGTGTGCTAGACATCCATAGCTTTCAACCAGGACTGGTCTCGCCCCGTTTGGAGGTCCGGTGTGAGAGTTATTCCCCCGTCAAGTTGATCTTGGTTCGCAGTCCGACCTGCCGGCGTCCGGGATGAGCAGCAAGCCTCAGAAGACCTCACGGCCACTGTAGTTAGTTTCTGCTCCAGACCTTTCGGGAAGATATTAATAGGTCAGTAAGCTTCCAAACGGGCCTTGTCTCGCCTTGTTCTGAGCTTTCTGCTGGGCGGACCACCCTCTGCACCTCCCCTCTATCCGGCTGGCTCCTCCAACTGCACGACTTCACAAGATCCGGTGATGCCGGCGTCTCCCACCTCAGAATTGGGTCAAACCAATTCTGGGAGCTCCCAGTGCCATCCCTCTTCACGACAACCCTAGTCCCGCCACAATCTGACCTCAGGTCCTGCTGGTACATCGTCTGAAAGTCAAGATAGATTCTCTGCCCAAGTGCCTAGCGCGACCCAGTCCGCATCCATAGGCTGCCACCGAGCGATCGAGACAAATCAGATGGAGATCTTTGACTGTGACACACTAGGATGGATACTCTCTCAGATAGAGGTGGTCTCGCATCTATCCGACATCCCAGCTGGAAGTACGACATCACCCAAGCGCCCTCAGGCCTGCAGTTGAATCGAACTGGCAGAATTCGGCCACCCGGTCGAGCGGCTTCGGCACCTAATTTCCTCTCACCGCTTGGCCGGCTTACAGCCCCTCCCTGTGTGGAGGAAGTGTTCGAGTCTAATCAATTGTCCCCTACCCCGAGTTCCCCCCCTGTGAGGGGAGTAGTGCATGTAATTCTTTAACAGGGTGAAGCTTCATCGACGTAGTGTGCGGGGAACCCACACTTCCCCGCTCGCCCATGTCTCCGAATCGGGGCCGGTTTCTTCAAACTAGCCAGGTGAGCTCGCTGCCCTTGCTCCTAATCGTGCTTTTTTATTCAATATTCCTCATTTGCACCGTTGGATAAAGGAGAGAGCGCCCGGTCCCAAGGCTCCACTGCCTCCGAGCGACCGCCGTGGGTGTGAGTGAGTGGATCCGTGCCCTTTGGCACCTTTCGAACTATTAAGGTGAGCGACCGTATCCGAGGGGAGACTAACTAAAGCGATGCTGGTCCTTTACCAGCAAGGGACTCCCCACATCCTCGACTCGGCATCCCCTAGTCACCCACGGGTTAAGCGTCCGCGCCGTACGAGTGTCTGCTTGCGTAGGCTTCTAGCCTTGTGGTTGTGCTTGCATCTTTAGGTCCAAGGGAATTCGGTCTAGTTGTTCCATTTTCCCTTAGGGTGTGTCACATCATATGGTATCAGAGCAAGTTTTAGACTTGTCTCTACGAGTCTAGTCCATGGGCACGCTTGCATTAGAGTCCTCGACAGACCGTCCCATGCATTGTCCACCACCCATTGTCAATGAGTCTACGGACCAAATGGCCCCACTTCCCATCATATTCCAAGCATACCTACCCAATGATAGCCCCACAGAAATTGACTTCATTGACATGGTAGAAGATAATTGGGTATCCGCCGATATCGTAGCCACCCTTTCTAGGATCGGACAAATTGTGCACAACGAAGACCAAGTCTTTGTTGAATTTCATCAATGGTTTGGGAAGAATAAATATTTCGATGGGGCTTGGTGTCAAATTGGTACTTTGGCAAGCCCTTGCATAATCCTTGGGAAACAATGGCTTGATGAAAGGAATGCCACCTTCGACCCAATGCGTCGGTCTTGCCTAGTCCATCCCCCACATCTCCCGAGAGCCTATGATTTCAACACCCTTGTGTTCCCTCGCCAACTAGAGCCCCGTACCTGGCCACCATGCCCTCTCAACCCTCTTCAAAGAATAAACAAGGCCATGAGTGAACATGAGGAGACCACGGCCCACAAGATTGAATCCCCGGGAATGGACACCAGCCCAAAGCCTACCCCACCCTTTGAGGAAATCCACACTCATATCAATAAAGAGGAAGGACATCAACTCATCCCCATCCAAATAAACCCATACCTTGATGGGGACATCAAAGCAAGAGCACTGATATTTTAATTTGCATTTTTGTCCTTTAGTTTATTTTTATATCCTTGGGAAAGCATATGCGCAATTGTAAGGCTTTATAAGCCAATGTGTCATTCCCTAGGATTCTTTGGGTTTTTGTGCAAAAGTGTAGTAGGTCCAGCAAGGGGCCCCCAGTCCTTCCCCATTGGTCCACCTAAGCCATGTAGGGCTAGTCAACCATCCTAGGTGACTTCTAGAAGGGTTGAATGTCAAATAGACACATGGGCGACAAATGGACCAAAAAGTCCACCTTTTCTCCTCCCTTGGTCAAGGGGGCGCCCCCCACTTATTACTTGTTTAATGTGATTCCAAACCACATGGGAGAAATAATTTCTTTTATCCCTAGTTTACCCCCCTAACCCTAGATCTGAGGTCATTTTGATTCTTTTTACATTTATTATAAATGACTTGTATTTCCATTTTACTAGAATTAATGAAGTGAAAAATCAAAATTTTGGTTGGAATTCCCCAAGGAGGGTGCGCCCCTCTCCCCTCTCTCCCTGGTTCTTCTCCTTCCTCCAGCCCTCCAGGGTGTGAAGCCCATTCTCCTTAGCCCCTCTGAGTTCCATTTCTGCCGCCGCCGCCATAGCACCGCTATCGCGCCGCCGCCACCATCGCCGGATTCTATCTACATCAGGACAGAAGCTCATCTCCGGATTTTTATCTCTAGTTCTTGTTGTCGGATCGAGTCCAAACTTTGAGGGTTTGTTCTACGTGTCTCCCGCAGTCTCCAGTTTAAATTTTGTGTCATCTGGACGTCGTTTAGTATTTTTCCGAAATTTCTTGTTCATTCCCTTGAAATCTGTCATTGTGCAGATTCATGGGACAGAGTCATCTGTTAGTATTTTTGCCACCCCCTTAACAATTTTCAGAAAATAACAAAAAATTCCTTAATGTTCCTCACATATACCCTCTTCCACCATAATTTTCTTGGAGTCTATAAAAATCATTTCCTTTTCGGTCAAAGGTCAGTTTCAGGCAGATCTCTTGCTGTATTGAGTGTCAGTAACCTGATCCCAGGAAAACCCGTAGTTTGCAGAGTTTTTCATTTATAATCCCTCCTCTGGATCGATGGAAAAAAAATATGTTGTAGTGCTGTGAGTGCTCTTTCCAACGGTACCAGCCTCACCTCGATCGGCTTCCAGATCTCAGCACCATAATTCTTGCCGCCGAGGCGCGCAAATATGTTCTCTATGCAGATCAGAAAAATCAGTCCGAGAATAATTCGTGCAAAAATACCAAAAGTCAACTTCTGGAACCGCCACCTCAAGGAGTCGATCAGGGACATCCCGCCATCGTCCCAGCCAAGCGGCGCTATCAGAAGACCTCAGGAGGGTGACGTTTCTTTGGAAATCGCATCTTGCTGTCCAGCGAGTCAGAACTGAGTCGGCACAGGACCGAGTCGGAACAGCAGGCCAAGTTCATGCCGAACGCACCTCCAGATTGCTGCCCGTCAACCCAGGGTTGATTCTCCCGGGCCCTACTTGTAGCCCTTTACCTCCCTGCATGGAGTGGGCAATAGATTTCACTGTTGTAACTAAATTTTTACCGTTGTTACCGGGAGTTACCGTAACTGGCCGGGGTCATCTTCCCCACGCCCGGGGCGTGGAGGTAAACTCGCCCCCACTTTTTATCGCATTTTGCTTATCTCGTATATCTTTGTATGCCGCTGCGAGTGTAGGTTCCTAGCTATATATGTATTGTTATCACCGCTGCGAGAGTGAGTGAGTGTACCATCCCGTGACTCGACCCGAGTTAACATGGAAAGGTCGATACCTGAGACTCATGGCCGGTTTCTCAACCGAGTCTGATCCCACGTCTTACCTCACTTAGGGATGATCGTGAGCAAGAGTCCCAGGTCGCATGTCCGTCCCGCATCAATTTGGTATCAGAGCGCCAGTTGAGTCTAGGGTAGTCCTTTGCAAAACTCCAAAGAAAACAAAAAAAAAGTGTCATTTACGTCTAGTCATCGTCTAAGTAGGTCTAAGGTTGCATCCGCATATCATTGTTCGGTATATAAAAAGGTGTTGTCCTAACGTTAGGCTATGCCTATCAGGAAGGCTGCACACTTGCGTGAGTGATCTTCCGATCGATTAACTCCGCCACGTACCGAGTCTTGGTTTAAGTCTAGGGTCCTTAGTGTGCATGCATTCCAACCTTGCATAGTCAATCTAGTGTCTTGTTCAAGTGTCGGCATGTCCATCCACTACTGTCCCCGTGTCCCATGGATTACCAAACGCCCGGATCTTATGCATGGTGGCGATACTATCTAAGATGAGAGAACCACCCGGACCACCCCCGTAGGCCCATAGCCCGGGACTTCTATGCCTCCGAAAACCCAGGTGACTACCTAGAGTGGGAAGCCGTTATGGACGACTACTTTGAGTGTTACCTTATGTCCGGTCCCACGCAAGTCGACTTTGCCAAAAGGCAACTTTTTTATGAAGCCGCCAAAACATGGAGGGACATCAAATATTTTTGGGAGGATAGGAGACTAAGGCCCATCGAGTCATGGTGGGATATGAAGAGAGCGCTTAGGAGGGTCTACCTTCCCCGTCCACCTACCTCCAACCACGGGGGTTATACCACTAGTCGGCCCCACCAACTCACCGGCAATCAAGTGGGCCACACCTCCAACCAACCCCTCCCCTTCACCCCCATCCAAGCCCTCCAAAGCAACCCCAATCAAGTGGTCTGCCCAGTCACCTCCCACCAAGTGGAAGCCCCACTTCTAGCCGCCTAGGTCCACACCCGAGTCGAGAGACGAGGAGCGAGTCCACCACGAGGTTCCTACTCCAACCCACACCTTTGATGAAATCGAGAAAATATTTTCGGATTGGTTGGAAAGGACACATGCTTCCTCACCACCACCGGTGAGTGCTCCATTGCTACCCTCTACTTCCGAACTTTATTTGGAACCATCTTATTTGGAGCCACCAAAGCCCGAGCAACCCGTGTTTCTAACAGGTACGCTTTTCATCGTCGAGCCACTACTTAGTTGGCTCAAGGATGGCTTAGTCCCACCGCCTCACCCATCCATGGACCCTACCCTACCATTGGTGCCTGTCAACTCCTACCACACAACATTCCGATCTAGTCACCATGTTGATACCTTGGATGACCTTGTTATGGGATTAGTCATGCAATGGACGTTGACGCACTCATTGGCTTGAAGCTTCGACCAACCCACTAGTCTTAGCTTCACCCATCCGGCCTTAGGATCCATTACGTCCATGTGCGCTGTGGGTTATCTCACCACAGAGATCATCTTATTCCTCCCAACGCTGGCTGAGCCCGATTTCATTTCTTTTCTCCCGAGGGAGGAACTGTACCTTCTCTACGAGATCACCATCCCAGTTACCATAACGGATGAAGGTGACTACCTACACCTTCAAGAATTTCACAATTGGGATCGTGATTTGTGGGAACCCACCATCAGGGTCATACCTTCTTTGATCCCTTTGACCCATTCCCTAGTGGACCCCTAGACCCACCATATATACTTCACTTCTTTGAGGGAGTCCACTACCACACCCCATCCCCACGGGCCGAGTCGTCTATACCCACCAAGCCCGTTCACTTGCGGGATACACCATCATCTAAGGGAAAGGAAGAGGATGCATTTGGTACCCCTGGCCCTCCTACATCTAAGTCCAATATGCATGCATGGTCCACTTTAGGAGGTCTACGAATTCCGTGTTCCGCCAACCACCGGTTTCATCTAGTGTATGCATGGCACACATTTAGGTGTCCTGGTCCGCCGTCACACACGTACGGATCGGACTAACATTAGGTATGTTTAGGGTCTTTGTGAGTTTTTGTTTCGTTTGTCTATCGTGTGTCTGTGCATACATCGAGTCAAGTTAGTTTTGTACGCTCGCGTTGTTAGTCCCTTTCGACTGTGACTTGTCAGACTTTGGGATCGGTTCTACTTCATATCGGATCTAGTCACATAAGGGACAAGTGGTGATGCCTAGTGAGTCTTTGAGTCGCTTCCTTCATTTGAGAGTGACCCCACCCCGGAGTGTCCACCTCTAGCCTCCTCCCAGCAGCGTCTGTATATCGAATCTATACGGGATGAGCAGGTGTTGATTACTTGGAGTGGAGCGTACTCTGCGCATCCAGGTTCGGTGACGCATCCGTCGGAGCTACTCGAGCAGCCGCACCCCTTACTCGACGGGGTCGAGTTCTTCCCACCTGGGGAGAATTGATGGGGATATCAGAGCAAGAGCATTGACATTTTAATTTACATTTGTGTCCTTTAGTTTATTTTTATATCCTTGGGAAGGCATATGCGCAATTGTAAGGCTTTATAAGCCAATGTGTCATTCCCTGGGATTCTTTGAGTTTTTGTGTAAAAGTGTAGTACGTCCAGTAAGGGCCCCCCCAGTCCTTCTCCATTGGTCCACCTAAACCATGTGGGGCTGGTCAACCATCCTAGGTGGCTTCTAGAAGGGTTGAATGTCAAATAGACACATGGGGGACAAATGGACCACCTTTTCTCCTCCCTTGGTCAAGGGGGCGCCCCCCACTTATTACTTGTTTAATGTGATTCCAAACCACAGGGGAGAAATAATTTCTTATATCCCTAGTTTACCCCTCCTAACCCTAGATCTGAGGTCATTTTGAGTCTTTTTACATTTATTATAAATGACTTGTATTTCCATTTTACTAGAATTAATGAAGTGAAAAATCAGAATTTTGGTTGGAATTCCCCAAGGAGGGTGCGCCCCTCTCCCCTCTCTCCCTGGTTCTTCTCCTTCCTCTAGCCCTCCAAGGTGTGAAGCCCATTCTCCTTAGCCCCTCTGAGTTCCATTTCGGCCGCCGCCGCCATCGCACCGCCGTCGCGTCGCTGCCACCATCGTCGGATTCCATCTACATCAGGATAGAAGCTCATCTCCAGATTTTTATCTCTAGTTATTGTTGTCTGATCGAGCCCAAACTTTGAGGGTTTGTTCTACGTGTCTCTCTTAGTCTCCAGTTTAAATTTTGTGTCATTTGGACGTCAGTTAATATTTTTCCCAAATTTCTTGTTCTTTCCTTTGAAATCTACCATTCTGCAGATTCACGGGACAGAGTCATCTGTTAGTAATTTTCCCACCCCCTTAACAATTTTCAAAAAATCCCAAAAAAATCCTTAGTGTTCCTCACATATACCCCCTTCAACCATAATATTCGTGGAGTCTAGAAAAATCATGTCCCCTTCAGTCAAATGTCAGTTTCAAGCAGATCTCTTGCTATCCTGAGTGTCAGTAACCTGATCCACAGGAAAACCCGTAGTTTACAGAGTTTTTCATTTCTAATCCCTCCTCTGGATCAATGGAAAAAAATATATGTGGTAGTGCTATGAGTGCTCTTTCCAACGGTACAAGCCATGCCTCGATCGGCCTCCGGATCTGAGCACCATAATTCTTGCCGCCGAGGCGCATAAATCTGTTCCCTGTGTAGATTAGAAAAATTAGTTCGGGAATAATTTGTGCAAAAATACCAAAAGTCAACTTCTGGAACTGCCACTTCAGGGAGTCGATTAGGGACATCCCACCATCGTCCCAGCCAAGCAGAGCTATCAGAAGACCTCAGGAAGGTGACGTTCCTTTGGAAACCGTGTCTTGCTATCCAGCGAGTCAGAACCGAGTCGGCGCAGTACCGAGTCGGACCAGCAGGCCGAGTTCGTGCCGAACGCACCTCCAGATTGCTGCCCGTCAACCTAGGGTCAGTCCTCCCGGACCCCACTTGTAGCCCTTTACCTCCCTACGTGGAGTAGGTAATAGATTTCACTGTTGTAACTAAATTTTTACCGTTGTTATCTGGAGTTACCGTAATTGGCCGGGGTCGTCTTCCCCGCGCCCGGAGCGTGGAGGTAAACTCGCCCCCACTCTTTATCACATTTTACTTATCTCGTATATCTTTGAATGCCGCTGCGAGTGTAGGTTCCTAGCTATATATATTGTTATCACCGTTGCGAGAGTGAGTGAGTCTACTGTCCCGTGACTCGACCCGAGTTAACGTGGAAAGGCCGATACCTGAGACTCACGGTCGGTTTCTCAACCGCGCCCAGTCCCACGTCTTCCCTCGCTTAGGGACGACCGCGAGCAAGAGTGCCAGGTTGTGTGTCCGTCCCGCATCATACCTCCCCAAGCCACTCAATCTCACCCAAAAGGTGGTGACCATAGGGGAACTCGTTATCAAATGGCTCAAGTAAAATCCCATCCCTTATGCCTTATACTTACAAACCTCAACCCTGGAGCACCCTTTCCAATTAGTACCCATTAACTCCTATCGCACCACATTCCAATCCTGCTTTGAGGTAGAGACTTGGGAAGATCTTCTTAAAGGCTTAGAGTGGCAACTTGAGTTGACTAGCGTGTTGGCCCTGGCAACCGACCGACCTAAGAGCCTTGACTTTCATCACCTATGTGTCGGGTCCATCACCTCCATTTGCACTGTTGGTTGCTACACTAGCGACCTTCTACTATTCCTTCCAACACCCGATGAGCCCGACCTTATCCTCAACTTAGAATCCCTCATCTCGGGTAAGAAGACAAACCTTCCCCTCGAAGTCAATACCCCATCTTCCAGAGATGACCCATCACCTTTTGGGGTCCTAAAAGGGATAGAGTGTCCCTCACTAAGTGGCCCTTTTCATGACCCCTTTGACCCCTCCCCATGGGATTGTGAATATCTATATGGCCCACTGGCATCGCTCATCACCCACTCCTTCCTACCCCCAACCACCCCGTTGGATCAAGCCCCCCTCTTCTAGGACCCGGACCATACAAGGGTAGTCATGACCATGAGCAACACATACCTAGGGAATGAGGAGTTGCCCCACACAATGATGTCCACTTTCTTAGACCCCTTCGACCCCTATGAGTGGAAACTCCCAAACCAATCCACACACATAGAAGGGACCGTCTGGATAGGAGTGTATGTGTCACAACATTTTGCATCATTTGATTGGGCTAGTAAGGCCAGTCATCTCATTTGTGTCACACAGATGCTAGGACCAATACACGACTGGTTCACATGTAGATGTGCGGGCCCTCCCCCATTCATCATTGGCATTATGCATGATCGGTTCATATTTGGATGCCCCGGCCCGCCCGTCTTCACCCACCTTGATAGAAGGCATAAACCAGTTAGACCCACTTTTGGTTGCCCAGGTCCACCCATAACCATTAGGAGGACAACATTCATCAAGTTGCATAATCACCCTTGCAAGCACATCGACAAGATCCATGAAATTTACAAAAGATAGGTCGACTCACACCGGCGCCACAAAGAAATCCAAATGGGTGATTCCGAGATGGTGAGGAATGAGAGACTCTCAAAATTGAGGGCTTGTGGGGTTGGTCCCTTCAAGGTTTTGAGGTGCACTAGCACCAATGGTTATGAGCTAGACCTCCTCATGGAGTACCAAGTTGGTTTCACTCTCAATATGGCCAACCTAGTCCCATTCAAGGGCCCCACAGTGGTACCTAGTAAGGATATCGAGCCTAATTTTCCCCTTGAGAGAGCACCCACGCCCATGAGAGCACCATCAGCCCGAAGAGCCCGACGCGCCCAACTTGAGAGAATATTGGATGAACAGGTCACCACCACTTGGAGCAAGGTGCATGGGCGCTACCTCACTAGGTGGAAGGATCGGCTACCTTCGGAAGACTTGTGCGCTGCATCGCCATGGCTCCCTCCGTGTACAATGGATCTTCACTCGACGGAGTCGAGTTCTCCGCACCTCGGGAGTATGATGGGGGCATCCCTCACCCCATCATATTTTCTCGAGGCCCCGAGTGCTCGCCGGCATCACACCATCGCATTCGTCACATTTTTCATAATCATGGCATGTAATTTTTATATTTCTTTTGAGTCATAATTGTGTAATTTTACTTTTATTTGAGTCATGTCTTTAGGTCCATGAGTTACTTCCCAATGTATGAGTCATTTGTCCCATGGTTTGCTTTCTAGGACATCAGTGGTCATTTAGTGTAATGCCATGGGCATTTTGGTCCGGTAAAAGGTTAAGCTCCTATAAATAGGACCCAACCCCCCATGAGGTTGTTAATGAATATTTGAAAATTTTCCTGATTTCAATCTTGTGTGTTCCCTTGGTGAGAAGCCAACCCATAGGGTGAGAAGCCCTTGGAGTGAGAAGCTCCCATATCCCTCTCTCTCTCTTGCACCACTTTCTCTCTCCTCCACTTTCTCTCTCTAAAACATGCGCCCCCTTCTCTCTCCTCTTCCCTCCACATCACCCTCCACCTCATCCAAAGCCTTCAACATCATCAAGAGACCACTTACTTCCCTATAAACCCATTACTCACCCTCATTAACTCCACCACCCCCTAGGCACCCTTTTACTCTCCCAAGCAACCCTCCCCTCTCCCAAGAGAGAATCCCACTTCCCAAGCATCCCTTCACTTTCCTGAGCACCTCTTCCCCTTCCCAAGGTCCCCCATCAACTCCCTAGCCCACCAACCAAGAGAGAATCCAGCCACCTCACCCCAAGGCCACCCCTCTCCTCTCTCTCCCTAACCCTTGGCAAACCTACGACCCAACCCATCCCCCCTGTTAGCTCTGCCACCCAGCCTCTTCCACCCCCATTCTCCTGGCCAAAACCCTCCTCCCCCATCCCCCTCACACCCGGGAAGGCCACAGCTCCATCTCCCACCATTTCGTCCCCCTAACCCTTCCATTCTTCATCCCTATCTCTCTTGTTACCCAACCTGCAGCAGCAGCAGATCCAACCCCTGGAGTGCAGCGGCTCCCCCAGCCACTCTGAGAGGTTCTAGGTAGCGTACCATACACCAGTGGAAAGGTCGTCCAGAGAGATTTTCAGGCGAGGTGGTTTCATCGACAACCAGGCTTTGTGCTGCCCGAGAGGTCTGTTCTTCTCTAACTGCGCAGATCAGGCCAGGATAGCAACCAGCACGACTTTCAGAAGTAGTCCCGAACATCCCCCACAACACCTGATCAATCCTATTGGTTCTGGCGTGCAAGACCTCCATATCTTTCAACCAGGACTGGTCTCGCCCCATTTGGAGCTCCGGTGTGAGAGTTATTCCCCTGTTAAGTTTATCTTGGTTCGCAGTCCGACTTGTCGGCGTCCGGTATGAGCAGCCAGCCTCAAATGACCTCACGGCCACTGCAGTTAGTTTATGCTCCAGCCCTTTTTGAATGACATTAATAGGTCAGTAAGCTTCCAAATGGGCCTGGTCTCGCCTTGTTCCGAGCTTCCTGCTGGGCGGACCACCCTCTGCACCTCCCCTCTGTCCGGCTGGCTCCTACAATTGCGCGACTTCACAAGATCCGGTGTTGTTGGCGCCTCCGACCTCAGAATTGGGTCAAACCATTTCTGGGAGCTCCCAGGGCCATCCCTCTTCGCGACAACCCCAGCCCCGCCACAATCCGATCTCAGGTCCTGTTGGGACATCGTCTGCAAGTCAAGATAGATTCACTGCCCAAGTGCCCAGCGTGACCCAGTCCGCATCCAAGGACTGCCACCAAGCGACCGAGATGAATCAGATGGAGATCAATGACTGTGACACACCAGGAAGGATACTCTCTCAGCTAGAGGTGGTCCTGCATTGATCCGACTTCTCAGATGGGAGTATGACATCACCCAAGCGCCCTCAGGCCTGCAGCTGAACATAACCGGTAGAATTCGGCTACCTGGTCGAGCGGCTTCGGCACCTAATTTCCCCTCCCCGCCTGGCCGGCTTACATTCCCTCCCTATGTGGAGGAAGTGTTTTAGTGTAACCAATTGTCCCCTACCCCGAGTTCCCCCCCCTGTGAGGGGAGTAGTGCATGTAATTCTTTAACAGGGTGAAGCTTCATCGACGCAGTGTGCGGGGAACCCACACTTCCCCGCTCACCCACGTCTCCGAATCGGGGCCGGTTTCTTCAAACCCGCCAGGTGAGCTCGCTGCCTTGCTCCTAATCGTTCTTGTTTATTTAATATTCCTCATTTGCGCCGTCGGATAAGGGAGAAAGCGCCCGATCCCAAGGCTCCACCACCTCCGAGCGACCGTCGTGGGTGTGAGTGAGTGGATCCGTGCCCTTTGGCACCTTTCGGGCTATTGAGGTGAGTGACAGTATCCGAGGGGAGACTAACTAAAGCGCTACTGGTCCTCTACCAACAAGGGACCCCCACATCCTCGACTCGGCATCCCCTAGTCACCCACGGGTTGAGCGTCCGCGCCGTACGAGTGTCCGCTTGTGTAGGCTTCTAGCCTTGTGGTTGTGCTTGCATCTTTACGTCCAAGGGAATTCGGTCTAGTCGTTGCATTTTCCCTTAGGGTGTGTCACATCAGTTTTATTTTCTGGAGACTGTTCTTTTTGGACTAGATGATGTAGTTAGTTTATTATTGTATTTTCTGGGTTATTTCTTATTTCGGTGTATACTGCCACTCACACCCACCTTTTAGCCCTTTCGAGCCATCCGGCTCGTGGGCGGTGGACCAGGATTCGAATGGCATCGGGTCTTTTCCCGGTATCCAGATCTTGGGTCGTTATAGTGTGTGTGGGGGGGGGGGGGGGGTTCGTCCATGTGTGTGTGTGTTGAGGACTTTGTCCTCATGTGGTAAAGCCTCACCGGGTTTGGTGAGGGGTGGACGTAGGTTGCGGGTTCACAACCGAATCACCTTAAATCCTTGTGCAATTGGTTGTGCCTTATGTATTTGATCCCTATTCTCTATCCTTATTCACATGTTCACAAGTTGGTTTAAATGCATGTTATCTTGGTCATTTTTCAATTAACACAAGCTGGTTTACTCTCCACACACTAGGAGTCTGTTGAGCTGTTGCTCAACTTAAGTGCTAAACTTTTTATGTGGGAGCCCTTGAACCATTCTTGTTAAAACTGATGTGCATTAAGTCTAAGTGTTTTATTTGTTTCATGGTAGTAATCTGTGTGTTTATCAGTTAAGTTTTTAAAAGGACAAAGTTTGTATTGGATCTATTCAACCCCCCCTTCTAGATCTGGTTGCACCCAAGGGACCTAACAGTTGGTATCACAGCCTAGCTCTGTCACACCTAGATCCAACGATCTGCAGAGAAGGATCCCGGTGCTTTTGAAATCCTGAGTTCTTTTGCCGATCAGATTTTCATGTTTTTCCCTCCGATCTTTACGGGTTCTGATTTTAATGAATGGTTGGGAAGAGTTTGTCAGTGTGTAAACTCACGTGATCCTAAGCTCTAGAGGATTATTACAAATGGTCCTTCCAATCTGCTTAAGGACAAAGCCAGCTGGACTGATCATCACAAGTCCACACATTTCAGCAATCTGATAGCTTTAAATCTGATGAAAGCTACTACTGATCCCAAGACATTTCCCTTTGTATCTACAGGCAGCACAGCTAAGTAGATTCTGGATGGTTTGATAGACACCCATGAAGAAGAAGAACGAAGACAGAAATGCCTCATGGCCAATCATCCGGAACAGGCCAGTGACCCGTCCTCATCTCAGGTAAGCTATGACTTTGCGGACTTTACATTTGAGTAGCTTATGGACTCATATGATGAGTTGGCTAAGCAATACAATAAGATAAAATGTGAAAACAAAACGTTAAGAAGAAGACTTGAAAATAGCTCAAATGAGAGCTCTCCTTGTAAGAACTACTCCACGCTTGAGGAGCTTAATGAAACTCTCATGTTTGACTTAGATTTGCATAAAGAAAGCATTCGCTGTTTGAGAAATGAAAATGGAACTTTGCGAGCTTAAATCACTAGATCGGAAGAGATTGTACGACAACTTCAAGACCAATCTAAATCAATGTCAAATGATTAGTTGTTGATGGGTGAACTGACCAAAGATAAACATTTGGCTGATGAAAATGAAAGGCTGATTGAAGAGAACAAAAATTTGAGAGAAAAGAATGATGTGTTAAATAAAAAGAAGGTCACCCTTAAGAAAAGTAAAAACATAGTCAATGATCATTCGGAAAGACTGACTGAGTTAGAATTGGAAACTAAAAACCTTAGAATAGTGAATGCCATGCTTAATGACCACGTGGCTGCGTGTGAGGAGGAGTTGACTAGTTCTGAATTACACATCTCCTCATTGGAGGATGAAGTTAAAGACTTAAATGACTCACTGTCAAAATTAATGTAGGGTAGAGACAACCTAGATAGACTTCTGGGAATGAAAGTTAATTTTTAAAGAGAAGGTTTGGGGTATAAACCTGTAAACAAAACATCCTTTGGGAACAAGTTATACACCTCTTTTGTTTCTGGCTCAAATGAGCCCATCACATCTAGTGTTCCCCCAAAACCATGCACATCTCAGAAAAATTAAAAATAAAAAAAAAATTAGAAAAAGAAAACATTCAGTCAAGAATAGGAAAATGGCTTTATTGATGTTGATGTGCATGCTAGGAAGGTTAATTCTAAGCATCATGTGTTTAAGAAAAAGAAAACTTCTTGTTTCTATTGTCGAAAATATGGTCATTTCATGCATGAATGTTTTATCATGAGGAATGATGAGGTAAAAGCATGCAAGAACAGTTTGAATGAAGAAAAAGGGAAAGGGAAAGGACATGTCACAGTGGAAGGAAGTATGCTCAGCATTTTCCTAATCAAATGCCCTAGAATGGGTCAACGCGTCGATGCAATCCCAGGATAGGTCGACGCACTCAAAGGCCAATGGAAGAAGTCGTCCTCTCCATTGCTCTCACTGTGGAAAAATTGGCCACACAGTCAAGAATTGTTGGCATCTAAAAGGAAGTACTCACTGTCAAGCCAAGAAAAATAATTTTTCAGCTCACCCACCACAGTCTGATGCAAATGCACATGGGAAGTATGTCAAATCATTTGTGTATGGTTTTTATTGTGGTAAATATGGTCATGTGCTTAATGATTGCATTTGGATGAGAAATGATGAGGTGGATGCAGCAAGGAAAAGAAATGTGGAGGCTAGGCCTAGAACTAACCCTTCAGGACCCAAGCAAGCTTGAGTACCTAAAAATACAAAATGAGAACTGTTTTGCAGGGTGCCTTGGAGCTAAGTCAGAGTCAGTCTAAAAATGGAATGCTCAAGGCACAGGTATGTAAATAAATGTTCAATTTAGGTTGAAATCTGCATGTTAGACTCACTTTTAGTTCTAGCATTTAAAGTCTTCTTTCTCTTCAATAAATCGTGCAAGTCTGAAAACCTCCTTTCTGAACTGCTGAAAATTTCCCACGGTCAAGATTGAAAATCTTGTCGTTGATAATGACTGAACTTCTGGTATATTGAAAGGTGTATGTCAGAGTGATGAGCTAAGCCTGTCAGGAAGACAACACCTTGTCACGTCCAGAGCGCGGAAGATACCCGGGTGCGCGACGCGTCTATATCGATCGTGTCATTCTTGTAAAGATAGAGTGCGCATAGTACTAGGTAATTTTATTGCTAACTCAAAAATTGAGCATAATACCATAGTCCAAGATGACAATATCCCATAATCATTCATAAGGCTACAAGTTTAATAAGTTCCCTCTAACTAGATCATAATTGACTCAATTATATTATACAAGCCTTTAACAATAACTGGAAATACAAAGTAGGTCCTACAAATACGAAAGGCACGACTAACTGACGATACATCAAATCTAGCACTCATCACTCGGTATCGGTCCCATTCGGGTGGTGGTCGCTATCCAAGTTTCTTGAAAAATGTTAAAATTTCAACTTTATGAGCGAATTGCACAGTAGGATTTATATCTCAAGCTCTAACAATCTTTAAGTTAATTACAAGTTCATGCGGTATAATGATGTATGTTGGATCAAGCAAGAATATCAAGAATTGTACCAAAAGAGTATCACATGAACATCAATAAGATGTATCAATAAGGAACTAGCAAGTAATTGCCAAGTAATTGCTGAAGTAATTGCACAAGTCTTTCCAAGAAATCAATATTCAAGAAAGTCTTTCCAAGAAGGTAATAGTCAATATTCCAGCAAGTCTTCCCAAGAAGATAATAATCAATATTCAAGTAAGTGATCTCAAACTCGTGTAATAACAAGTAGTGTAATGTAATTGGCTATTTCATTCATTTCATTCAAGCAAGTAATTTGCCCTTTTTCGGGCCAAACCATCATGTCAAGCAAATCAAACATGTCACGAGAGAGTGAGTGGGAATGTCTCAAGTCAAGCAAGCAAGTACTTCGGCGCAATGCAAACACCGTGGTCAATAAACTCCCATAGGCACAAGTACCTTCGGGTGCTCCTCCCAGGACCAGACCGGGACCTATGTGCACAACATTATTTCATGTATATCTTTAGACATCCACTATCATTTTTATAGCCAATAAGAAATTTCAAGAAAAGTATACATTGTAGGAACATCAGGTATATCTTTCAAGAATAGAGTTCAAGGACATATCACATATAAATGATGATTTATGTCCAAGCTACTTAAAATGCATGACACATAGGCCAATCAGGGTTAAGGAGATGGCCAGGGATCATTGGGTAAGGGCCGGACAGATGCCCAAAAATTCCAGGTTACAGGGAAATGGCGCCCTTTCAGAGGGTCTTCATTTCTTTAAATGGCACCTTTGAAGGGGGCGCCCTTTTCATTTTCATTTTTTTTTGGACAGAGGTGAATGGTGCCCTAGGCCAGGGCTCCCTATTGAAATGGCGCCCTGGTCAGGGGCACTATATTATATATATATATATATATATATATTTGAAATAATTTTTTCAATCTTCTGTAATGGGTTCCAGAAACTGGGTCTTTTCACAATGCCTTTTAGAACTGGGTTTCCAGGAGTCTTTAGTAAAGGCTTTCAGGTTTTCAGTAACTATTTCCAAACTACAAAATGGGGTTTACAGAGTTTCTCAGTATTGTTCTTTTCCAGGTTCTACATAAATGTCATTGGATTGAGTTTCTAGGGTTTCAGTTCCGAGAGAGAGAGAGATGGCATCCATGTAGGTTGTCAGAAAGGCTATGTTAAAATAGAGTCTTCCTAGAGAGTCTCTATTTTAGAAATGTTAAAATAGAGTCTTCCCGGAGGGTCTCTATTTCAGAAAATAGAGACTTCCCGCAGGGTCTCTATTCAGAAGGTTAACAATCTAACAAGATAATAGGTTTACACGTGCTGTAAACAGGTTTAACATGCTATGTGATTTAACAGGCTACAGAATTAACAAAGCTTAACGACGGCTATGTAATTAACAATGTTTGACAAGATATGTAATTACCATGCTATGTAATTAACAAGTTTAACATGCTATATGATTTAACACGCTTAACAAGGTATGTAATTAGCAGGTTAATAGGTAACAGGTTAATAGGTAACAGGTTAACAGGTAACAAGTTTAATGGGCTAGATAACCAATAGGATCATGGGGTTTTTAACACTCTTGGAAATGGCGCCCTGGGCAGGGGCGCCCCAATCTGAAATGGCACCCTGGCAAGGGGCGCCCCATTAAATGGCGCCCTGGTCAGGGGCACCCTTCCCCTGGGTGCTCCACGAGACACAAACCACTGTTCATCAGGCTAAATTTCACGAAATCCGAAAATGAGGACATGGTTAAATAGAGAAAAATCTGAGGATTTAAAAGTCATGCCCATGCAGGAGTTTCATGATTTGATTTAATAGATATAAATTTCTGAACATGGTGGCTACTAATTATGTAACCTTACTATTTATGATTTATAACATGTTCACAGAATCAGGAAGTAGAGACATAGATAGACATGAAAAAATAGCAGGATTGTGAGGTCATGCTCATGCAACAATTTTTGATTTTAATTTCATAGATATAAAATTTTAAAACATGGATCAATTTATAAGAAATTGGGACAGGTTATGAGTAATGACAAATTATACGAACCGTATGCTGTACATGGGGTACTTGACAGAGGTGAGATCATAGATTTACTCACGCAAGAGTTAGTATTTCAGATAGGCGTAGCCTAACCTTCCCACTAAGTCTTTTGATATACCCCTGACTCAGGTGACCAGATTGTGGCTATGAAAGGTTTAATTAGCATGCATGTTAACCTATATTAACAACTAGTTAAGCCAGATCTTGAGAACACCTACCTTTTTATTGTGAATATGTAGAAGAGCTGAAGAGATAATAAAAGACCATGCCCTTCCTGCAAGGTTCCAGCAGCAGGAAGAAGAACGTAAGATGAAGTTTTCCCCCCTCACGTATGTTCCTGTAAAGGGCTTCATTTGCAGGGGAAGATGAACCAGATGTTGGCAATCACCTTCTAACCTTGGAAGGTTGGGTATAATTATAGGGAAGGAAAAACATGGGGGTCCATTGCCAGGGAAAAAGAAGCAAGTAATGCTTCAATCAGTTGTCAGGTAAAAGGGTACGTTGTGACGACCCGAGATCCGGATACCGGGAGGAGCCCGATACCATTCGAATCCCGAACCACCGCCCACGAGCAGGAGGCTCGGAAGGGCTAAAAAGGAGTGTGGAGGTACAAAGAAATAGGAAATAAGGCAGGACAATTCAACAGTTAACAGAAATAAATGAACAACTACAACAGAGTCCAGTCCAATAGAAAAGTACAGTCTAAAGCAGCAAAACGTACCACAAGCCAAGTGAACACTCAGCCGGCAAGCTGGCAACTAAGAACCTCCGCACAGCACCCTCGAACCTCGAGGCAGAACCGCCGCACCTAAAACGCAGGGGTGAGCCTCCTGTCACTGGCCCAGTAGGGATCCCGCGGAACCCCAACTGAGAAACAACAGCAGAAGGAAAGCTACGCTAGCAAGACGGCAACGGAAAGAAGTAACCACGAAAGTAGGAAAGTAACCACGATGGCCGATAAAACCTCGGCTCTACAGCTACTCCTACTGTACCAGAAAACACGACCCAGTCTCCCGTCGGGGGACAACCAAGCCACGCACCCGACCACCCGATTCCACGATCGGGGGCCACTAAACACGAGCCGCCCTAGCCACGCTACTAGGAAAACGCCACGATACCTCCGTAGCGGAGGCCTGCCCTCACCAAAAGGGCCCAAGCCAAAACTACACGGTCAGGGAACACGGTCACGACCTCACCGTCATGAACACAACAATGTCTGGGGAAAGGCCCTCGGTGAAGCTCACCGGAAACCCCAGACCTCGACTCCGGGAACACTCCCGAAACCACTCACGAAGTCCCATCTCGTAGACGGAAACAGAACCCGGTACACAACACCTCACGTCGCGTGACAGGATCACCACCCAATAGAAGAACGACCGGATGCGTCCCCTGACGTCTTACACCGCGTCACAAGTTTCTAGCTACGACACCCCAGGCGTGAGACTCAGACACAGTCAGTAACCAGTACCACAGAACAAGGACTAGTTGGGGTCGCGCCTGCCGGCGCCGTCCGACGCCCCCAACCTCGTGTGCACACTCAGACCGTACGCCCTAGGCCTGTCCTCTAGCTGGTATTTCCCCCTAAACCCGGACTCGGAAGTACGCGGGGGCCCTGCGGCAACCAGCCTACTCACCGCCTCTCTCGGGTACGCCGCTCAGCCACTCCCAGGCGAGCCAACACACGCGTGCCGTGGGAAAGCTACGACTAGTGGACGTGTCACAGAACGTGGACACAGAAAACCACACCCGCACCCATTGCGAGTATCGCGAAGTAACAGGTGGCATGACGCCACCATACTCTAGATGGTCCCCTAGACCTACTGAACTCAACGGTCTTTGAGTCACACGACTCAGAGTCGAGACCGTTTCACACGACAGCACTGAGCTGTCAATCTGGCCTAATCCCTAGGACCAAAACCACAATGTAATGACTCACGAGGCGAATCACAATCGCCGAGACCATTCTCCCCCACCTGGGAACTCAGGAGACCTCCAGTCCCAAGTTAGGACATGGACTCACGGTTCACAGGCCATAGGCACGGCCTACGCGGAAACCACAGAAGCATGATTCCCAAGGCAGCCCGTAAGCTGCCACACCGATTTCCCAACCCTGGGAAAAGTGAGAACCCTCCAGCACCAGGCCAGACAGCTGGACTCGCAGACCAAGGCCACACACATGGCCCACTCAAAACCAACTCCCGGAGAAACCACGACGTGCGGGGAAACCTCGCCGCACTCACACCGATACACAGTGACTCGATCTAGTAAGAACCTGGAAGCCCGGAACACCTGGGGTCACCCAGACCCGCCAACCCCACGGGCGCACTTATCGAGGTAACACGGTACTTCCAGACACCCAAAAACACGGTAACGAAACCCACGGGGTGTCTGGGACACTCACGAGGCCAAAGATCGACCACTGGGTCACAACCGAGTCGACCAGAGACCAACACAACCCAATCGGAACACTAGCAAATCGCCCGCCCCTTACACTCACGAGCACGCAAATCAAGGTAAACGGAACCCCCGGACACCCAAAGACACGGTCACGGAACTCCACGGGGTGTCCGGGGCACACACGGCCCAAGGGGAGCACGATCAGCCGCAGACCGCCCGCCCCGGGAAGCCCGGCTGGTCACCTCTAAGAACGCGCTATAGGTCCATAGCGCATTCAAGCAGAACGCGCTATACACCTATAGCGCGACAAGACAGATCGCGCTATAGGCCCATAGCGCGACTACACAGGTTGCACTAGGACCTCCTAGCGCGACAAAACAGAACGCGCTGGGGACCCCTAGCGGGACAAGACAGAACGCGCTAGGACCCCACAGCGCAACAACAACCACCTTACAGTTCATCTTCTCCGATGAACGCGCCCCATCGGGGCAGCGCGACCATCAAGAACGTGCTACTGGAGCATAGCGCGTTCTCATTCCGTGCCCGAAAAAGGTGGAAACCGCGGGAAAAACCATTCCACGCCCCGTTCACCCCCATGTGAAGGGGGAACAAAAGGGGAAACCTTCCCAAAGCCCCTAGGCATGCATCTAAACCCCTGGATCGCCCAAAAACACGGTAAAACGAAAGATCCAGCTCACACCCCAAAAACATGCATTTTCTCCAAATTGCCCCATTTAGCCCGCTCGGCTCACCACGGCCTACAAAACTTGCGAGAAATGTAGTACGCGGGTTGAGGGTCCATCTCCCTACCTCCACCGAAGATTCGACGCGCCGTGGACGCGGATCCACGAAGAAACGCCATTTAAGCCCTCGCCGGTTCACGATCCCACAAACCGCCTCCACCATCACGATCCCCGTCCCGTACCCGTCGCTTCACGCCCCACGAGCCACGCCACCCCGCCCTCGCCGCCTTCGTCGGCCGCCCGGAGTGAGAGGGGGAGAGGAGAGAACGTGAGAGAAGAGAGAGGGAGGGAAGAGAGAAATGAGATGGGGAGAGAGAGAAAAGGTTATACATAGAAAGTCCAGAAATTCTCAAAAATACCGAAAAATAGAAAATCACGTTTCTGCGATCCTCGGAACACACCAATCGCAACGGTACCACTCGCGCCCTGGTGAACCGCCCGGTTCACCCGTAACGAGGTTCCGAAGGAATTACCGAAATACACACCGGGAATCGAAAAACACACGCGGAAAAGTCGCGGAACGCTTCCGGGCCTCCGAAACAACTCTGGATCGCGCCGATCCGAACACGAAAGATGTCCGAAACGAAATTTCGGACACAACAGAGTCGGACACTCCAAGAAACCAGATCCAGGACCCATGAACAAGGATCCAAAAATCCGGGGCATACAGCCCTCCCCCCTTAAAGAAATTTCATCCTCAAAATTCAGGACTAGCACCAAGTCACAGGGGACGCCTCCACTAACTGACAACGCTGCCAGGGCCCCAACCACGGGAGAAAGCTCTCAACCTCGATCCGCAGACCCCACGCCGGTACAAAAGCCGCGAACAGCTACCACCCTCACCGCGCCGCACAGCGCACTCAAACTCTCAAGCGAGAAACAAAGCGGAAAACATGCACGAATCCCTATGCCAACTACTGACTGTACTGGACCTTACGGACTTTGATCACTGTAATATCTTGAATTCCCATGTACGTCCACAACCACGCTCTGATACCAACTGTGACGACCCGAGATCCGGATACCGGGAGGTGCCCGATACCATTCGAATCCCGAACCGCCGCCCACGAGCGGGAGGCTCGGAAGGGCTAAAAAGGAGTTTGGAGGTACAAAGAATTAGGAAATAAGGCAGGACAATTCAACAGTTAACAGAAATAAATGAACAACTACAACAGAGTCCAGTCCAACAGAAAAGTACAGTCTAAAGCAGCAAAACGTACCACAAGCCAAGTGAACACTCAGCCGGTAAGCTGGCAACTAAGAACCTCCGCACAGCACCCTCGAACCTCGAGGCAGAACCGTCGCACCTGAAACGCAGGGGTGAGCCTCCTGTCACTGGCCCAGTAGGGATCCCGCGGAACCCCAACTGAGAAACAACGGTAGAAGGAAAGCTACACTAGCAAGACGGCAACGGAAAGAAGTAACCACGAAAGCAGGAAAGTAACCACGATGGCCGACAAAATCTCGGCTCTACAGCTACTCCTACTGTACCAGAAAACACGACCTAGTCTCCCGTCGGGGGACAACCAAGCCACGCACCCGACCACCCAATTCCACGATCGGGGACCACTAAACACGAGCCGCCCTAGCCACGCTACTAGGAAAACGCCACGATACCTCCGTAGCGGAGGCCTGCCCTCACCAAAAGGGCCCAAGCCAAAACTACACGGTCAGGGAACACGGTCATGACCTCACCGTCGTGAACACAACACTGTCTGGGGAAAGGCCCTCGGTGAAGCTCACCGGAAACCCCAGACCTCGACTCCGGGAACACTCCCGAAACCACTCCTGAAGTCCCGTCTCGCGGACGGAAACAGAACCCGGTACACAACACCTCACGTCGCGTGACAGGAGCACCACCCACTAGAAGAACGATCGGATGCGTCCCCTGACGTCTTACATCGCGTCACAAGTGTCTAGCTACGACGCCCCAGGCGTGAGACTCAGACACACTCAGTAACCAGTACCACAGAACAAGGACTAGTTGGGGTCGCGCCTGCCGGCGCCGTCCGACGCCCCCAACCTCGTGTGCACACTCAGACCGTACGCCCTAGGCCTATCCTCTAGCTGGTATTTCCCCCTAAACCCGGACTCGAAAGTACGCGGGGGCCCTACGGTAACCAGCCTACTCACCGCCTCTCTCGGGTACGCCGCTCAGCCACTCCCAGGCGAGCCAGCACACGCGTGCCGTGGGAAAGCTACGACTAGTGGACGTGCCATAGAACGTGGACACAAAAAACCACACCCGCACCCATTGCGAGTATCGCGAAGTAACAGGTGGCACGACGCCACCATACTCTAGATGGTCCACTAGACCTACTGAACTCAACGGTCTTTGAGTCACACGACTCAGAGTCGAGACCGTTGCACACGACAGCACTGGGCCGTCAATCTGGCCTAATCCCTAGGTCCAAAACCACAATGCGATGACTCACGAGGCGAATCACAATCGCCGAGACCATTCCCCCCCACCTGGGAACTCAGGAGACCTCCAGTCCCAAGTTAGGACATGGACTCATGGTTCACAGGCCATAGGCACGGCCTACGCGGAAACCATAGAAGCATGATTCCCAAGGTAGCCCGCAAGCTGCCACACCGATTTCCAAACCCTGAGAAAAGTGAGAACCCTCCAGCACCAGGCTAGACAGCTGGACTCGCAGACCAAGGCCACACGCATGGCCCACTCAAAACCAACTCCCGGAGAAACCACGACGTGCGGGGAAACCTCGCCGCACTCACACCGATACACAGTGACTCGATCTAGCAAGAACCCGGAAGCCCGGAACACCTGGGGTCACCCGGACCCGCCAAGCCCACGGGCGCACTTATCAAGGTAACACGGTACTTCCAGACACCAAAAATACGGTAACGATACCCACGGGGTGTCCGGGACACTCACGAGGCCAAAGATCGACCACTGGGTCACAACCGGGTCGACCGGAGACCAACACAACCCAATCGGAACACTAGCAAATCGCCCGGACCCTTACACTCACGAGCACACAAATCAAGGTAAATGGAACCCCCAGACACCCAAAGACACGGTCACAGAACTCCACGGGGTGTCCAGGGCACACACGGCCCAAGGGGAGCACGATCAGCCGCAGACCGCCCGCCCCGGGCAGCCCGGCTGGTCACCTCCAAGAACGCGCTATAGGTCCATAGCGCGTTCGAGCAGAACGCGCTATACACCTATAGCGCGACAAGACAGATCGCGCTATAGGCCCATAGCGCGACTGCACAGGTCGCGCCAGGACCTCCTAGCGTGACAAAACAGAACGCGCTAGGGACCCCTAGCGGGAGAAGGCAGAACACGCTAGGACCCCACAGCGCGACAACAGCCGCCTTACTGTTCATCTTCTCCGATGAACGCGCCCCATCGGGGTAGCGCGACCATCAAGAACGCGCTACTGGAGCATAGCGAGTTCTCAGTCCGCGCCCAAAAATGGTGGAAACCGCGGGAAAAACCATTCCACGCCCCGTTCACCCCCAGGTGAAGGGGGAACAAAGGGGGAAACCTTCCCCAAGCCCCTAGGCATGCATCTAAACCCCTGGATCGCCCAAAAACACGGTAAAACGAAAGATCCGGCTCACACCCCAAAAATATGCATTTTCTCCAAATTGCCCCGTTTAGCCCGCTCGGCTCGCCACGGCCTACAAAACTCGCGGGAAATATAGTACGCGGGTTGAGGGTCCATCTCCCTACCTCCACCGAAGATTCGACGTGTCATGGACGCCGATCCACGAAGAAATGCCATTTAAGCCCTCGCCGGTTCACGATCCCACAAACCGCCTCCACCATCACGATCCCCGTCCCGTACCCGTCGCTCCACGCCCCACGAGCCACCCCGCCCCGTCCTCGCCGCCTCCGTCGGCCGCCCGGAGTGAGAGGGGGAGAGGAGAGAACGTGAGAGAAGAGAGAGGGAGGGAAGAGAGAAATGAGATGGGGAGAGAGAGAAAAGGTTATATATAGAAAGTCCGGAAATTCTCAAAAATATCGAAAAATAGAAAATCACGTTTCTACGATCCTCGGAACACACCGATCGCAACGGTACCACTCGCGCCCTGGTGAACAGCCCGGTTCACCCGTAACGAGATTCCGAAGGAATTACCGAAACACACACCGGGAATCGGAAAACACACGCGGAAAAGTCGCGGAACGCTTCCGGGCCTCCGAAACAACTCTGGATCGCGCCGATCCGAACACGAAAGATGTCCGAAACAAAATTTCGGACACAACGGAGTCGGACACTCCAAGAAATCAGATCCGGGACCCATGAACAAGGATCCAAAAATCCGGGGCATTACATACGTTGCTAGCAAAAAGAGGCTGTTCATGTTTACTTCTGGAGGGATGACATAATGGAATTCGGTTTGGCAAGTTGCTGGAATGGAAATGGCACCCTCCCATGTAGTCTCTGTTTAGGGAAATAGCATCCATGCATGTGGGCGTTACATCATTTGGTTCTTACATATATATATCATATATATATATATATATATATATAAGGAAATGGCGCCTGGGGTTAGCGCGCCCCATTGGGAACAACACCCAGGTCAGGGGCGCTATTTCCTTTTGTCCACTATTTCTATTCCGAGCCATGCTGGGTGTGTCTCCTGCTCAGTGCCATGCTGGGTATTAAGATGTATTATTCTATAGGTGTGTTTCCTGTTCCGTGCCATGCTGGGTATTAAAAGGTGTTATTGTATATGTATATGAATGCGATTGGTTGGTAAATGGAGATATATGTATACTGTGGGCTTTCATACCGTGGGTTGTGGCCCTGTGGCTTGAGAAATTGATGCCCATGTATAAAGGCCCTATTTTAGGTGAATAGTCTTTTTGGAATAGGAAGCCCTAATACGTATGATGGCTTTAATTGTTGCATATTTATATAATGGCCCTCATTGGGTATTCTACCTTTTTATTTGGCCTTCTTATAGAGTTATTTAAGGTTTTGTTTACTTGGGAAAAAGTCTATTTTCTTATCATTTTTATCCGGGGTGCTACACCCTCCCCCACTTAAAAGAATTTGGTCCCCAAATTCAATTGCATATATGGAGACAAGGAGGGTGAGAAGTACTTACAAATTAGAATAATTCTGGAAATCTCCTTCTCATAGACTCCTCGATTTCTCATGTAGCTTATTATTCTAAGCATCGATCCCATTGGATTTTCACCATAGGGATAGTCTTGCTTCTCAAAACTCAGACTTCTCAGTCGAGGATCTTCATCGACTTCTGCTTATAGGTAAGGTCCTTCTGTATCACCAAGTCAGTGTGGTCGATGACGTGGAGAGGATCATGCACATTCTTCTTCAGCATAGAAATACGGAATACATTATGCACCTCTGATAGTTATGGAGGCAAGACAATGCGGTAAGCTACCTCGCCCACTCTCTCTAATACCTCGAATGGACCAATGAATCTCAGTGTAAGTTTTCCCTTATCACGTCCATCTGTCTGGGGATGGAAAGCAGTGATGAAGTTGAGTTTCGTCCCCAGAGAGTGTTGTAGACTCTTCCAGAAATGAGAGGTGAAGCGTGGGTCTCGATCGGATACGATCGACATGGGAACTCCATGCAATCTAACCATCTCCCTAATATACAAGGCAGTAAGGACATCAACCGACCATCGACTTTTGATAGGCAAGAAATGAGCCGATTTAGTTAGGCGGTAGATAATTACCCAAATTCCATCATGTCCACCTCTAGTCTTGGGCAAGCCCATAATAAAATCCATGCCAATGTCTTCCCACTTCCACTTGGGAATATCTAATGGATGCAGCTTTCCGGAGGATTTCTGATGTTCCGCCTTCACTTGTTGACATGCCAGGCAGCGAGATGCGAAGTCCGCTACCTCTTGTTGGTTTTCTAAGTGGTTCCCTCAATGGTGAAGATATGATGATGAACAAGTTGATATAAATGATGTGAACTCATGAACAAATGCAACATCAACTCAAGCAATCAGCATGGAAATATAAGCACATGGGCATGTCATCTTCATCAGCAATAAGCAAGAGAAAAGAAAAACACACGCTGGGGCGTGGAGCAAAAGAATAAAACCAAACACACACCGTAGGTGTGGAGCAACTAAACTAAAACAAAGAAAGAAAGATATGGGGAAGATAAAGAGGACTACTACCCAAACTAAAGGAGTGTGATCGCCACCAAGGTAATTAAAATAGCAAAGCTAAGGTAAATACCTTGGAAAGAGGAGGATGAAACACCTGCCCACGGGAGATGAAAACCAGAGATCTACGCTTTTAAACGGTCTAATATCATGTCGCGAACGAATCAGAAACGGCCTTACGATAAGTTGCCAGAGCCTCGCAAACGGTCCAATGTAGAGCCGCCAGAGAAAACAGAACAACAACATGGGACTTGAATCTCCACTTCTCCTGGCCGGCCAGAAGAGCTGGGCCTCATGCTGGAAACCATGTGGACCTGTAAAAAAAAGTGTAGAAGCATAGAAAAATAACCCAAATTAGCCCTATGACAAGTGTAGCAACTATAATGCAAATAAACCAAAGTGCATGCAAAAGCAAGGGTGGATACCTGGGGTTGTGGTTTTTAAACCCCTGTGGGGCGTGGAAAAGATGGGAAGATGTTTAAAAATGATGCAAAGATGATAGAACGTGGAAGAGGAAGAGGGGAGATGCTTGTGAATGCTATGAAGAGGGGGAAGAAACTAAAGAGGAAAACAACACTATTGAACCCTTGGAACTTAATACTCTTTGAACTTGAAGGCTAATGTACGTAGATAGCACTTCTCCTTGATGGGTACTCGCTCCAGAACACAGTAGCACCTCGACGTAATCTCCAGAATTCTCCTCCTCAACCCATGAACTCAAGGGTTCTATTTATAGACCCTTAAACTCTCTAGACGAGTTGGAGAGATTCTAGTGAAAATGCAGGGTAGAGCTTAGCAAGCTCTTGAAGATAATACTCCCAATAGTCCATAGAAACAAACGGAAGCTTCTGAGGTTCACTATCGATAGATAAATCATCAAATCAAAACTCTAATTCGGTCACGGCACAGTAGAGGAAAGACAGTTCTAGCAGGACTCTCTGTCTGCACAAACGGTCTTACGATAAACCGCCATTTAGAACAAACGCTCTAAGTATAGACCGCTAACCTTCGTCGTTCACCAGAAGATAAGGTCAATGGGCAAAAACTTCATGAATAGGACTCTGGAACGGGAAAACGGTCTAAGGTAAAACCGCCACAATGCCTCTAACGGCCATACGATAAACCGCCAAAGCTCAACGGGTAAGAAAGGATAAGGCTGAGAGAAAGGCATTGGCTATGGACTCTTGCGTTAGCAAACGGCCTTAAGATAAATCGCTACACGTCATCAAATGGTCATTTTATAGACCGCTAGAGATAGTGGCGTGGCAAAACAAATGAAAGGCCTACTAAGCTTCAACCCACGGAAAAATGAATAAGGAGCGAGACCCAATCAAGGAGAATGACCCATGACATAAGCCTCAAGGCTGACCAAGATGGCTCAATAAATAGCGTATAACTCGGAGCATCATAAAGATAAATAAGGAGATGACCCAACTCATCGGTCATAAAACGGGTGTCAACAGATGCCCCTCCTTAACGTCCTCTTTGCAGCGGAACGAGCGGAGCTAAAGCGAAAGTGACATGGAAATTGGATGTGAAGCGGAAATGAAGCGGAGTGGACTGAAAAGCAGGCGTTAAGGCAAACAACACCCGTCCTCAACCAACGAGCGATAGGAATCTTTCGAAAAACTTTGAACCAATCACAAGGAACGACAAAATTGAATGATGCATGTCTGGAGGAACTAACAACTGAAGGAAAGGAAAACACGACCAACCTCCTCACTGGACACACAGCTGATAGGCGGTCGGAGCAAGCGGAAAAGTAAAGAGACGAGTAACTAAACTCCAGACATGAATCATCAGCTAACCAGACCGAGTAAACATACCGAAGGAAACCTTTCAACTCAGAGCAGAATAATTCTCCTTACTCAAGACCAAGGACACACAGTTATCCACCATTACTGAGACACTTTAGATAGATGAGGGCACGTGAATGCTGAAAGATGCATGCTGGGCTAAAATAAAGAAATCATCAAAACAAATACAAAGAAAGAATAAAATAGAAAGATACTCGAGAATAGTATTGCTAGACCGGATAAATCAGGGTCAAGATACTATCTGCAACCACGACATGCAAGATAGAACCATTGTCCCCCAACTTTTCCAACTTTATGGCCTATTCAACGATTAAACATGTGCACCTAGATCATCATCGTTTTTGTTAAAGGGGAACATCAGATCCTGGAACACATGAATGACCAGCCGGTTCTCAAGATAAGATATCATAGATACCATATAGTAATGCATTAAGGGACTAGGGATCAAGATACTTACCTGACTTACCTGCTTGACGAGATGTGGCTAAAAAGAGTGACGGCGTTCATAATTTTTGTAATGAGAAGGTTAGCCATCAACCAATAAATCATATGATAAGCATGAAACACAAGATAAGGCATGAAACATAATGGATAGAGCATTGCAAAACAATTCATGCCACAAACGGTCTAAAATAGAACCGCTAGAATGTCACAGACGGTCTGATGATGGACCGCTAACGGACGTCGGATCACATCCTTCGAGGAAGAACACCATGATGACAAACAGTCGAAGGAAGGACCGCCATAATGATCGTAACGGTCTAATGATAGACCGCAAAATTTCCTGGGCGTTCAAAAAAATAAACTGAACATTCTCTCCCCCCACAAAACACCCATTCACTCAAAACACCAAAATAAAGCAACCCACCGGCGATTCCGGCGACCCACCAGCGACCACCGCTTGGTCACGCCCCGACGCGAAAAAATCGAAACGTAGCAGCTTATATCAATCATGTCAATCAGAGCATACATTACCACAAGAGACTAAACCATTAAGCTAAATAATAAAGAAACACTTAACCCATCTTTATTAATAATCAAAATAGAAAGTATTCAATTACACCTGAGTCCTTGTGGACTTCTATCTCATTAATGGAAAATACATCAACTCTAGATAACAACTAATCCAAACTTGACTCGAACATAAACTCTAAATGGCTCGCTACTGGAATCACTCGTTCCCATCCCCATCGGAACGCACATCCTCATCAGAACTACCTAAAAAGGATTGGAAAGTAGGGATGAGCAAAGCTCCGTAGGATTTTATATCTCAACCATCAAGCATAATTAAAGTGATTAACCATTTATGAATAACGTTGTAACAAAAGCGATGATAAATAACTGACAAGAGATATATAGGAAAAAGAACATGAGCTTTCAAGTAAAGAGTAAACACAAGTATAATCAAGAACTTTTCATGTCATGAAATGATAAATGGAATTGGCCATATCAAGCACGCATCTCATGTCACGTAGGAATTTCAAGTAATTGAGTAAAAGTGGAAATTGTTGTGCCCCTTGTGCTTTCTTGATAATATGGTGTTTTAATGATAGCAACATGAATGAGTCACCATATTGTTTTGCTAAGAACAACACATTGAGTCATCATATGAATGCATATGACTGATCTGTTCTGTGGAGAATGCATGAGTGTGTTATGTCTGATCTATTCATTGCTATAGTCATTGTGTTTAGCATACATTGCATTTGTTCACTACTATATGCATTGCAATGCATGGCATAGTCAGTGCACTTCTCTGTTTATTCGCACTCTGCATCGGTGCATTCATCAGTTGCACGCCATAAAGTCTATACATTCTGTTGCATCGCATGCTTGCCTTGTGCATGCAGAGTCTATACATTCTCTGCTGATGTGTTTATGCTGCAGCTCATTAAGTCTGTACATTCTTCAGGTGCATCATCTCAGCAAGTTTATACATTAGACTTGAGCATATAGGAAGTCTGTACAGCCCATGAATTAACGCTAGGTCGCAAAGTCTGTACATCATCCAGTTGCAGGCAACAACAAGTCTGTACATCGCCTTGTCGCAGACATGACAAGTCTGTACATTGCATGTGTCGCAGACATAGCAAGTCTGTACATCACAGACAAAGTCTGTACATTCGTGATGCGGGACGGGACCACGGACACGACAAGCTCGCGATCGTCCCTTAACGAGGGAAGCGTCGGATGTGCGCGGTTGAGAAACCGGCTGGGAGCTAGGGTGGTCGGCTCTCACTTGTGCCCGGATCGGGTCACGGGACGGCTTCGCTCTCTCTCGCAGCAGTGATATTATAAATTGAAAGCGGGCTAGGTATCCCTACACATGCTCTCTAGCAGCGGCATATAAAGCATATAAAGAATTGAGCTAATGCCAAGTGTAAGGGTGAAGGCGATACCTCCACGCTCTCGGCGTGGCGAAGATGGGACCCGGCCGGAACTCGTACCCCCGGGAACTTAATACATTATGGTTACAGCAATGCAACTAAGCCCACTCCACGCAAGGAGGTAAAGGGTGACACAAGCGGGCCCGGGAGGACCAGTTTCGGGTTGACGGGCGGTTCCGGGTGATGCTTCGGCTTCACGCGTACTCGTGTTAGTGGGGGCCCACGTGCTGACCGGAGGGGTCGTGTGGGGCCTGATGACTCCTCTATTGTGGAGACACTTGGGAAGCGTTCCCCTGGGATGGCGAGCTGCTGGAACGACCACCGGACGCCGGGCGGCCCTCAGATGACGCTCGCGGGGAACTCGGCCACAAACCTGAACTTCTATTTGCAGGCGCGCGACTTGGAGGAAACTGCTGCTGCGATCAGCCCCGTCGTCGGAACGCGACAAAATTAGAGCCGTTGGAAAGAGGACTCAAAATACTTCGACGTAGGGGTCTTCAGAAAAAATAATCAGACCTGTATTTCTGATTGTTGAATTTACAATCTTGCTGAATTCGGGCCAGAACTGTAGGGGCAGGATCTGTCTTCTCTGAAGATCGACGTTGACCGGGGAGAAGACCTCTGAATCTGGCAATGATTTCTTCAGCAAAGTTGAAGGTCTCTGAGAGAGGAATTTGGGACTATTTTTGTTTTTTGATTGGAGAAGAAATGGATTTTCTGGGATTTTTTACTAGACCTGGGTCGGATCTGGGAAACTGTGGGTAGACTATTCTTGGGAACTTGGACGAAATTTGAAAAATACCTAGAAACCTTATCAAAAATTAAGAAAATTCCTGGTGGTAGATATATGTGGACAGAACTCCCAATAAATTTGGGCGACCCAAAAAAATTAAAAAGATGGTTCGAATGGGGTAAACTCAGAGCTGATGAATAGTAAACAGAACCAGGACAGATCTGGAACTTGGACTTGGACGAAAATCAAAAAATAGCTAAAGGATAAATTTTGACGTGATTTTTTTTGTGGGGATAAGGGTTCTATAGGGGAACCAACTCTGAAATTTTGAGCTTCAGAAGACGAAGGAAGTGATAGCAGGAATTCGGAGAAGAAGGATCTGTCTTGAGTGGATAGAACACCGAAACCGTTGGCAACGACGCGTCGGCGGCAAGACGATGGCGGCGGCGATCACCGGAGTTGCTTCAGATGCTGGAGGGGATCAAGGGGGAAGGGATTACACTCTAGAAAGGGGAGAGGGGGTGGAGGAACCAGGGAGAGAGAGGGGAGGGGCGCAAATCTCACTTGGGGGCAAATGCCTATTTTCTCTTCATTAATTCATTCAATATTAAAAATACAACCTTATATAGGATGCCAACCAAACTCAACCTCAACTCTTGGATCTAGGGGTTTGGATTGAAGGGCTGGGATACAATGTGAATCACACATTTAATACATTAGTTTAATCTAATTTGACCATACTTATTCAACCTTGGACTAGATCTATTCAAACACCACCTAAACCACAACTACCATGCCTAATAAGACAAGGAACCTTGCGCCCCCTTCCATGGGCCAAGGCCATTCATGGGCCAAGAGCCTCCCATTAGATCATGCTAGACTTGGGCCACTCCCACTTAGATGGCCCATGAGAGAGTGGAACCCAATTTGGGCCTTAAGTGCCTTAATGACCCACTATGAATTGAAGTAACACTCTTAATGGACTCTACTAATGGCAACCTAGCCTTGGACTTGACATAAAAAATGGCCCATTGGCTTGATATAAGCCTTACAAGGATGGCCCAAATAAAAGAAACCAAAAATTACATACACTTCAAGCCAATACAACCCATAATACACACCAATCCATGCCAATACACAAAATACAACTCATAAGCTCTTGATGTCCTCATCAATTCGCCACCATGCATTCAAGTCTCAAAGTCTGTACAGTCTTTTGCATTGCACTTAAAGTCTATACATTGATTGCCTGCTCACGCATCACTCCTTTGGCAAGTCTGTACATCGGCTTGTTCATGCATTCATCTCCTGTCTATACATCCACCAGCTGAACTGAGCAAAGTCTATACATCCGATAGTTCAGCTCATGGCTAAGTCTGTACAGCCAGTGCATATGTTAAGTCTATACATTGTATCTTTACCTACGCTCTGAACTGAGCAAGTCTATACATTCCTTATCTTTACCTACGTTCAGTTCAGCAAGTCTGTACATTGGGCTATCACATAAAGTCTATACATCCCTTAGCTAGAACTGTGCAAGTCTATACATCGCTGCATTGGCCAAGTCTATACATCGCCACTTGTTCATGCATGTTTGCAAGTCTATACATTCTTCCGTCTCACTTAGAGTCTATACATTGATGCATGCATTTCTTCAAGTCTGTACATCGTTGGCTAATGCATGCATCATCTTTCAAAGTCCATACATTGTCCTGTAGCTTGCATGAAGTAAAGTCTGTACATTGTCCAGCGTCTCACTCAACGTCTAAGTGAGTGTGAACATTGCATCGCTAAGTCTATACAATGCATCGTCTCATGCATCGTCTCATGCATCGTCTTTCAAGTCTATGCATTGTAAGACCAAGTCTATACATTGCATCGTCTCATGCAGCGTCACTATATGCAAGTCCATACATTGTCTGGGTGCATAACACAAGTCTATACATCGCCACTTGGCTCATGGCTTAGTCAGTGCATCTATGCATACACAAGTCTGTACAGCGACGTGTTCACATGCTACCAAGTATGCACATTGTTCTTCATGCACTGTCTAGCTTTGCATTCACAAATCTGTACAGCCTGTGTGCTTCATAACGCCAAGTCTATATATTGGCTAGCTGCACAAACACTAAGCCTACACATTGTAGCATGCACAAACAAACAAGTCTGTACATCGTTCTGCCTGCACACATTTAAGTCTGTACACTGTCATGGTTGCTTTGATGCCGTAGCAAGTCTATACACTCATGAGCACTTGTGTGTTTTGATGATTGATCAAGTCTATGCATCGCTGCATACACTGCATCGGTGAACTGCATACACTGCATCAAGTCTATACATTGCATGCACCTTCACTCTAAGTCTATACATTACTTCATGCATTGAACGAAGTTTGTACAAGCTTTCAGTCTTAAACTGATAACTCTATCTGACTGACTGACAGGTACTCTTCGTGAAGCTTAATGAAGGCACATGATCCAAGGATAATAGGAGTGCCCTGATCGTGACACGTGGAACCACTGTGCTGAAATGCTACCACGTGGACTGAGACTTCTGGGCGGGAAATGTGGAAGACACACGCCCTATCTGCTCCCTGCTACTCTATATATATGAAGTCTCTTCTATCAGAAGGAGGCTGATCGAAGCAGAAGAGCAGAGCAGAGAGTTAGCCTGCATGATCCAGAGAGCAGAGAAGAAGAAGGAAAGAAAGAGAGACAGAGTGCAGAGAAGAAGCTGAAGAGAAAAAAGAGAGAGAGAGAACCAGGGCACTCAACAGGAAGACCCCAGGATCCTGCTCTTCAGGTTTGTTCTGACCATCCAGTTTAAATTCCATTATAAGAAATTGTGAACTTGAAATGATTGCATATCATGTTGTTTTATTGATGTTAACTGAAACTTTCTGAAATGTGAATTGCACAATCATGCTTATGGTAATTCTCTTCTGTCTAATTTGCATGAATCATATCTGAATGAGAGTCATTGCATAAGCATACATGTAGTGACTGCATTACATATCATCATATTGAAAATTCCAAAAAGAAGTGATTCACTACATATAGACATGGGGAGCCTTTCTAAATTCTTCAGTGGTGTCAATTGTCTGAACTCTTCCTATCTACCCATCTGATTCATTGTCATATCTACATATTCTGTCTCATCTTCAAAACTCCTATTTCTCATGAAAAATCAGTCAAATCACTTGAAAAATCTTCTATGCACCGAGTATAGGTAGCTGCATGTCTTACATATAGTCGGTGCATCTCATGTTCACAGTGCATATTGTTGTGCCTTCATTGCATATCATGCATTTTGTCAGGGGGAGCTTGTCTGCTGTCACTTGGTCATCATGCTCTCCTTATCAGATTTGTTACATACTGCACATATGAAAAGTAGTGCATGTCATAAAATTTTGAAGAACCTAAAAAGATATTCCATTGCATTTAGACAGGGGGAGCATTCCTATTTCATCTCTTCTTCACCTCATGAACTCCTTTTGTCTAGTAATATGATTCTTTCTCTTGCCTATGTGTTGTTCAATTGAATTCTCTGCTGTCTTCACCAAAACAGCTGATCAGTCTGTATTCCAGACTCAACTACTGTTTGTTGATAAACTCTCTTCTAATGCTCTTCTCTATTGGTGATTGACTCTTCCACCAGCTTATACTCATCCTTCATATATCTCTTAGCTGGTGTGACTTATTTGGTTCTACTGTTGATTAGTTGGTCAGCTAAATTTATTGACCTGATCTGAGGAACTTAAGCAGCATGTCATGCAATTCTGTCTGGTAACTTTGTAGAAATTCCTATCATATAGGTTTAAGAATTACCACTGAATCAGACTGATATAAGATTAATGTATTCTCAGATTTGTAATTAAATAAATTGAAAACATCTGAATGATAAGCTTTAATAAATCTTAACCATCTGTGTCATAAAAACCTTAGACTCACTCATCAGATATCTGAAAATTTGAAATCAGGGCTACTTTGGTTAAGATTCATAAAGTGAGTATTGTTGTTAAACATTAACTTTGAAAAATTTGACAGGAAATAAAATCAGTGAGTAATGAAATGACTTTGTTCACTGAGAAACTGGGTTTTCCATCAAAGAAATGGAGTGAACCCAAGTCATGAAGTGTCATAGTAACTTAAAATGAAAATTCATTGAGAACCTGACAGAGCAATGGCATTTCTATGTTGAGTAACTGGGGAGTCTGGCCTCTGATCAAGGTGTCTTCTCATGTAAAAAGACACTTATATTGCTAACTCTGTTCTCGAAGTTGAGAGGCAATGACAGTTATCACACTGAGTAACTGGGTCACTTCACTTGAGACGTGTTGTGCCTCATGTAAAAAGGTGTTGATCAACCTAAATTACTCAGGAAAAATAGAATGTGCTTCAAATGAAAATTTATTGAAAATTCTGTCAACTCATGTTCTTAGAAATGTGTTTAACCTCAGTACTAATCTGTGTTTCTTTCAAAGGAGCTATTGAGATCATGTGTGTAAGAGAAAGATGATTGATTTTGAGTGTTATCTGATTATTTGGTTCACCTTTATTAAAACTTAGATTCAGATATGAGTATTGAGTTTAAATTTGACAAATTTGATATACATCATAATTAAATCAGATTGGTTAAGTTGCCACTTCATAACCCTTTATGATAGAAGAGTCTATTCTTCTTAAGACTTATTGTAGTGGTGCAAGCATTAAAATCCCTCATGATCAGATTCTTTCCAGACAGCCTGATCAACATAAATCTTGCTATTGATTATTCATTGAGACGTCTTGTGATTATTCACTATTGGAATCTTCCATCTTGTTTTGCAACCAGTTCTAGTTCTGTGGACTTTCCACCTGTTTCATTCTACTCATGCATATGTGAGGTGCCACAACCAGAGTTCAGATTGTTTGTAATGGCAGATTTCAGATTGATTTATTGGATAACCAGAGTTCATTCCTGTGCTTCAGGGGGAGTTATGGATTATCTGCATTTAAGAGGAGAGTAGTTCTGCATGCATATTGATAGGGGGAGAGATGTTTTCATGTCATAAGGGGGAACTCTATTTCAGTAAACTATGTTTCATTCTCTGTCTTTGTGTGCTGAATTTTATCTCTCAAACGATTTCCTTTCTTTTTGATTATGTCAAAGGGGGAGAATAGTTTGACGAGTCAGTGTGACTCATTATGTTGCTATCATCAAAAAGGGGGAGATTGTTGTGCCCCTTGTACTTTCTTGATAATATGGTGTTTTAATGATAGCAACATGAATGAGTCACCATATTATTTTTCTAAGAACAACACATTGAGTCATCATATGAATGCATATGACTGATCTGTTCTGTGGAGAATGCATGAGTGTGCTATGTCTGATCTATTCATTGCTATAGTCATTGTGGTTAGCATACATTGCATTTGTTCACTACTATATGCATTGCAAGGCATGGCATAGTCAGAGCACTTCTCTGTTTATTCGCACTCTGCATCGGTGCATTCATCAGTTGCACGCCACAAAGTCTATACATTCTCTTGCATCGCATGCTTGCCTTATGCATGCAGAGTCTATACATTCTCTGCTGATGTGTTTATGCTGCAACTCATTAAGTCTATACATTCTTCAGGTGCATCATCACAGCAAGTCTATACATTGGACTTGAGCATATAGGAAGTCTGTACAGCCCATGAATTAACGCTAGGTCGCAAAGTCTGTACATCATCCAGTTGCAGGCAGCGGCAAGTCTGTACATTGCCTTGTTGCAGACATGGCAAGTCTGTACATTGCATGTGTCACAGACATAGCAAGTCTGCACATCACAGACAAAGTCTGTACATTCGCCACCATGCATTCAAGTCTCAAAGTCTGTACAGCCTTTTGCATTGCACTTAAAGTCTATACATTGATTGCTTGCTCACGCATCACTCCTTTGGCAAGTCTGTACATCGGCTTGTTCATGCATTCATCTCAAGTCTGTACATCCACCAGCTGAACTGAGCAAAGTCTATACATCCGATAGTTCAGCTCGTGGCTAAGTCTGTACAGCTAGTGCATATGTTAAGTCTATACATTGTATCTTTACCTACGCTCTGAACTGAGCAAGTCTATACATACCTTATCTTTACATACGTTCAGTTCAGCAAGTCTGTACATTGGGCTATCACATAAAGTCTATACACCCCTTAGCTAGAACTGTGCAAGTCTATACATCGCTGCATTGGCCAAGTCTATACATCGCCACTTGTTCATGCATGTTAGCAAGTCTATACATTCTTCCGTCTCACTTAGAGTCTATACATTGTTGCATGCATTTCTTCAGGTCTGTACATCATTAGCTAATGCATGCATCGTCTTTCAAAGTCCATACATTGTCCTGTAGCTTGCATGAAGTAAAGTCTGTACATTGTCCAGCATCTCACTCAGCATCTAAGTGAGTGTGAACATTGCATCGCTAAGTCTATACAATGCATCGTCTCATGCATCGTCTCATGCATCGTCTTTCAAGTCTATGCATTGTAAGACCAAGTCTATACATTGCATTGTCTCATGCAGCGTCACTATATGTAAGTCTATACATTGTCTGGGTGCATAACACAAGTCTATACATCGCCACTTGGCTCGTGGCTTAGTCAGTGCATCCATGCATACACAAGTCTGTACAGCACCGTGTTCACATGCTACCAAGTATGCACATTGTTCTTCATGCACTGTCTAGCTTTGCATTCACAAATCTGTACAGCCTGTGTGCTTCATAACGCCAAGTCTATACATTGGCTAGCTGCACAAACACTAAGCCTACACATTGTAGCATGCACAAATAAACAAGTCTGTACATCGTTCTGCCTGCACACATTTAAGTCTGTACACTATCATGGTTGCTTTGATGCCGTAGCAAGTCTATACACTCATGAGCACTTGTGTGTTTTGATGACTGATCAAGTCTATGCATCGCTGCATACACTGCATCGGTGAACTGCATACACTGCATCAAGTCTATACATTGCTTCATGCATCGAACGAAGTCTGTACAAGCTTTTAGTCTTAAACTGATAACTCTATCTGACTGACTGACAGGTACTCTTCATGAAGCTCAATGAAGGCACGTGATCTGAGGATAATAGGATTGCCCTGATCGTGACACGTGGAACCACTGTGCTGAAATGCTGCCACGTGGACTGAGGCTTATGGGCGGGAAATGTGGAAGACACACGCCCTATCTGCTTCCTGCTGCTCTATATATATGAAGCCTCTTCTATCAGAAGGAGGCTGATCAAAGTAGAAGAGCATAGCAGTGAGTTGGCCTACACGATCTAGAGAGCAGAGAAGAAGAAGGAAAGAAAGAGAGACAGAGAGCAGAGAAGAAGCAGAAGAGAAAGAAGAGAGAGAGAGAAGGTGTTCGTTCCTCAGATCTTTGGTTCAAAACCAGATCTGAGTTTGCTCAATTGTTTGAGCTTCATTCCCTGCAGGGATATAGTTTGTGCTTTATCGTATACAGCTTTCAGTCGCTGTTTGTTTCCCATTTTCTTGTTTCATTTTATACCTTTCTTCAAGCTATTAGTCAGCGTTTGCAGTGGAGGATTCCACTGGACGACTAAGCTGTATTGCCCAGCGGTTTTGCAGAGGAGGATTCCTCTGGACAGCAAGCTGTGAGGCTCAGCGGGCGAGGTGGATACCTCGGACAGCAAGCTGTGAGGCTCAGCGGGTTGTATGGCAAGCTGTGATGCCCAGCCGTTCAAGCTGTGAGTCAGCGGAAGCCACACTCAGGTTTGAGTGTGGGGTGGACGTAGGTCTGCGGACCAAAACCCCTAAAAATCCTCTTGTCTACTGTGATTTGATTTCTTCTATCTGATTGGCGCTAGATGAATGCTGAGGTACGCTTTGCATATTTGCTTACTGGTTGAACAGAATGTTTGATTCTTCTCTTGATAGAGTCTGTTTGATTTAGGAAGTTTTAATTGAACGAAATTTTTAAGGGAAGATTCATTCACCCCCCCTCTGAATCGAACGCACCGAACTCAACAGAAATGTCATAGACCAATCACGCTAGTCATGCACTTCGGTGTAATGCCACACCTTGTCATTTCAAACTCCCCGGGGCACAAGTACTTTCGGACGCTTCTGCTAGGACCAGACCGGACCCTTTATGATGTGTTGGCATTGAAGGTTTGGATCAATGATCCTAGTCTAGACATTCATCACATTAAATGGCCAAGAATTCCAAGGTTTAAGCTCACAAACTTACTTCTAAGATCAAGAGACATTTCAACAAAATTGGAATGACATCAAGTAGAAAGACTATGAGTCTTTAGGTAACAAGGATGTCAACAAGGATCACGCTTGATCTCACAGTTCAAGGCCAACCTTGATATCTGCTTCATGATGATAAAACAAGAAAAACCTTATTAATATATTATCTGTGATGGTCTATAACAGGGCCGTTATAGGAACGTGATGGTCGCACACAGGGCCGTTACGATTATGTGACGGTCCAATCTTGCGCCGTTATAGGACACAGACCAGTTTAATTGAGCTGGTCCTAAAACACGATTCAAACCACGTTCATGGTTCAGGTCTTTAGGGTACAACCTGTCCGGCGCCCTAGTGGGAATCCTAGGCTCACGGGGTCTTACGGAGGTCTCATAATAGTGGTCCTAGTCCGACGGAAGGAATATCCGGCGGAGAGTCCCATCTATTATAAGAATTGAGGCTAATAAACACGGAAACCAAGACGGTGCGGTCAGTCAATCCCACCGGAGTGGCATGACTATCAAACAATAATGCTAAGATCAAATATATCTTACATAAATCAAAATTTATACAAGTGTTAACTAAGGGTTTTTATCAAATTCTTCATGACCATTCAACTTAGGATTTTCTAAACATCTTTCATGTAGAATAATGAAAAATCAATGTTTGTGATCATAATACAATATTAACATCACGTTCTGCCTTGTTTATAGATTAATATATCTTACTAACAGAGCCAGTTTCTGGTTTTAAGAACGCATAAACAATAGTTTAAAAACATTGTCAGGAGAACGTGACCGTTTAAAGAAGGGGCGTTACAAGAATGTAACGGTCTATAGTAGGCGTATTACGTACCAGAAAATAAATAGATTAAAATTTCAAAATTTTAAAACACAGGGGCATGTGATGGTCTGTCGTGGGGCTGTCAGGCTCAGATAATGGTCTATCGAGCGGCCGTCAGACTGTAACGGCTTCTGAAAGATGCGTCACATGACCTGGAAACCCGCCAACGATGAACTTCGACATGTTACACTAAAACTTCGATTGCTCATGATAGAATGAATAAAAATTAGGGAAAATGCTACCAATCGAAAGAGTATAAAAATTCGTATAAAATAGCATGTTTTGATTTAGATCTGACACAACAAGATACAATCTTTAACTAAAAATCATGAAAGTTGTCCTTTTCATACACCTCGGAGTAAAACGTAAAATTCGAACAGCATGATGAACGAAAATTGCTCACTTAGGTATCAAAAGAAAGAGCTCATGGAGACGCACGAGATGGTATTATTATATCTCTGTTTGGCCTGAGAGACACCTACCTTTGCTTGAAGGAAAGAAGAACGAAAAGGAAGGGTCACTGGAACCTTAGGTACCGCTCCTAGAACGCCCAAATTCTACCTTGTCCGGTCACGATCGGCCACGGAGCCTGTTGCTGGTGCAAATAGGGTTCTGAGGTGTCGAAAGCCCTCTATAAATAGAACCTATAGGGACTCCTAGAGATCGAATTTGGTTGACGAGTCCTAAGAAGAAACTCCGGCGAAAACTTCGGATAAGGTTCTAATCCACCGCCACCGCCACCGGTAGAAGCATCTAGACTTAGGGTTTTCGAAGAGAAAGCAAAGACCTATCAATGGGCTAGGGTTTGGCTTAAATTGGAGCACAATTGGGCTAGAATTTGGCCCAAATTGTGATGGTTAAACTAGGTCTTCTAACCCACGAGAAACTGCTAAAAACATTTAATTGGGCCTATACAAATTTTATTTTGGGCTCTTACCTGAAGACAAAGTTGTTACAAATTCAATTTTACAGTAGTTTCATATTTTCCCAAAATTTTAATAATTTCTTTAGAAGTTGAGCCAATAAATAATAAGTTTTTATATGGAAATATTTTTAGTAGAAAAAGACAGGATGCTACAGCTTGGACATCCAAAACCTCAGCATTATTAGTGGGTTGTGGCGGGGTTTATCTATCTCTCAAGCGGTCCTTTATTACCTTTATGAAGGCCTAAGTTCAACTTGTCTAGGAGGGCCACTCTTTGGGTCAATGATTGTCCTTGAGTGTTGGATGGAAGTGAGACTTAAATTTTTACCCAGGGAGGACATGCCTTCAACTAGCCATATATTCGGGAGCCACCCTTTATCCTTTATAGGAGGCGCATCTGGATTCTCTTCACAGGTTGAGTGCCAGACGGTGGACAAGAAAACGCGGGATGATTGGTGCCTCTACCTCAACACTTTGCCAATTGACAAGTTCATGATGCGACCTAGACTTCTTCAAAGCACTACTCTCAGAGTTCCTCGGTGACCAGGCCTATATCTTCAGCTAGTGGGGAATACTACATTGACAATCTACAACCCACACTGGTGCCATCTCCAAATTGGGCTACCCCGTACTACGGTCCCTGCACTATCACACTTCCCTCCCCTTCTAGCTAGGAAGATAGGGACCGAGGAGAACGAGCGAGCCGTCCGGAACGCACTAATCATGTGGGAAATCAGCCGGGTGCGTGTTATGCAAGCAGAAGTGGCAGAGGATGAAGAGGAGTACCATGCTTATGTGAGGGAATTGCGCAAGATCCGGCCTTGCGCGGATAAAAGAATGAATGTAATTTGAGCTTTCCTTCTTGATGTACTTGGAATGATAAATAAAATGATGTTCAATGAACTTGATTGAATGGAATAAGAGATTTATGTTGGGAAATGTGCAATGGATTGCTTGATTGATCTTGAATGTATGGACAAATCAGTTTAGAACAGGGTTCTCTGTCTGACAAACGGTCCATAAAAGGGCCGCTAACCAGGGACTAGCGATCTTACGATAGACCACTAGAGACAGCGCTCAGGAAAATTGAGAGTTTTCAACCTTCGAGAGAGGAAAGCGGTCTAATTATAGGCCGCAGGAAGACTTCTAACGGTCTAAAGTAAGACCGCGAGGGACAGTTTACTGAGAGTTGATTTGTCTAGCTTTCGGGAAAGGAAAACGGTCAAATTATAAACCGCCATAGATGTTTAGCGGTCTAATGATAGACAGTGAGGGAACCAGAAACAGAAGACTTGTGAGCTTTGAATCTTGGGTACTTGAACCTACGTCTGCACACACTTAGACAAGAAAATAAGTTAGATATGTTCTTAGACTCAACCCCTTGCCTGCAGCAAGTTAGAGAGTGACCAACTCTTGATATTTGGTCAAGGGGTGGAGCCTTATCAAAATAGGCGAAAATATAATGAAGAAAATGCGATCCATGCAATGCAAGATGATGGTATTTTTGGAGTTTTGAAAGTATTTATATTTTTGTGAGGTTTTTAAAATATCTAATTTTTTTGGATTTTTAAATATATAATTTTTTTTTAGATTTTAAAATATGTGATTTTTTGGATTTTGGAATATATAGTTTTTTGGATTTTGAAATATAAAATTTTTTTGGCTTTTAAAATATCTGACTTTTTTGGCTTTTGAAATATAAAAATTTTTATTTTGATTTTGAAAGCTAATTCTGTCCCGGCAACAAGAGCCCTACTTGTCATACTAGGATTCTCCTGAGGTCGGTGTGCTTTTGAGGTCACAATCCCTGCCCAGGGCCAATGATGGTGATTCTACCGAGACCATACCCAGGGTACTGTCTGGTCCTAAAATGAAAATAGAAATAAGGAGATAAGCGTAGGCCAAGTATAGAGGTGTTTAGGGTTTGAGTCCTTCTCATGACAACCCATTCAGAGACTCTGTCTATTGAGCCGGGGATTTGCGTCCGTCATCGAACCTTTATCCTCCCTAGGCATGCGTACGACCGGCCTCGTAATGTCCCGCAGGGAAACTGTACTGCCACTCTTGTAATGACCCTAGAAATTTTATAAAATATTTCTGAATTATTAAATATTCTTTGAGAATTTTTAAAGATCAAAATAGATTAATAAATGAATATTTGGTTAAATAAGTCATTATTAAGGCCCAAGTATGATGAACAATTAACCTAGCCTATTTAAATAAAGCCCAAAGGATTTAAAGACCAAGCTGATGAAGTTTGGCCCATATTCTAGAAGGTTAATTAAATTATTCACGGAATATAAAGATAAATACCCATTAATTGGATCATGGGGTGGATAATAGAATAAAAGAGTTTGAAGCAATTCAAATTCACCGCCTAGGATCTGTGGCGGTCTATCGTGCAACCGCTACATCCAAGAAAACGGCCCATTATTCAGCCGCTAGATTCTGTCAGTTTCATGAATTGAAGAAAGAGCAAAAAGATTAGATTTTTAAGGCTCTATCACCTAGGGATCGGGATGGGAAGGCTAGTAAATATGCAAGGGACTCTCAGAAATCGATGTAAGGTTTAATAAGGATTCTAGGATCATTCTAATCCACAAACCCTAGTCAAACCCTATAAATAAGTCCTAGTTCTGACCTGCGCGACTCTTACATTTGGCTCGGGTGGAATCAAGGTAAGAAGGTATTATTTTCGGTAAGTTATTTAGAAGATTTTATTCCCAATACATAGGACTAACATCCCTCAAAATTTCTTGCTAGGGGATCAAGCACACAAGGAAATAGGAGCCTGCAAAGTTGTTGGTTCCACATTAGCGACCCAGGAAATTGTGCGAAAGTCCGGTGAAGATCAGGGAATTAGGAAAACCAAATTGAGGTAATTAGCATTAGTACCTTTATAACTCTTTGTTCCCCTCGGTATCTACTTCTTACCCTCCAAGTTTCACGTCATTGGGTCAAGTGGATCAAGAGATATTAGGATGTGAAGTTACTGATTTACAACAGGAACTGTAGTCTTAAGGGTCGACTTCCAACATCAAATTCCAAGCCTAAAAAGTCTTAGCAGAGGCAGGTTATCTCATGAATGGCTAAATTATCAGGTTAGGATTAAAAGCCCTCTTATTGCACTTGATTTCATGAATTATGTATGGAGAATTTCATGTTTTAATAGGATCTATACATCCACGCATCTTTCTTAGCCCTAACGAACTAAGATAATTCTCTTTGTCATAATACATGAATCCCATGCATATTGTTAGCTTAACCTTCGTTCTATCATGATAGGGAAGTTTATACATGTTGATTTCCAAACATGATGTGTTTTAGACATAGTTCTTCTTATTTTAGTTTTACTGTCAGACGTTCTCTAGCGGCCTAGTCTTTGACCGCAAAACCTTGTGTAGCGGCCCTATGATAAACAGCTAGACACTCTGTAAACATGATTTTTATGAAATTTCTGGCTGACCAGACATAGACCGTTAAAGTCCCTATGGCGGCCTTACGATAAACCGCCAAGCTATCTGTAATGGCTGTATATTAGACCGCCCATGTTCTATTTTCTGTCAACCCAAGATAAATTTAAGAACAACCCATTAACTTATAACTAAGCCTAGTTAACTATGTTCTAACCTATTTTAATGGTATTTCATTACTCTGAGTTTTAAATTACTGCTTCATGATAGTGATCGCATGTTCTTTATCATACTTGGGATTGTTTTAAAGCTTATGCTAATTTCATGCCAAACTTATACTTTGTATTAAATACATCTTTCAAGGGTGATAATAAATGTGGTTCACTGATTGGTTTGTCACTATTACAAATTCTCTTCTTATCTTAGAGTCATTTCTATAAGTACATGGCATATATTCCGGTATATGACCATTAGTTACACTTTTGCACTATAGGGACATAATCTTGAACTTGATAACCTCTCATTTGGATATTCCTTCCAATGGACAAGGAAATCTTATTTCAAGGCCTCTGTAATTCTCCGCGAGCCTGGGATTCCCACTAGGACGCCGAGTTGGTTGTACCATTAAAGCCCAAATTATCTAGAAAGCACTACCGATGTTTTCTTAATTCTATCCTGTAACGGTTCAATACTCGACCGCTAAGTCCCATTAACGGTCCAGTATCTGACCGCCAAGTTCTCTGAGTCCAAATTGATTTCTTTCTGGATTCAGCCCACTCTAGCGGCCCAATATCAGACCGCCATATCAATATAGCGGCCCAGTTATAGACTGCTAAGTTTTCTGAATAGTTGACCCAAGGTTTCACCCAAGGGTTAATAGTCCTATAATCCTAGAGTGACTAATGATAATCCGGGACTTGTAACCTTATTCAAAGACATCTAAGATAAAGTATGAAAGATAAAGAATGTATCGTTATGCTGTCGAATTTTCTCCATGGCATAACTTAGTTATTAATGCATTTCTTGAACTCATAAATCTATATTTGGTGCATTCTTATTATTGACATTGAGTCTTGAACACTTATTGAACTTATTACATGCGTGGCCAACTTCATTGCTATATACGTGGAAGTAGCTTGATTTATATTTGAAGATGCGGTTCGAACACTGATTGTGTTCAAGGGCTCTATGCTAGTCCCCTCGGCTGATTGTCGGAAACATACTATTATAAATCTTGGGGGATGATGCTACTAGCGTCGCATTGTGTTGGGAGTACTTTTTTTAAAAATAAGTGAAATTATCCATGGCTCGTGAAGTGAAAATATCAACAGAAACTCACGAAGTACTTGTTACTAAGTGAAGAGTACATTATTGCTTGACTTGCTAGTACATTCTCGTTACATTTTTGTTCATGAAAGGCCATAATTACATTCTTGCTTGATCATGCTTGCTCAATCATATCTTAACTTGATCATGTCTTGTTACTTTGGTTTATTCACGTGATTTTTCGCATTCGCATGATTTTGCTTTATTCTCTAGAGCCCAAATGCTAATCACTTTAATATTGCCTTCATGTTGATGCGAAGATACCTACTGGCAAGTGTGCTCATTACCTATTTTCAATCTTTCCAGGAGATGCAAGTAGTTCGGATTCGGATTCGAGTTATTCAAGTGATGGGTCCGAGAGCGAATGAAGGTCACATAAGATTGAGAGAAGACTTAGGAAGTCAATGATGTCTAGATCGAGTTCATGTAATTTTCTCTTTATTGAGTCACGTAGTTGAATAATTGATGTACTTGAATCATTCTGATTATTAATAAAAGTGAAGGTTTGAATAAATTATTGTGCAATTGCATCTTATGAGTGATTGTTATTATGCGCTGATTATTCTTACTTACAAGAGACTTACCATGCCAGTTGTTCACGTTTCCCGAGATTATCTTCCGTTGTATTAAAGGCTCGGGGCGTGACAGCTAAGTTGGTATCAGGGCCTAAGTCAAAGGACTTAGGGAGAAAAGTCATGCCATAGGATAAGTCCAAAGTTTTAGGACCCATACCTATGAAGTAAGGAAGAAATTCCCCACCTATGTGAGACATTGGGTAGAGCCCAGAGATAAGATAGTAAATTAGCTCTAGCTTGAACCCACTCATTCCATTGGAATTAACAAATTCATTATTTTTCTCAGGTACCTTATTCTTATTGTAATGGCTCATCGCGTAGACTGGAATGGTATGCAAGAGACCATTGCGGGTCTGCCACAAGCGTTGCAAACCATGGCGCAAGCAGGCGCAGGAGCAAGAGTTGGGGACTTGCATCGCAATTTTCGTAGCTTAAATCCTCTGCGCTTCTATGGTTCTTTTAATCCGGACGAGGCTAAGAACTGGATCGATGAAATGAACCGGATATTTGACGTCATACAATGTACAGACTAGGAAAAAGTGAACCGTGATACTTTTCAACTCAACAAGGATGCACGTACATGGTGGAAGTCAGTACTGGCACCTCCAGCTGACACACAACACACGTGGGAAGGTTTTCTTACCTTATTTCGTGCCAAGTACTTTTCCGAGCATATTAAGGAGCGGAAGGCTATGGAGTTCGCTTCTCTACGCCAGGGCATGTTGTCAGTGGCAGAATATGAACTTCAATTTTCCCGACTGGCACCCTATGCTCCTCATCTGATTAGCACTGACTTGCTGAAGGCTAATCAATTTTTGGATGGATTAAGGCCCAGATATATTCAACAACCAGGGACCCAGAATATCCGTACATACGCAGAAATGGTCCAGCTGGCACACCTATGTGAAAGGACCTTAGAGAAGGTCGAGAAATTAAAAGGTAAAGGCAAAGAATCAAGCCAAAGATCAGATCGACGTGATAAGAAAAGCAAGTTTAGCATCACGGAACCCTACAAATCCCGTGATAGTAAGAAAAGATCTCGAAATGGAAGTGGTAGTGGCTACCACAAGAATAAGAAAGTCAAGGAAGAAGATAAGCAGGTCGCCACGGCCTGTACCTTTTGTGAGAAGTTCGATCATTAGGCCAAAGAATGCTGGAAGCGCCTTGGCGCTTGTCTACATTGTGGCAGTAGGGAGCACCGCATGCCTGATTGCCCTCTTATGAAGGAGCTATCTTCTAGAGGTGGACGTAAGAGACAGGCTCATCTCAATGCCGTTTTAGATGATGAAGCGCCCAGGGATGATGGGCTTATGGAAGGTACCATTCACATCTGTTCACATCCTACATTCGTATTATCTGATACTGGTGCTTCTCATTATTTTATATCTACTTCCTTCGCAAGAACTTTACCTCTTTCATCAGTTCCTTTACCTACGGACCTGGCTATTACTACACCTTTAGGTCCCAGAACAAAACTCACAAACTATTATCCTAATAGTGAGGTAATAGTAGAAGGACACAATCTTCTTGCAAACCTCGTATGCCTTGATATGGAGGGCTACGATGCTATTTTAGGGGTAGATTGGCTTGTAGATCATGATGCCTACATCAATTGCCGCAACCGATTATTTCTTTTCAGAAACCTGGTCTTCCAAGATTTTCCTTCCTCGGTATCAAGTATAAGAAACATCCTACCATCATTTCTTCTCTTCACGCTTGCAAACTGATTTCGCAAGGATGTGAAGCTTTCCTTGCTTCTGTGATTGTTACCGAGTCTAAGGAGATAATCTTAGCAGACGTCCCCATCGTAAATGAGTTTCCTGATGTATTCCCCTCAAATTTACCGAGTTTACCACCTGAAAGGGAAGTAAATTTCTCCATTGAACTCATCCCAGGAGCATCACCTGTTTTAATAGCCCCCTAAAGGATGTCCCCCACAGAACTTGAGGAACTGAAGAGGCAACTTCAGGAGTTATTAGACAAGCGTTTCATTCGACCTAGCACATCCCCTTGGGGTGCGCCAGTTCTTTTTTTCAAGAACAAGGATGGATCGCTCAGGCTCTGTATTGACTACTGGCGACTGAATCAACTCACAATTAAGAACAAATATCTGTTGCCGCGTATTGATGAGCTCTTTGATCAGCTCTCGGAAGCAGAATACTTTTTCAAGATAGACCTCAGGTCAGGATATCACTAGCTCAGGATTAAGGATGAAGACATATTCAAAACTACTTTTCGAAGCCGTTATGGTCATTATGAATTTATTGTAATGCCGTTCGGGTTAACCAATGCCCCAGCAGCATTTATGCAACTTATGAACAAAGTTTTCCAACCTTATCTGGACCAGTTTATGGTCGTCTTTATTCATGACATTCTTATTTACTCCAAGACAAAGGAGGAACATGAAGAACATTTAAAAATAGCCTTGCAGACTTTAAGAGAACACAAACTTTATGCCAAACTTAGTAAATGTGAGTTCTGGCTCAAGAAAGTTTCATTCCTTGGTCACATTATTTCAATGGAAGGTATCGTTGTTGATCCTTCTAAAGTGGAAGCAGTAAAGAACTGGAGCCGGCCAATGACCGTGTCAGAAGTAAGAAGCTTTCTAGGTCTGGCTGGGTATTACAGGAGGTTTATTAAGGATTTTTCTAAGATAGCTGTTCCTTTGACAAGACTTACAAGAAAAGAAAATCCTTTTATATGGTCGAAGGAATGCGAAGAGAGTTTCTTAACTCTTAAGGATCATCTCACTATAGCCCCTATATTATCATTGCCCGTTGAGGGTAGTGGATTTGAAGTTCATACGGATGCATCTGGCATTGGCCTAGGGTGCGTTCTTATGCAAAATGGGAAAGTAATTTGCTATTCTTCAAGACAGTTGAAGCGTCACGAGGAGAATTATCCCGTACATGATTTAGAATTGGCGGCTGTTATATTTGCCTTAAAATTTGGCGTCACTACCTTTACGGAGAAAATTTCACGGTCTACTCAGACCACAAAAGCTTGAAATATTTGTTCTCCCAAAAGGAATTGAATATGAGGCAAAGAAGATGGTTGGAATACTTAAATGACTTTGATTTTGCTATCCAATATCATCCTAGCAATGCTAATGCTGTGGCAGATGCACTCAGCAGAAAACCAATGGGAAAACTATCAACTCTCATAATTAGTATGACTAATCTCATCTCTCAATTTGCTCAGTTGAACTTAGATATCGACATGAAGAAGGAAGAGTGTTTTATAGCCAATATCCGAACTCAACCCACATTAATAGAAGATCTGGTCAATCTACAAGACAATGACCCAATATTACTTGAGATTAAAGCTAATATTGAGAAAAGGCCACATTTCTCTATTGCCAATGATGGAAGGTTACTATTCAAGGGCCGAATTTGTATACCGGATCATGTTGATACTAAGAAACTGATCCTGGAAGAAGCTCATAATTCCAAGTACACCATTCATCCTGGTGGTACTAAAATGTATCAAGATCTTAAAAGGAATTTCTGGAGGCCTAACATGAAAAGAGAAAAAGTAGATTTCGTGTCCCGCTATCTCACATGTCAACAAGTAAAGGCGGGACGTTTAAGACCCGCAGGTAAGTTACACCCCATAAATATTCCTGAATGGAAATGGGAAAGTATAGGGATGTATTTCATTATGGGGTTAGCTAAAACAAGAGGTGGACACGATGGTATATGGGTAATCATAGATCGATTGAATAAGTCTACACATTTTCTGCCAATTCGATGGTCTGTGGATATTCTAGAGGCATTATACATAAGGGAAATCGTCAAATTACAAGGTGTCCCTGTCACTATCATATCTGATCAAGATCCTCGATTCACATCACAGTTCTGGAAGGGTCTACGACATTCTTTAGGGACCCGACTAAACTTCAGCACGGCATTCCATCCACAAACTGATGGTCAAACTGAAAGGATAAATCAAGTGGTGGAAGATATGCTCAAGACTTATGCTATTGACTTCGGAGGAAGTTGGCATGATCACTTACCTCTAGTAGAATTGGCGTACAATAGTAGCTACCAAGCTAGTATACAGATGGCACCATTTGAAGCTTTGTATGGAAGAAGCTGTCGATCACCGATAGGCTGGAATGAGGTAGGGCAGAGACAATTTTTAGGCCCTGATATTATCAGGGATACTACTGAAAATATAAAGCTTATTCGAGAAAGACTCTAGATGGCACAAGATCGGCAGAAATCTTATGCTGATAATCGAAGACGCGACTTGGAATTTCAAGTGGGAGATCATGTGTATCTTAAAGTTTCTTCAGGTCGTGGTATTCAAAGATTTGTCATTAAAGGCAAGCTTACCCCAAGATTCATTGCCCATTTGAAATTCTAGAAAGGGTCGGTGAAGTGGCTTATCGACTAGTTTTGCCTCCACAACTAGCAGGAGTTAATGACGTATTTCATGTCTCAATGTTGAAGAAATATGTTTATGATCCTTTCCATGTCATCACCTTCGACAATCTGGAGATTAAGAAGGATTTGACATATGAGCAAAAGCCAATTAGGATCCTTGAATGAGAGGTACGTCAACTTCGGAATAAAAGTATTCATGTGGTCAAGATCTAGTGGACAAAGTCCGGAGAAACATGGGAAACGGAGGGAGCTATGCGCAAGAAATATCGAGTTATTTTGTAAGTACACTCTCCATATAATCCATGTATTGAATTTGGGGATCAAATTCTCTTAAGTGGGGGAGGGTGTAATGACCTAGAAATTTTATAAAATATTTCTGAATTATTAAATATTCTCTGAGAATTTTTAAAGATCAAAATGGATTAATAAATGAATATTGGGTTAAATAAGTCATTATTAAGGCCCAAGTATGATGAACAATTAATCTAGCCTATTTAAATAAAGCCCAATGGATTTAAGGACCAAGCCCATGAAGTTTGGCCCATATTCTAGAAGGTTAATTAAATTATTCACGGAATATAAAGATAAATACCCATTAATTGGATCATGGGGTGGATAATAGAATAAAAGAGTTTGAAGCAATTCAAATTCGGCCCCTAGGATATGTGGTGGTCTATCGTGCAACTGCTACATCCAAGAAAACGGCCCATTATTCAACCGCTACATTCTGTCAGTTCCGTGAATTGAAGAAAGAGCAAAAAGATTTGATTTTTAAGGCTCTATCACCTAGGGATCGGGATGGGAAGGCTAGTAAACATGCAAAGGACTCTCAGAAATCGATCTAAGGTTTAATAAGGATTCTAGGATCGTTCTAATTCTCAAACCCTAGCCAAACCCTATAAATAGGACCTAATTTTGACCTGCGCGACTCTTACATTTGGCTCGCGTGGAATCAAGGTAAGAAGGTATTATTTTGGGTAAGTTATTTGGAAGTTTTTATTCCCAATACATAGGACTAACATCCCTCAAAATTTCATGCTAGGGGATCAAGCACACAAGGAGATAGAAGCCTGCAAAGTTGCTGGTTCCACATTAGCGACCCAGGAAACTGTGCGAAAGTCCGGTGAAGATCAGGGAATTAGGAAACCAAATCGAGGTAATTAGCATTAGTACCTTTAGAACTTTTTGTTCACCTTAGTATCTACTTATTACCCTCCAAGTTTCACGTCATTAGGTCAAGTGGATCAAGAGATATTAGGACGTGAAGTTACTGATTTACAACAGGAAGTGCAGTCTTAAGGGTCGACTTCCAACATCAAATTCCAAGCCTAAAAAGCCTTAGCAGAGGTAGGTCATCTCATGAACGGCCAAATTATCATGTTAGGATTAAAAGCCCTCTTATTGAACTTGATTTCATGAATTGTGTACGGAGAATTTCATGTTTTAATAGGATCTATACATCCATGCATCTTTCTTAGCCATAATGAACTAAGATAATTCTCTTTGTCATAATACATGAATCCAGTGCATATTGTTAGCTTAACCTTCGTTCTATCAAGATAGGGAAGTTTATACATGTTAATTTCTAGACATGATGTGTTTAGACATAGTTCTTCTTATTTTAGTTTTACTGTCAGACGTTCTCTAGCGGCCTAGTCTTTGACCTCAAAACCTTGTGTAGCGGCCCTACGATAAACAGCTAGACACTCTATAAATGTGATTTTTATGAAATTTCTGGCAAACCAGACATAGACCGTTAAAGTCCCTATGGCGGCCTTACGATAAACCGCCAAGCTATCTGTAACGGCTCTATATTTGACCGCCAATGTTCTGTTTTCTGTCAACCCGAGATAGATTTAAGAACAACCCATTAACTTATAAGTAAGCCTAGTTAACTATGTTCTAACCTATTTTAATTGTATTTCATTACTCCGAGTTTTAAATTACTGCTTCATGACAGTGATCGCATGTTCTTTATCATACTTGAGATTATTTTAAAGCTTATGCTAATTTCATGCCAAAACTTATACTTTGTATTAAATACATCTTTCAAGGGTGATAATAAGCGTGGTTCACTGATTGGTTTATCACTATTACAAATTCTTTTTTTATCTTAGAGTCATTTCTATAAGTACATGGAATATATTCCGGTATATGACCATTAGTTACACTTTTGCACTATAGGGACATAATCTTGAACTTGATAACCTCTCCTTTGGATATTCCTTCCAATGGACTAGGAAATCTTGTTTCAAGGCCTCCGTAATTCTCCGCGAGCCTGGGATTCCCACTAGGACGCCGAGTTGGTTGTACCATTAAAGCCCAAATTGTCTAGAAAGCACTACCGATGTTTTCTGAATTCTGTCCTGTAACGGTTCAATACTCGACCGCTAAGTCCCATTAACGGTCCAGTATCTGACCGCCACGTTCTCTGAGTCCAATTGATTTCTTTCTGGATTCAGCCCACTCTAGCGGCCCAATATCAGACCGCCATATCAATATAGCGGCCCAATTATAGACCGCTAAGTTTTCTGAATAGTTGACCCAAGGTTTGGCCCAAGGGTTAATAGTCCTATAATCCTAGACTGACTAATGATAGTCCGGGACTTGTAACCTTATTCAAAGACATCTAAGATAAAGTATGAAAGATAAAGAATGTACCGTTATGCTGTCAAATTTTCTCCAAGGCATAACTTAGTTATTAATGCATTTTTTGAACTCATAAATCTATATTTGGTGCATTCTTATTATAACATTGAGTCTTGAACACTTATTCACCTTATTACATGTGTGGCCAACTTTATTGCTATATACGTGGAAGTAGCTTGATTTATACTTGAAGATGCGGTTCGAGCACTGATTGTGTTTAAGGGCTCTATGCTAGTCCCCTCGGCTGATTGTCAGAAACATACTATTATAAACCATGGGGTATGATGCTACTGGCGTCGCATTGCGCTGGGAGTACTTTCTTTATAAATAAGTGAAATTATCCATGGCTCGTGAAGTGAAAATATCAACAGAAATTCACGAAGTACTTGTTACTAAGTGAAGAGTACATTCTTGCTTGACTTGCTAGTACATTCTCGTTACATTCTTGTTCATGAAAGGCCATAATTACATTCTTGCTTGATCATGCTTGCTCAATCATATCTTAACTTGATCATGTCTTGTTACTTTGGTTTATTCACGTGATTTTTCGCATTCGCATGATTTTACTTTATTCTCTAGAGCCCAAATGCTAATCACTTTAATATTGCCTTCATGTTGATGCGAAGATACCTACTGGGCAAGTGTGCTCATTACCTATTTTCTAATCTTTCCAGGAGATGCAAGTAGTTCGGATTCGGATTCGAGTTATTCAAGTGATGGGCCCGAGAGCGAATGAAGGTCAAATAAGATTGAGAGAAGACTTAGGAAGTCAATGATGTCTAGATCGAGTTCATGTAATTTTCTCTTTATTGAGTCACGTAGTTGAATAATTGATGTACTTGAATCATTCTGATTATTAATAAAAGTGAAGGTTTGAATAAATTATTGTGCAATTGCATCTTATGTGTGATTGTTATTGCGCTTTGATTATTCTTACTTACAAGAGGCTTACCATGCCGGTTGTTCACGTTTCCCGAGATTATCTTCCGCTGTATTAAAGGCTCGGGGCGTGACAACTCTTGCCATGCCTAGTTCTACCCTTGCAGAGCTTTAACTTTGAAACTTCAAGCTCTTGAGATGAGGTTTTAATCTAGATTTGATTTGCTCCTTTTCTTTTGATGCTATAGTTGCTTTTTTTTCTCTTCCTGTGGACTTAGGTCATAACGGACTATCGCTATTTGAGACCTCCTCTCGGCAGGGTGTCCATATTAGTCGTCGCCTCCTTATTTGCCTCTTCCCCCTAGATTTGACCGAGGAGAGAAACAGACAGGGACTTTGACTTCCCCCGGGCATGGCCAAGGAGAAATGGCATTTACATGAGGAACCCGACCAGGGATGTCGTGAAGTGTGTGATTTGCCAAACTCGGGGTCCTCCTTTGTGATCGAGGAAAATGGACACCTCGCTACCGGGTTTTCATTAGCCTGACTCTAAGAGGAAAAAGCGTTTAAGATACAACCAATTCCAAGCGTGAGACAGCTCCTCACCTTCTGTGTTGACTAAGCGATAAGCATTCCCTAGATAAGCCTATCTAACGACGAATGGCCCTTCCTAGTTAGGTTGTAATTTGGACCTGGGACCTCCGGACATGATAAATTTTTATTTGAAAACCATATCTCCTATTTGAAATTTGCGCTCAATTACATTCTTTTGAAAATAACGTGAAACTCCCTTTTGATAGACAGACACGTGATCGGCCGCATTCATCCTCTTCTCATCCAAGAGTTCCAGCTGAATGAGCAACGCCTCTCGACGTTCATAGAGATTAAGTTCCTTATTAAGCTGTACCCTTAGGGAAGGGACCAAGATCTCATATGGGAGCACCGCCTCCATCCCGTAGGTAAGAGCATATGGGATTTGCCCTGTAAGAGTACGAACGGAGGTGCGGTAAGCCCATAGAGCTTCCACCAATCTTTCAGGCCAATCTGAAAATTTATGAGATTCGCATGTTTTCTTTATGATTTTAAGAAGGGTTTTATTAGTGGCCTCAGCTTGACCGTTGCCTTGAGGATAATATAGAGATGAATGATGCAATGCAATATTGAACTTCTTACAAAGGTCCTTGAGCTCTTGAGAGATGAACTGGGGTCCATTGTTGGTGACGATGCTGCTTGGCACTCCGAACCGCGAGATGATATTCTTCAGGATGAAGCGGCACACCGTGGTAGCTTTGATCTCTACATACGCCTCCTGATGCGGGACGGGACCGAAACGGGCTAGGACCTACGAATGCAATAAAGTGCGGCCAGCACTCGCACGCCAAAGGCAAGCCGGGCGGCTGACCTCCGTAGCATTCCTCCGGGTGGAGGAGTCTCTCAACAAGAAATCCAAGCCCAACGACCGTCCCTATAAGGGAAGTGTAGGGATCTCAGCGGCTAAGGAACCGCCGTGCGCCTATGTGAATCTAGTCCGAGCTCGGCGCTCGACTAGGGCCACGGAATGGGGCTCTCAAGTCACAGTCACGCGGTGAATAAAAAGCTAGCTAGGATCCTAAACACTCACGCGGCATAATGGAAAGCATACTAGTAAAGCAAGGGCCAACAAGGGGGAGCGTCGCAAGTACCTCCACGCCTAGGCGTGGGGAAGAAACCCCGGCCGAGACCAACAACCCCGATACACGAAGAATGGATTTACAACCCAATAAAGTGCCCACTCCTCGCAGGGAGATAACAGGCTACATGCAACAAATTCGGGGCTGCCGGGACACGGGCTGACGGGCAGCACTCGGTGAAGGTTGGCCGCGAGGAGGTCCCGGGTAGCGTCGGAAGGATCGCAGCAACGTGCAAGTCCGCGGTAACGGGTCCCACGATCTCATCCGGACTCCAAATGACGAGCCGTCAGTGATGGTGCGAAGCCGACAGGTGGGGGAACGTCTCGGACAAAGGGTGCCCACTGTAACCGCTTGTGGACGCCGGTGGAGGATCTGCAACCTGTGACAGGGTCGCTGCACGTAGAACTGCGCAGCTGAGGGAGAAAATGAAGAAAATGCTGCTCCGGAAGGCGAAGGAGGTCCCGCTTGTGGGAGGACGTCGAGGACACCCGGCAGCAGATCCCGACCGAAGCGCTCGGTCAGATCTGGTCGTGGCTGAGAGCAGCAAGCTCGGGAATCTGCAGGTGATCCTGGCGCTGGGTGGACAGGGCAGACCAGCGCGACCTCACGGGAACGGATGCCACGAACAGCTCGGACGTCGGAACGAGGCGAGGTCGGTGGCGTTGGAAAGAGGACGAAGAGAGGTACGACCTGTGAAGATCCCAGTCCAAACTCGCAGCTGTCAGCCCCGTGGAATTTTCGCAAGGGGGCGGACAGAACCTGGCTCGCAGGGAGAGGGTGTCCTGCGCGAGCTCACGAAGAAAAATGCCACGGGCGATGCCGATCTCCAAACGAGGCGAGACCACCTCGCACGCGTTGACGACTCGCAGAAGAATCACCAAAAAATGGGTTGGTCCCCCAAAGTCTCCACGAGCAGGAGGTGGCCATCGTTGCCCTTGAAGGAGAGATCCGGGCTCACCGAACTTGAACTTGAGAAGGGATAGAAGAGAAAGTGGCCCTCGGCGTCGCACCGAGGGATGGGGAGTCACACCCCGAGCTTGCTCCCATCGCAGGAGCAAGGAGGAACAGAGGAGGGGGGCGCAGCCACCTTCAGCCAATTTTTTTTTCAATTCATTCAATAGTTATCCTCAAAAGAAAATACAAACCTTTTATATGGGGAGGGGGAATGCTAGGGTGAAACCCTAGCCAAGAGGGAGGGGGAAGAGGTGCGCACATGGCATGGGGGAAAGGGGGGTGTGCGCAACATGGCTAGGTGGGGAAAGGGGGGTGCGCACCACTCCTTGATTGTAGGAGTGGATTGGGGAAGGGGCGGCCAAAGGAGGGAGGGGGGGTGATCGGATGGGGAAGGGAAAGGGGAGGGGGCCGCACTCCACTCCTAGAAAGTAGGAGTGGGGGGCGGCTGCCACCTCCTCCTCTTGGAGGAGATGAAGGGGGCGCCCAAACCCTAGCCCACAAGGGGGGGGGGGGCGCAATTCCCCATGGGCCACTCATGTGGGAAGGTGGCCAGCCCAAATGGGCCAATAAGGTGGATCACAAGGTGGCCCACTCTCCCTTGCCTAACTAACAAGCTTAACATCACCTAATGGAAGCCTAAATGACCCAAATGGCCTACAAAGGTCCACAATAACAATAAAAGTGACCACGCAGGGACTAAACCAAGGCCCAGCATGGCCTAAAGCATAAAATAACTAAAGATAACTCTGCTCGTCCGCCAAGTGATCGCCGAGCCAAAGGGATGCCGGCGAGATCCGTGTACTCCGCCGTGAAGTGTGGCGCGTGTCCTCACCAATTCTCCCCGGGTGGGAAGAACTCGACCCTGTCGAGTAAGGGTCACAGTCGCTCAAGTGGCACTCCAGCAAGTCGGGGTCGATCCTCTGTAGCTCTCCTCGTGTGATCCAGGTGTCGTCTGTCGCAGGGCGCCCTCTCCAACGCACTAGGAAGCGTTGGTAGGCTCCGCTCCTGGTAGTGGTCACCTGCTCATCCAGTATGCAATCTATATGCTCGCGTTTCTGTAATGGGGCTGGAGGAGGTGGACGCTCAGAAGGTGTAACACTCTCAATAGGAGGGGAGGGCCCAAAAGGCTCACTGGGAATCACCGCGGGATCCCGATATGCCACCAAATCTGAGACATTGAACGTCGAACAGATCCCATAGTCGTCTGGCAGCTCAATCTCATACGCATTCGACCCAATTCGCTTCAAGACTCGGAAGGGTCCAGCACCGCGGGCCTGGAGTTTCTTCACGGCCCCCGAAGGAAATCGTTCAGGTCTGACCCTGATCATGACATACTCTCCCTTACGGAACTCACGGGTGTGCCGATGCGCATTAGCTAACTCCTCATAACGTGCGTTGCTGGCCTCAAGGTGGTGATGATGCAGACTCTGAATAAGATGGGTAGACTCATATCTACGTGAATGTAGGGGTGGTCCTGGACATCCAAATATGGATCTAATACGACATCTACCAGACTTGACAACATGGGGAGGACCTGGACAACCAAAGTATGATCTATCATGCACATGTGTCCTACTAAATATGGTAGACTCAGGAGGACGAATAACCCCAAACTTACTCATGACATTACCCCTATATGATGAGGGACATGGAGAAATATGAGAGAGAGACATGTGTCCCCGGCCTTCTAAACTCTGGCGCCTGGGTGTATGCGAGGTGAGATGTTGACTAGCAGGTCTAGATGGGGTGTGATAATGGACCTTCTCGACAAGGTGGGGAAAAGAATACGAGTCGAGAGGCTCACTAGGGAGGGGATCGAATGGGTCAAAGAAATGATGACCCCTCCCGACAGGTCTCTTTACTATACTTGCCCATGTCCGACATTCGCCCAGGTGTAGATGATCACCTTCAGGCGCTCTAATATATGGGGCAAGGGGCTCATGAGGGAGGCAAGGAAGGCTAGGTTCCTCCCTCGGGACCGTGATACCATAAGAGGGGACAAAATCAACCTCCATGGGTATGGGAAAGAATAAAAGGACCTCGGAGGTGATATGTCATATGGTGTAGACCAAGGTAATAGACTTTAAAGCAGGGAGTGTAAAGCTATGACTATAGGGTTGGTCAGACCCTAAGGTCAACATATATGTCAACTCCGATTGACAATCTAAACTCCTAAGGAAGCCCTTCACATTTTCAAGAAAGCAGAAGGACCGAAAAGTGGTGTGAAAGGAGTCAAGGGGTACAATTGGGAGGACTGGTCCCATGGGTGTATAGCAAGGAATGGAGACATCTAGAAGTGGACCCTCCCTTAGCCAGCTAGCTAAAGACTCTCCAATGACCAGTTCACCCTCGGAAGGTAAGAATGGCTCTATATGAGGGTCTAAGGGTGAAGCATCTCTCTCGAGAATGGAAACAGAGTCCTCTATGATGTGGAGGGGCCCCTGGCTCTCAGTCGAGGGTCTCAGGCCGAGAGTGTCGGCCCTAACTTCCAAAGGTTCAGGCACGACTGGGTGCTCCATGGGGTCACTCCCTAACTCCTCGACCTCAGTTAGGTACTCCTCAATCAACTCCTGTTCAGCCTCGTAAATCACTGGAACAAAAGGCGGAGTGGATCGCTGGGGGTGGGTGGCTAGCGACACGGAGGTGGTCGGTGCAGCGCCGTCGTGGAAGACAAACTCGCCTGGAAGGTGAGATGGGTGTAAGGTGCAGGTCCTCCTGTCCAGGTCGATGGTCGCTCTTCTCTCCTCCAACCAAGTTTGCCCTAAAATGATGCATGGACCAGCAAGTGTGTCGATCTTACACCATGCACCATCGTGATATAGAACGGGGCCAAACCATCGTTGAAACTCGACAAAAGCTAAGCCACCACAGAGAACAATCTCCCCAGTCTTAGAGAGAGACTCAACAATGTCCTGTGAGACATAATTATATGGCACCCTACTGATGAAGTCGATCTCCATATGCAACCCATTAGGTAGGATGGCCACGGACATGACAGGGCGCTGAAACGACTCGGTCATCGGTATCGGGATCGGGTCTCCCGATGACTGAGTGGTAGGGGCGACACCCAAGGGTCGTGCCATAAGAGCGTCGAATCAGGCCAACAGGTATGACCAATCTGACACGTGGGCACGAGGAACCACCATGGGGCTGGCGGGGGGGGGGCAGGACATGCAAGACTCAACGAGACAAGGATAAAACTCTAACTAGACACAAACCTAAAATGACAATGCGATGGTAGGTTACCTAGATGAACTAAGAGACTCAATGCACCCTAGACAACCTAAAGACTCAAAAGGCCTAAGACCCCAATTTGTTAGAACAAACTGGTTCCCTAAGCTCTGATACCAATTTGATGCGGGACGGGACCGAAACGGGCTAGGACCTACGAATGCAATAAAGTGCGGCCAGCACTCGCACGCCAAAGGCAAGCCGGGCGGCTGACCTCTGTAGCGTTCCTTCGGGTGGAGGAGTCTCTCAACAAGAAATCCAAGCCCAACGATCGTCCCTATGAGGGAAGCGTAGGGATCTCAGCGGCTAAGGAACCGCCGTGCGCCTATGGGAATCTAGTCCGAGCTCGGCGCTCGACTAGGGCCACGGAATGGGGCTCTCAACTCACAGTCACGCGGTGAATAAAAAGCTAGCTAGGATCCTAAACACTCACGCGGCATAATGGAAAGCATACTAGTAAAGAAAGGGCCAACAAGGGGGAGCGTCGCACGTACCTCCACGCCTAGGCGTGGGGAAGAAACCCCGGCCGAGACCAACAACCCCGATACACGAAGAATGGATTTACAACCCAATAAAGTGCCCACTCCTCGTAGGGAGATAACAGGCTACATGCAACAAATTCGGGGCTGCCGGGACACGGGCTGACGGGCAGCACTCGGTGAAGGTTGGCCGCGAGGAGGTCCCGGGTAGCGTCGGCAGGATCGCAGCAACGCGTAAGTCCGCGGTAACGGGTCCCACGATCTCATCCGGACTCCAAATGACGCGCCGTCAGTGAGGGTGCGAAGCCGACAGGTGGGGGAACGTCCCGGCCAAAAGGCGCGTGCTGTAACCGATTTTGGACGCCGGTGGAGGATCTGCAACCTGTGACAGGGTCGCTGCATGCAGAACTGCGCAGCTGAGGGAGAAAATGAAGAAAATGCTGCTCCGGAAGGCGAAGGAGGTCCCGCTTGTGGGAGGACGTCGAGGACACCCGGAAGCAGAACCCGACTGAAGGGCTCGGTCAGATCTGGTCGTGGCTGAGAGCAGCAAGCTCGGGAATCCGCAGGTGATCCTGGCGCCGGGTGGACAGGGCAGACCAGCGCGACCTCACGGGAACGGATGCCACGAACAGCTCGGACGTCGGAACGAGGTGAGGTCAGCGGCGTTGGAAAGAGGACGAAGAGAGGTACGACCGGTGAAGATCCCACGTCCAAACTCGCAGCTGTAAGCCCCGTGGAATTTTCGCAAGGGGGTGGACAGAACCTGGCTCGCAGGGAGAGGGTGTCATGCGCGAGCTCACGAAGAAAAATGCCACGGGCGATGCCGATCTCCAAACGAGGCGAGACCACCTCGCACGCGTTGATGACTCGCAGAAGAATCACCAAAAAATGGGTTGGTCACCCAAAGTCTCCACGAGCAGGGGGTGGCCGTCGTTGCCCTTGGAGGAGAGATCCGGGCTCACCGAACTTGAACTTGAGAAGGGATAGAAGAGAAAGTGGCCCTCGGCGTCACACCGAGGGATGGGGAGTCACACCCCGAGCTTGCTCCCGTCGCAGGAGCAAGGAGGAACAGAGGAGGGGGGCGCAGCCACCTTCAGTCAATTTTCTTTTCAATTCATTCAATAATTATCCTCAAAAGAAAATACAAACCTTTTATATGGGGAGGGGGAATGCTAGGGTGAAACCCTAGCCAAGAGGGAGGGGGAAGAGGTGCGCACATGGCATGGGGGAAAGGGGGGTGTGCGCAACATGGCTAGGGGGGGAAAGGGGGGTGCGCACCACTCCTTGATTGTAGGAGTGGATTGGGGAAGGGGCGGTGTGGACGCACTTTTTGTTTAATAAAATCGTTGTTTATTTATTTATTGGCATTTATTAAGTGCGTAGGCGTGCCAGTCACAAAGTGACGATTTATTGTGCGCTCGATCTGACTAATCAGACGATTGTGTGGTTCGTGTCAGGACTGGAACCCGCCGCGCCATAAAGGTCACGGCGTCATTTACATCCCCTCGGAGAGGGGAACACCCTTGATTAATCGCCGGGAATAAGGGGCCTCATGGCCAAAAAAATATATCGAGAGAAACAAGCCGATAGCGGTCTCGAATCAGTCGGAAAGCCCTATGCCTAGGGAAACAAGCATTCGAAATATGTCGGTCACTCAGGGGACCATTTCGATATTCGGACGAGCGTCCGGCTTTAGAGAATCGTGATCATCACGGGGAAAACAGGAGCATATGTATGCCGGGGTACGGCGAGTTTATTGTTCAAAGGGATAGGAGGCATTCGGTTGAATCCCGGTTAGAGCGGTCGAAAACCGATAGGTTTGTTCGCCCGGTGCAAGACCAAGCTACGACCATACTGCGGTGGGCCCCCCGCAGTCGAAGTCGGGCTCGCGTGGGCATCATTAATATTTCCGGTGCCGAAGGGCAGCGGGAAAGTGTCCCGGGACTAGATTCCGAAACAAAGATTTGTACAGAGATAGCCGACTATAGGCCTAGGATGTGGGTCAGGCGATGACCATGGTTGGGGCGAACCCGAGGTCCAGATGTGACTCACGAAGGTCTTATTGATGTTCCCGCACATAGGGTTCGGGGAGGACGAGGGCCGTCTCGTTCCATTCGGATTTTGTCGGTCATACACAGACTATTTTATGTTCGGACAAACGTCCGTATTGAAGACGTAAACGGAAATAAACCCGTACAAATGTCTGCCGTGAGTACGGCAAGCTTTAATGCAAGCACGGGATTCGATCCCGGGATATACATCGGTCACTAACGGACCATTCAGTATTCGGACGTGAGTTCATGTTCGAAGCATCGACTACCACGACAAAGACATACCAACGGTACGGCACATTTCCTGTGGGTGCTGGATTGGATCCCGGTGAAGATGGGTCAAGCCGATGATCTATTGGCCCGAGGTGGTTGCGGACTATGGCCATATCGGGGTTCCCGAGGACCACGTCTGATGCCACGGGGCGTCATTACCTCTCTCTTCACGCATAGTCTTGGGAAACGAAGGTTCCAAGGTATACGTGCGTGTCGGTCGGACCATTCGTTGTTCGGACGTGAGTCCATGTTTGAAGCATCGAAGACGATGATAAAACCGTGCAAATGTCTGCCGTAGACACGACAAGTTTAATGTGGGGTTGCGGGATTAGATCCCGGGAGAAGCGGGTCGAGTTAACGAACTATTGGCCCGAGATGTGTTCGGATCATGACCATGTCGGAGGTTCCGAGGTCCACATCCGATACCACAAGGCATCATCAATTTTCTCTTTGCACCCAGCCCGGGGGTGTGAGTTGTTAAGTGCGAAGCCCGAACTCACCAACGTGCGCCCTCGCACGCGGATCGACCTGCGCGGTCAGGTCGTGGGGTTCGACATTTGATTATGGAAAGGGGAAACTTTTTATTAGTTTTATTCATTAGCTTCAAGTCTCTTCTCTCATTTGATTAATCATTTTCTCCCTTTCAGGCACGCCGGCTTAAGGGAAGCAAAGAGGGGAGCGCGCCGGTTAATGGAAGCCCAAAAGGGCACGCCGGAATAGGTGGTGCAAAGTTTGGGCGCGCCGGTTAATGGCCAATGGAGGAGGGTGCGCCGGAATAGGCCCAATGAGGGGGGGCGCGCCGGTTATATGGCAAGAAGGAAGAGGGCCAGGGGCGCGCCAGAATAGGCTGAAAAAGGGGGAGGAATAGTGTAGCGCGCCGGTTAGTGGCAAGGAAAAATGAAAGGGGTTTTGAGTGTAAGGCTAAACCGGCGCGGGGGGGTACCGCGCCGGGTTAGCCTATGCCGGATTAGGGCGCGCCGGGTTAAGCTTCTATGAGGTTTCTTTCGTTCTTTTATGCTCTGTTTCTTGTTTCTTTCACCTGTGGGTTGATTTATTGATTAGTTTGTTTATCGAACTAATAGATTAAGTTTGTGGAGAGGAAGTTTAAGTGTTTTAGTTGTTTGCTAGGGTGAATTAGCATGAAGATATGAATGTTTTATTAGAAGAGTTTGTTGCAAGAACTCGAAGGCTCAGTCGTGATCAAAGGCTTCAAGCATGTGATGTTCTGGCCCTCAGAGAATAGCTTGATTCATTTGTTCCTGGCGAAAAATGGGCAGCACCTCCCCCGGACTGAGGCTTGCCAGAGATAAATAGGGGAACACCAAACGGAGCAAAGCTCCGGGGTGAACCTCAAAACTCAGAGTAAGAACTCCGTTAACCCGTAAGTGCATGTGGAGACTCGAGGACAAGCCTTCAAGAGTTCCAGCAACTCAGGGTGATGATCTCGTAGGTGGGACAGGTGTATGCCGTAAGAGGCCATGAATATTCATCCGTCGACGAACTCCTTCGAAAGGCCATGCTACGGAGGAGCATGCTTCGAAGGGCCCTGGATGAGGAGGAGGAGGAAGGGGAAAGAAGAAGAAAGACAAAAGATCGTGTTTGCCAATAAGGGGCCTTCTGTTTATTCATCCACCAAAGGGGGGAAAAATGGCTCAAGCCCAAGAAATTTCATCTCCACGGAGGAGAAATACATTATGGAGGGATAAAAAAGGGGGAAGAGATACATGGACGGGGGGAACAGAGCACAAGCTCTTCCCCCCCCCCCCAGCTCACCTCTCGCTCTCAACCTCACTCTCTTCTTCTTCACCTCACGGGCGCAGGGACGGGGGGCTTCTTCTCTTCGGGTGGCATTCTCTTCTTCTTCAGCCGGTCTCTCTTCCCTTCTCTCTTCTCTTCAATGGCCAGCCATGGGGGTTCTCTCTTCAATAGCCCATCCTCTTCTCTGTCCAACATGCAGAGTATATGTAGCCGGCTGCCCTTTCTTGGCTCGGACGGAAGGATCCCGCCAACTCATTCGTCTGTGGTGTCGTCCGTTGATTTGCACAGTACACTGGCATTTATCCGAGGAAGGGATGTTTGCTGCTGCTACCCCCCCATCGATGCTTGTCTTCACCGTCGATGCAGCTGCGTTGTCGAACGGAGGTGGAGACAGGGCTCCAGAGCATTGAATGCCCATGGAGACAGAGCTTCAGAGCATTGAATGCCCTCTAGGCACCAGGCTGATGCGAAAACAGGGTATCGGCTAGCGGACGGGACTGCATTTGAGTTAAACCGGTGCGGTGTTGTGCACGCTGGATTAACAACACATAAAGGGGCATGCCGGACTAGCATCATGTAAAGGGGCGCGCCGGGTTACAACCAATATAGGGCGCGCCGGTTTAATAGCCACAGGAGGGGCGCACTGGTTTAAGGCCCAAGCAAGGGCGTGCCGGTTTAAGTGCAGGCCGTGCCGGATTAGACTTTATCTCGGAGTCGCGGCTCTTCGGATGGACGCTTGTCCTCCCGTGTTGCTTTAGTGGTAATGCACCGCCGTTGGGGTGTTTAGTTCAGGGCCTTTGAATCCCGATTCTGAGCTTTGAGTGATCTCCGACGCGTGCCAGACATGTGTTCGAATTCTTGAGTTTCTTTTGATTCGGCCGTTGGGAATGCCGACTGGAGAGTGGGGGCCATCTCTTCAGCACGAGGGGCTTCTTTGTTGGGTGGCAGAGCACCGGGCATGTATTCATCCTTCTTGGAGGAAGCATAGGGTTTATTCAACCTTCCCGTCTTTGACTCACTCTTGAGTGCTGAGACGTGCATGCTATATGATCATCATCATTTTTTTGACGTCCACAGGCGGCCAAAGGAGGGAGGGGGGGTGATCGGATGGGGAAGGGAAAGGGGAGGGGGCCGCACTCCACTCCTAGAAAGTAGGAGTGGGGGGCGGCTGCCACCTCCTCCTCTTGGAGGAGATGAAGGGGGCGCCCAAACCCTAGCCCACAAGGGGGGGGGGCGCAAATCCCCATGGGCCACTCATGTGGGAAGGTGGCCAGCCCAAATGGGCCAATAAGGTGGATCACAAGGTGGCCCACTCTCCCTTGCCTAACTAACAAGCTTAACATCACCTAATGGAAGCCTAATTGGCCCAAATGGCCTACAAAGGTCCACAATAACAATAAAAGTGCCCACGCAGGGACTAAACCAAGGCCCAGCATGGCCTAAAGCATAAAATAACTAAAGATAACTCTGCTCGTCCGCCAAGTGATCGCCGAGCCAAAGGGATGCCGGCGAGATCCGTGTACTCCGTCGTGAAGTGTGGCGCGTGTCCTCACCAACTCCGCTTCGGCCCACTTTGTGAAGTACTCAGTGGCAGTAAGGATGAAGGATTTCTGCTTGGTCTGAGAATTAGGATCACCGAGCGGGCCAACAATGTCGAAAGCCCACATAGAGAATGGCCAAGGAGCAGAGAGAAAATGAAGAGATGAAGCTGGAGCATGGATTTTATCAGTGTGGAGTTGGCATTTAAGACACCTCCGGACATAGAGGGAGCAATCTTCCTCTAGAGTGGGCCAATAATAACCCTGCCTAAGGATCTTCTTAGCTAGAGCCTCGCCATTAACATGACCTCTACACTCACTAGAATGGGCTGCTTCGGCCACCTTCCAAGCTTCATCATCATCTAGGCATCTCATGAGCATTCCATTGAGAGCGCGCCTGTACAATCCTCCAGCAATGATGGTGTACCTCAAGGTGGCTCTTCTAATAGCCTTACGCTGCTCGGCGTTTGCCCCTTCTGGGAACAATCCATCTTTGTAATACAGCTTGATTTCATGATACCATGGCAATTCTTCCACTTCCAAGATATCTTCTAATTCTGTTAAAGACACTTCCTTTAGATCTTCCTTCTCAGCCCTAGCCTCTACAGTCTTCCTAAGGTTGTGATACCACAGATCCTGAAGAGAGGGAGCTTCTAATCTCTGGATGACGATAGTCTCAGTATTCCGACTGAGAGGAAAAGATAAAGAGGAAGCAAGTGATGCCAGCGCATCAGCGAGAATATTCTGAGATCGGGGAGTATGGATGTAGAATAGCTTACGAAATTGCCTAGCCAAGAGGGTGACCAAATCTTGATATGGCTTGAGCTTCAAGTCACTAGTGCGGTAAGTGAACAGAACCTACCGCAGGATGAGCTGAGAGTCTCCTATGATGTTCAAATAGCGCGCGCCTAAGAGGTAGGCGTGCTTCAATCCGACTGGGAGAGCCTCATACTCAGTGATGTTGTTGGTAGCAAGAAAACAAAGCTGATAAGTAAAAGGAATCGTCACCCCTTCCGGAGTGAGCAGAACGGCGCCTATCCCTCGGCCTTGAGAGTTGAGTGCACCATCGAAGTGTAGAGACCAAAAGGGATGATGGGTAAGGACAGAGAGATGCTCATCAGGGAAATCATCTTGAATAGAGTCTGTGCAGGGGATGGGAAGATGGGCAAGATGCTCAGCAATGGCATATCCTTTGATTACCTTCTGAACAACGAATGTGATATCGAACTGAGAGAGAAAGCTCTGCCAGTGAGCTAACCTACTAGAAAGGATGGGATTTTCTAAGAGATAACGGATCGGGTCCATTCTAAAGATCAAATTAATTAGGTGGGCTAGAAACTAATATTTTTGTTTTTGAGCTACGCACACTAAGGCGGCACAAGTCTTTTCCATGGCGGTGTATTTGGTCTCTGCCGGGTTAAATAACTTGGAGAGATAATAAGTTGCCCGCCATTTGCCTTCATCATCTACTTGTGTTAGAACCGCCCCTAGGGAGTCCTCAATGACAGAAATGTATAGGATTAGGGGTTTCCCAGGGACAGGAGGTTGCAACACCGGGGGATTGGTCAAATATTCCTTTAGGTCCTCATAGGCCAATTGACAATCTTGATTCCATTCAAATTTGACCCCCGCCTTTAGCAATTCATAAAACAGGCGGCACCTCTGAGAATGTCGAGATATGAATCTTCTAATGCATTGTAATCTACCAATCAGTCCTTGAAGTTCCGTGATATTCTTAGGCGGAGGCATTTCCATGACGGCCTTTGCTTTGTTAGGATCGATCTGAATCCCCCGTTTCTAACTATAAAGCCTAGCAACTTCCCTGAAGAGACTCCAAAAATACATTTCTTTGGATTCATTTTTAACTAGTACTCCCTAGCTCTCTGGAGCACCTTAGCCAGAATAACAGGGTGTTCCTATTTAGTTCTCGACTTCACCAAAATATCATCAACGTAAGCTTCCATATAGACATGCATCATGTCGTGGAATATAGCCATCATCACCCTTTGATAAGTGGCGCCTGCGTTCTTCAATCCGAACGACATAACCACATAGCAATATGTACCCTAGGGCGTGGTGAAGGAGGTTTTCTCTTGATTTTCGGGAGCGAGACGGATTTGGTTGTATACTGATTAACCATCCATGAATTATAATGCTTCGTACCCGGCGTTGTTATCCACCAATACATCTATGTGAGGTAGCAGGAATCATCCTTGGGACATGCTTTATTAAGATCCCTGAAATCAATGCAAATACGCACCTTTCCGTCCTTCTTGATAACAGGGACTATGTTCACCACCCACTGAGGATATAAGACAAATCATCCTTGGGACATGCTTTATTAAGATCCCTGAAATCAATGCAAATACGCCCCTTTCCGTCCTTCTTGATAACAGGGACTATGTTCGTCACCCATTGAGGATATAAGACAAATGTAATAAACTTGGCCTTGTACAACTTATCGACCTCTTCCTTAATCCTCAAGGCCATGTGGGGGTGAAATCTTCTTGATCTTTGTTTCACGGGCGTTGCCCCTGGTTTAAGCACGAGTCGGTGTTCCACTAAAGAGGGGTCAAGACCTGGCATGTCCTCGTAAGACCAGGCAAAAGAATCGCTATACACCCTTAGAACCTTGATTAAATATTCTTCTACCTCTGGAGGGAGATTAGCGGCAATAATAATGGGCCTAGGGTCTTCTTCAGTTCCCAGATTTATTTCCTTCGTAGGTTCACCAACTACCGACGATGGCTCGTCGAGTCTCTTTAATCCTTGCGCATACAGGTCAGCGGTGTCATCTACGTCGCAGTCCTCACCGTCGACCATATCTTTTTCATCCATGATTTCATAAACACCTAGTCCATCGTCACTCCACACCCCTTCTTGCTCCTCATCGTCTTCTACAACAATTACCGTAGCGATAAACTCCGGGCACTTTAGAAGAGCATGGCATCGCTGAGCTAGATCCTCCAAGAACCTATCAGGAACGGATTTGGAATGACGCGCAAGCGGGCGCGGCTCAGGTGAGGAAGGGTTGCACGACCCAGAACAAGACCCTACTTCTCTAGACCTAACAGACTCTACTTCCCTAGACTCGACAGACCCTACGTCTAACCTAGGAGAAAGGAAATCTAATGGGAAGGAGGCAGCAGGGGCCTCATGACCCTCGGAGGAGGAGGGAGAAAAGATAGCGTAATCTTCTACCGAAATCTCCATTTCAAAGTTGATGTTTTTTTTGGAGAGAGTTAGTGGAGATCATGTAGCAAGATGGAGGAGAAGAAGGTGGAGGAGGAAGCCTGAGAGGGTACTTGGAGGGACAGAAGATGTCGAGAAAGGGATCAGAGGAGGTGAAGAAGGGAGTAGACAGATCAACCGGGGGACAGCAATCGCAGGCTGGCATGATGATGAGATATTCTGTGGGGATTTCAAACAAGAATGGATCGATCATTATAGGAGGCAAGGGTGGTATGGATGCCAGATTTTGGAACAATGAAAATAGGCGGGAAGGAGACCAAGTGAATATAACAGGTGAGCTCCCCCATTCCCATGGACGGTAAGCGAGTTTCTTTGGCTCATAACATATAAGCCGTACCTCCTAACTTTTTTCTTCATAAAATAGCATTTCAAAAGCCTGGCTATAATAAACCATGTCATCAACTGGCCCCTTTGGAAGCAATGGTGGGCTGGCAAATACCTGAGCTGCATCTTCTTTAGGCTGACTTGGCTGTGCTTTCAATGTGCCAGGCTGAAGAGGGCCTTTGATAAAATGCTAGCGGTAGTCCCATGTAAGTGGCCCTAAATTTCCCAAAACTAAGAGTGCAGACTCTCGATAGCCGAGGCCCCTTCTATTCATCTTTCTTCCTTTAGGGACCGGCTTGGTCCGCCCTTGCAATTGTGCGCCGAGGCCTCTCCCCGGCTGATAGCCTAGCTTCAATATGATGTCCCAGCCCTTGGAATCTCAAATCTGGGGCTTCACTTTAATATTTACAGCTGTAGAGACTAGCTTGCGTGGTTCATAAGCCCATGGGAAATTCAGGTCTAACATTGAAATAACTGGCCGGTTGCTAGGCCATAGTGTTGGTAGAATTTTCTCAGAAATGGCCTTCACAGACTGGACCGTGGACATGCTCTTCACCTTAACCACCCTCCCTTGGAAAGGAAATTTGAGACATTGGTGTGCAGTGGATGGTACGGCGTTGAGGTTGTCGATCCACTGATGACCCAAGATAGCCTTGAACATAGGGTCGATGTCCAGCACATAGAATTCTATCGGCGTAGTGAGAGGCCCAAGCTCAGCCTGAATAGTGACCACCCCATGACATGCCCTTTGGGAGTTGTCATATGCTACTATTGTTGTAGGGGTCGGCCTCAACAGATCTTCTGATAAATTACGGGCTCTTAAGGTGCTGAGCGGGCAGACACTAATAGCTACCCCTATGTCTACTAGCGTTGCATCTATGCAGACTTTGTTGAGAGTTATAGAAATGCATAGCGGCATTTGTGAGGCTTCCGGGGTGCCATTTCAGTTTCAAAAAAAGTGATTGACGGACCCTTTGAGATTGTAGCCAAGGCTATCGGCAGGCTGTCCACTGCCATCCCTTCATTGACGATCACCTTCTGTAAGAAATTCCTGAGTATATCTTGATGAAGGGTGGATCTATTTATCAACTCTAGCACGGAGATCTTGGCGGGCACTCTATCCAGATGATGTAGCAGATCATATTGTGTGCCCGGCAGCAGATCTGCCTCCTCCGGATCAATAGCCTGTTGAGAGGACTAGGGATTAGGTGCGGGTGCACCAGTGGAAGGATAATTCCTGTGAAACAAACGCCCGCTCCGCAGGGAAAGGTTATGGGCCGGCACGGCCTGGGATGGGGTAAGAATAAGCAGCTTAACGGGCCCGGTGGGATGAATCAGTGGCGCGGGGGAAGGCATAGCGAAGATGATAGGCGAGGGATTTGATGGAGGCGGTGTGCGAATTGGTGTGGGTGTCGGTAATGGGGTAGAGGTAGATGGAAAGAGGATAATGGGTGGCTAGCTGGCTAGTGGTGTGGCGGTAGACGGGGGTGGAGCAGAGAGAGACAGGTTAACGGGGAATGCAGATGATAGGATGAGGGGTTAGGTGGAAACGGAGGATAGTGGGGTTTGTTGGTTAAGTGGGAGGATGATGGAGGGAGAAAGGCTACGGTGGTTGTGGTGAAGGGCCATGAGCCGTTGAACTGATGCGTCATCGTCATAAGACCACCCGACGTCGGGAGCTGGGGGTTGGACAAGATTAACTTGGGCCGGTACCTGCGGTGGTGGCTGTGGAGTGGGAGGATGATTCGGCATGGGGTTCTGATGGATCCCTAAGCCTTGAACATGCTGTTGTTGTTGCTGCGGCTGCTGTTGTGGCGGTAGTGCTTGTTGCTGCTACACTTGCTGCCTCTGCGGCTGCCTTCTCTTCTCTTTAATTTCAATGATGGCCTTATGCATCTCGGCCCAATCTATACGTTGTCCTTCATGTAGGTCATATACAAAATCTCTGAACTGAAAACATCCTTCAATTGTATGCCCTGACTGCCTATGGAACATGCAATATTTTGTCTGATCGACGACCGGGTTCCAATTAGGCCGCTCCGGAGGAAGTTGAATAGCATTAGTGGACATCAGAGCCGAGAAAATGTTCGTGAGGGACTCGGGCAAAGGAGGATATTGGGCTCTCTTCGAACCCGGACGCTTGTTGTTGTTGGTGTAGCCGTTGGGTGGAGGGACGTTGTGGTATTGCGGGGGTTACGGAGGTTGTTATGGAGCGGGGAATGCGTTTTGCAGAGTGGTGAAGGTAGGGTGAGGGTTTTGTGGAGTTGAGAAGGTGGGTTGGGCATTTTGTGGAGTTGAGAATTGAGGATTGCGGGGGTTTTGTGTGAAGCGGAATGGTTTGGGTTGGTTGGGAAAAGGAAATGCAACGGCTTGCACCTGCTATTTTCTTTGGACCCCGTCAGTGACAGACCCCTGAGGCTTCTTGTGATACTTGGGCTTTTAAGCTTCAAAAATAGTGTGGATAGGGGAGTCCTTCAACTGTGTTTGTATGAATCGCGCCCGGCTATATAGTTGGTGCATATTTGATATGTCATTCATGGCCAGGATGTTGCGGAAGGTAGGGGTAGCATTTGATATAAGCAACTTGACCTTTTCTTCCTCTGGAATGTGACTCGGCACATGGGCGGCCATCTGTCTCCACCTGTCAGCATAGGTGGCAAAATCCTCATCCGCCTTCATATTCTCGGCCACCAAGTCTGTAAAGGAATATTCTGGGCCAACCCCATCTTGAAATCACTGAACAAACTTTTCTTTCACCACTTTAAAACTCTCGGCATCCTCGAGTGGTAAAGCATAGAACCACTCCAAAGCCACTCCATCTAATGATCGGCGGAATAAATACGCCATAAAGCAATCATTATATTGGAATTGCGCCGATTCATACATAAAGTCCCTCACATGGATGAAGGGATTACAATTCCCGTCATATTTTTGGTACGTGGGGAGCTCGGACTGGGGAGGGAACCGGATGTTATGAAAGCTAGGAACCGGAACATCCGCCAAAGATTGTGGGCCAACCCGCTTTTGAAGAAAGTTGAGTTGTTGTTGCATGGCGGCCCATTTATTAAGGAGCTCTTGTTCCCGAGATGGTGCGGGCAACGTAACAGGAGTGGGATCAAAGCGGGGAGCCGAAGGATAGACCGAAGGAGTGGGAGGCCCATAAAAAGGATATTGGGCTGGAGAATGACCCAAATTGGCATGGACTGGAGCTGCCCCTTGCTGAGGGTGAGAAAAGTCAGATGGGCCGACAAGAACCTAAGGCACGGAAGAGATGGGCCTATAAGACTCGGCCTGAGTAAATAAGGGAAGAACAGACTTCCCTTTATCAAGAATTTGATGGGCCGATCTAGATGATTGGCCCGCTTCTATATTGGAGAACTGGAGGGTCCTGGGCTAGACCAGGGTAAGATCGATCGGAGTGGGTGAGGCACCGGGCCCAGAGATAGAGATGTTGGAATAGATGGTATGCCCTGATACCAACTGATGGGTGAGCTAGGCCCGGATTCAGAGGGGGGGGTGAATGAATTCCTCTTTAAAACTTCGCTCAATTGACACTTAAAGCAATCAGAGTTAACGAATAGAAATCAATTGAGATCTTCCAACTAAGAGATTCGCAGAAGCACTTGATCAATCCGTTGGGCTACTAAACTATGGACACCTAGCCAAGTCTGATCCGTATACAGAGTCAAGTATGAACAACGTGTGACTTAAAGCATTCGGATAGAATACTCGAATGAAACGCTCCTAGCCATTCATCTATCGACAATCAGATAAGAAATCAAACCACAGAGACAATAGATTTGAAGGTGGTTCGGTCCACTGACCTACGTCCACCCCACACTCCAACTAGAGTGTGGATTCCGCTGATACACAGCTTAATTGCTGGGCCTCACAGCTTGCCAACATCAGTTGAGCATCACAGCTTGCTTCTGCTGGGCAATACAGCTTAGCCATCCACTGACTCACAGCTTGACTGCTGGGCGTTACAGCTTTGCCGACCAGAGGAGCCCCCCTCTACAACCGCTGGGGCTTACAGCTTAACCCGTCCAGAGGAGTCCACCTTTGTAATTGCTGGGGCTTACAGCTTAACCCGTCCAGAGGAATTCTCCTCTGCTACTGCTGACAAACAGCTTGAAGCAAATATAAAAGAAAAACAATGACTGAAGTAACAGTGTCGGAAAGCTGCAAAACTCTACAAACCAAAGTTGCTCTCACAGGAGCTAACTGGCCTAGATTTGATCCAAGGTCCAGTAGAACCAGATCTTCAATGAAGTCTTATGTCTTCTTCTCCATGAACTCTCTCTCTCTCTCTCTTCTTCTTCTACTGCTGGTCTATGTCTCTCTGCCTCTCTTTTCTTTTCTTCTCACTATCTCCTCACTCTTTCTTTTTCGAACACTTCTCTCTTCTACTTTTCTTCTACTCTCTCTCTCTGATTTTCTCCTCTTTCTTCTTCTTCTCTGCTCTGGATCTCTCTCTTTCTCTTTTTCTTCTACTGCTTTCGAGAGAGATGTTCTTCAGATTGCAAGAAGCAGACTGTATATATATATATACTCCATCAGGTCAAGTTGACGAGCTCTTTCCCTAGGAGTGTGGAGGGAACGCTCCAGACTGGAAGCTTCAGGAGACACTCGCCACTTGTCAGAATCTGGAAGCTTCAGGGTCCACGTGGCAGCATCTTTGAGTGAGGATCGTCATTGGATCACGTGCCCTTCTTAAAGAACACGAGTTATTGACCTGTTTGGATCACTTGCCCTTCTTGAAGAACAAGAGCTATTGACCTGTTGCATAAGTGTCTTTCAGTTATGTATAAAATATGCACAGACTTCATTCAATCACGAAAGGTGTACACGGACATAGGGTATTATATGCACGAGTTCAGTACTGTCACACTAGCATATGCACAGACTTATTTGCAGCACAAGACTAACGGATGAACTGACTATGCAGGCTACAGACATTTCTTGGACTAAGATGCATGAATCTCTTATGCACTGAATTGGTTACGAGGTGGGCACAGACTTGATTTAGCATGAGATTATGTATGCACGATCTCAAGTTTAACAAAGCAGATATATGCACGGACTTGAGAATGCGAGGTGGCAAGTGTGCACGGACCTTGGTGAGATGTGCACCGACTATCTACCAACTAGCATGAAAACGAGCACAACAATAGGAATATGCACCGACGTAGTGCTAGCCCATAGCAACCATTGCATTGCACCGACCGTGAAGGCTCATGTGCATCGATTTAAGGTGTGTGTGAGACGCACACATGCACCGACTCCCAGCCACCATGAGACACAGAATAAGTAATGCATCAACCTAACACTCGCCAAGACTGCGTGCACAGAGAGTGTAATGCACATACCTTAATGCCTATGAATGGTGACATGCACCGAGGTTTTTGAGCAGCCTGACTGACAAAAATGCACTAGCCTTAGACAAAACATAAGTGCACCGACTTAACTGATGCGTAGACATGTTTAAACCCAATGCAGCAAGCAAAACAGTGCACAGAGCAATGCACCAACCTAAAGCAGCAACTGAATGCTCATCAATTAAATCATCATCAAGGCATACAGATCAAGCACTCAATCATAGATTAATCATGCAATCTTATGTGGTGACACTAATGTTGCTATCATCAAAACATCACAGCATCATCAAGGCACAAGGGGCAAAATAATCTCCCCCTTTTTGATGATGGCAACACAATGAGTCACACGGACTCGACAAAACACCTATTCTCCCCCTTTGACTTCTATAAAAAGAAGATTGTTTGCGTGAAAAATAATGTGATGCATGAACCTATTCTCCCCCTTTGAAATACAGACCTCCTCCTTTGACATAAACATGAATATCTATGATGCCCAGAACTCCCCCTGAGAGCATGAAAGGAATCGAAAATCTAAGCACAGGATGTATCCTCAAGGATGAACTCTGGTTATCCAATGAATCAATCTGGAATCCACCACCACAAGAATTCTGAAGCAAAATTGGTTGTGGCACATCTTACATTTGTATGGACAGAACAATGCAGGTGAAAGGCCAACAGAACCAGAACCTGTTACAAGAGTCATTCGTCAGGGATACAGAAACAAGATGGAAGATTCTAACAGTGTGGAGAGTGAAACTAATGATGTAAATGAAGTAGATGTAGCCAAGGGTAGGAGTAAATAAGAGCAAGCAAGGCACAGGATCTCCAACAGGTACGTTAGCATGATGATTAAGTTGCCAGAGGTGAACCTGATCAGAGGAAATTGTATGGTAGATACCACAGTAATAAGTCCTCACAAGGAAAGACTCTCTTATCATAGGGGGTTATGAATTAACCGACATGACCCAATTGATTTAACAATGATGTATACCAAAAATGTCAATTAAAATCAATTCTCATATCTGAAGCAAGTTTTAATAAAACTGAACCAGCTAATCATGCAATATACAAAATCATTCAACTTCCAATTTACTCAAATAATCTTAATGACTCCTTTGAGAGTCACATAGAGCAGTGTTGAAATTAAACACTTTTACTAGAACATGAGTTGACAGTTTTTGCAAGATATTTGCTTTTAATTAGCACATAATATTTCCTAAGCAATTTGTGTTGATCAATACCTTTTTACATGAGGAACAACATGTCTTAGGTGAAGTGACATAGTTACTCAGTGTGATAACAGTCATTGCCTCTCAATTGTGAGAACATAGTTGACAATAGGAGTGCCTTTCACATGAGGAGACACCTTGATCAGAGGTCAGAATCCCCAGTAACTCAACTCAAACATGCCATTGCTCTGTCAGGTTTGACAATTTTCATTTACTGCAAAGGTAACTATGGCACTTCATGACTTAGGTTTTACTCCATTTCTTTGATGGAGGACCCAGTTTTTTGGTGACCAAAGTCATTGCTCTGACTTCAGTTTTTCCTTCTCAGCCAACATTTTTCAAGTTGATGTTTAAAAATGATACCCACTCTATGTATCTCTACCAGTGGTCTTGAGATTATATTTTCAGATTTCAGATGAGTGAGTCTAGACATTTCATGACATGATTGGTTAAGATTTATTAGAACTTTTCATTCATATATTTTCATTCATTTGAATACAAATCTGAGAATACATTAAGCTCGTACCAATTTGAAACAGTGGTCATTCTTAAACCTGTATGATTGGAATTTCTTTTATATTAAAAACATGGTACACAACTTGAAGTTCTCATATCAGTCCAAACAATGCAACTTAACAACTTATCATTCCTGGAACAAGAATCAGATTAATCGGACCAGCTTGAAAGGATGTGAGTGTCGGATGGGTACAAGCTGGTAGAGCAAATAACGGCAGGAGAGAAGACCATCAAATATATGTAGAGCAGCATCAATTTCAATAGCTGGGTCTGGAGTACAGACAGATCAGCTAAACAAGTAGAAGCATCAGAGAATTCAAGTGAACCACACATTGGCAATGGAATGGATAAGATTGCTAGACAGAAGGAGTTCAAGAGGTGAATAAGTGATGAAGCATGCATGCTCCCCCAGTCTAGATGCAATGGAATATGTTTTTAGGATTTTTCAAATTTTATGACATGCACTAATTTAAATCAAACATGAAGTATACAATGCACGACCTTGGCATGTGAACAACACGAAGTGCACGGACCTGTATGCAATGTAGACATAAGATGCACCGACTATATGCAAGACATGCAACTACCTATACTTAGTGCAATAATTATTCAAGCATCAGAACATTCTTTATTCAGAGAGCATCATGCGAGAGCAGTCAAATTTTCAAGAGATGTCAATTAAGCACAGACATATTAATATGATATGCAAACATCCAAAGCAAACAATTTCAGATAGTAGAATTTACAGAAAGTTTTCAGAACTGACCTATATAGCGCAGTCATGGGGTTTTCATTCTTGAGTGCCTTGGATTATTGACCCCTTTATTCATCAGCTTCCAAGGCACACCTGTAAAGATTTGATCACTTTGATCCAGCATGAACCCAAGCAATCTTGGGTCCTGTACTAACCCCAACAAGTGTTCTAAACTATTCCTTAGCAACATTATCATCAAATTTCATCAAGTGACAGTTGGCTATGAAGTGTCCAAATTTACCACAGTATTTACAATAAGCAGTATATTTTCTAATATTGTGATGCACATTAATAGAAGCATGAGGCCTATGTGCATAAGCATGGAGTGATCTGTTGTTTACATGGACATTTTGTTTCTTATTTTTAACTAACCAACATTTAACAGATTTGTGACCTGGCTTGCCACAGTTAAAACATGAAGAGTTCACAAGTCATTTTGCAGGAAATTGGACAGAGTAAGGATTGACAGAATTTTCCTTAACATGTCAATAGTCCTCGACTGTATGGCCACACTTCCCACATTCGAAGCACTTGATGTGCTTACCTTTAGAACCCTTTTTGCCCCAAGTGGATCCAGACCAGCACTCAATGGCTTTGTGACCATGTTTATTACAGTTGAAGCAAATGATATGCTGGTTCAAAGTAATTCTATTTCTTTTAGAGCCATGATGATTTGTAGAATATCTAGCATGCATCCTATTATTGAATTTCATGATGAAACATGCATCCATAAAATGACCATGCCTACCACAATAACGACAAGACACCAGTGACTTTCTCACGGCATGGTTACTAACACACTGACTAGATGCATGCGAGTGAGTAAATGAGGCATGAGCAGTGTGCATCGACCCATCAAATTCAACTAAGCTAGCAGATTTTAGGGCATGAACAGGAACAATCTCTGCCTTCTTCGTTTGACCCTTCTTTTTCAATTTCTTATTATTCTTAACAATTTTTGTTTGTTTTTCATTTTTCTGGACCTTGAACTAAAATAAAGATGATGAAGGTGATTTCCGATTTTTTTTGTGTTTTGGGGATTGATTTGTGGTACCAGCTACATCAGAGTTTTGCACGAAAGTGGTGTATAGCTGGTTTCTAATAGTTTCCTTAACATCATAGCTACAACTTATCCCCTTTCTTGAATTATCATCCTCACCTTTCATGACATCTTTCATTTTTCCTTTATTTTAAGTAGACTCGGATGCTGAGTTTTCCAGATCATGAATTTTAGTTTCCAAAGAGGCGATGTGAAGTTTATAATTGGCTATCTCCTGTTCACTGCAATTGACACATTCACTTAGGACTTTGTTTGTAATTTTATACTTCTCGATTTCTTGTTCCAGACTGCTCAATATGTTAGTCTCTTCATTGTAAGTAGTTTTTCCTTTCTCTAATGTGAGAAGTTGTTCGGACATACCAGTGTTTAATTGTTTTAACTTCTCAATTTCAGCTTTCAATTCATGGTTTTCCTCCTCGAGTTTTCCAGCTTCAATTTCCTTACTAGCACACCTTTCTCTCTCTATAGCCAGAAGCCTCTCTGAAATAACAGTATTTAGGACCTTGAGTTTTTTGTTTTGTTCATTCAGTTCATTGTTCTTATTGGTTAGCTTCTCAATTTCTTTACTTCTGGATATAGATTCTAGTCTTTCAATTAGTTCATCTTTTCTTTCTTCAACTTTAATTTTCTCAATCAACAATTCTTTGTTTTCTTCTTTTAGAGATTCAATCAATTTTATCTGCCCCTCATTTTCATCATACAGATCTTCATTCATTCTTTTAGAGCCAAGCACTTGTTGCAGATCGATTTTAGAGAGGAACCCTGCACACCTTCCTTGTTACCTTTCTCTATTTCAGCTTTTAGATTTTTATTATTCCTCTGAATTTCTCCATTCTCAGCTTTCAATTTCTCCAGATCAGAATTAATCCTTTCCAACTCTTCCAGGTTTATCAGATGTTCATCAGTTTTCAACTTTAACTGATTTTCTAATTCGGAAAATTTATTGGCATATTGTTGGTTTTCATTTTTCAGCAAGCACATTTGTGTCATATTCACGTGAGTCTCAGATAGACATTTATCATATAATTCATTGATATTCAAGCACTTTTCACAAGATGAATTAGAATCATTTTTGTCAATTTTCTTTTTCATCTTCTTATATTATTTTCTTAGATGATCATGAGACTCTAGCAATTCATTATATGCAGCAATCCAATCATCCACAGCATAGTCTTCAAAGATGTTTACCTGATCATAGTCCTGTTCTTCATCTTGATTGCTGCTATGTTCACTTCCTTGAGCCATCATGCATCAATTATCATTTTTGCAGTTGCCACCCTTCAGTTTGTTCAAGATTTCTTTGGCAGACCTGCAAGATGAGACGTATGAGATTAGTGCTTTGTCAATTGATGCTTTTACCATGTTCAATGCTCTAGAATTGACGAAGTCTTTCAATGTGTCCTCCTTGGTCCATTTGGATTTATCTTTTGATAATTTGTGTGAACCGTGAGTCATTACCTTCCAAAGATCAGGATCGGTTGTCCTTACGTATCGATGCAACTTTTCCCGCCATAGATCAAAGTCATTACCTCTGAAGATCGGTGGATGAGCCATCGAGAAATGACTTGACCAATTGAAGGAGATGAGAAATGCACTGGAATCAACAGAGGTACAGCAAGACACCAACTCTGTGAGACTGAAGCTCCGAAAACAAAACAACCAAACCCACTCTGAAATGTACCACGGAAGTAGCCGGATCTCCTGTAGATCGTTGGATCTGAATGCACAGAGACCCGCTCTGATACCAATTGTTGGAACAGATGGTATGCTCTAATACCAACTGATGGGTGAGCTAGGCCCGGATTCAGAGGGGGGGTGAATGAATTCCTCCTTAAAACTTCGCTCAATTGACACTTAAAGCAATCAGAGTTAACAAATAGAAATCAATTGAGATCTTCCAACTAAGAGATTCGCAAAAGCAATTTATCAATCAGTTGGGCTACTGAACTATGGACACCTAGCCAAGTCTGATCCGTATACAGAGTCAAGTACGAATAGCGTGTGCCTTAAAGCATTCGGATAGAATACTCAAATGAAACGCTCCTAGCCATTCATCTATCGACAATCAGATAAGAAATCAAACCATGGAGACAATAGATTTTAAGGTGGTTTGGTCCACTGACCTACGTCCACCCCACACTCCAACTAGAGTGTGGATTCCGCTGATACACAGCTTAACAGCTGGGCCTCATAGCTTGCCAACATCAGCTGAGCATCACAGCTTGCTTCCGCTGGGCAATACAGCTTAGCCATCCGCTGACTCACAGCTTGACTGCTGGGCGTTACAGCTTCACCGACCAGAGGAGTCCCCCTCTACAACCGCTGGGGCTTACAGCTTAACCCATCCAAAGGAGTCCACCTCTGCAATCGTTGGGGCTTACATCTTAACCCGTCCAGAGGAATCCTCCTCTGCTACTGCTGACAAACAGCTTCAAGCAAAGACAAAAGAAAAACAACGACTGAAGTAACAGCGCCGGAAAGCCGCAAAACTCTCTAACCCAAAGTTGCTCTCGCAAGAGCTAACTGGCCTGGATTTGATCCAAGGTCCAGTAGAACCAGATCTTCAATGAAGCCTCCTGTCTTCTTCTCCATGAACTCTCTCTGTCTCTCTGTCTTCTTCTTCTACTGCTGGTCTATGTCTCTCTGCCTCTCTTTTCTTTTCTTCTCACTGTCTCCTCACTCTTTCTTTTTCGAACACTTCTCTCTTCTACTCTCTCTCTGATTTTCTCCCCTTTCTTCTTCTTCTCTGCTCTTGATCTCTCTCTTTCTCTTTTTCTTCTACTGCTTTCGAGAGAGATGTTCTTCAGATTGCAAGAAGCAGACTATATATATATATATATATATACTCCATCAGGTCAAGTTGACGAGCTCTTTCCCTAGGAGTGTGAAGGGAACGCTCCGGCCTGGAAGCTTCAGGAGACACTCGCCACTTGTCAGAATCTGGAAACTTCAGGGTCCACGTGGCAACATCTTTGAGTGACGATCGTCATTGGATCATGTGCCCTTCTTGAAGAACATGAGCTATTGACCTGTTTGGATCACGTGCCCTTCTTGAAAAACAAGAGCTATTGACCTGTTGCATAAGTGTCTATCAATTATGTATAAAATATGCACATACTTCATTCAATCACGAAAGATGTAGACGGACATAGGGTATTATATGCACGGGTTCAGTACTGTCACACTAGCATATGCACAGACTTATTTGCAACACAAGACTAACGGATGCACTGACTATGTAGGCTATAGACATTTCATGGACTAAGATGCATGAATCTCTTATGCACTGAATTGGTTATGAGGTGGGCACAGACTTGATTTAGCATGAGATTATGTATGCACTGGATCAAGTTTAACAAAGCAGATATATGCACAGACTTGAGAATGCGAGGTGGCAAGCGTGCACGGACCTTGGTGAGATGTGCACCGACTATGTACCAACTAGCATGAAAATGAGCACAACAATAGGAATATGCACCGACGTAGTGCTAGCCCATAGCAACCATTGCATTGCACCGACCGTGAAGGCTCATGTGCATCGACTTAAGGTGTGTGTGAGACGCACACATGCACCGACTCCAGGCCACCATGAGACGCAAAATAAGCAATGCACCAACCTAACACTCACCAAGACTGCGTGCACAGAGAGTGGAATGCACAGACCTTAATACCTATGAACAGTGACATGCACTGAGGTTGTTGAGCAACCTGACTGACAAAAATGCACTAGCCTTAGATAAAACATAAGCGCACCGACTTAACTGATGCGTAGACATGTTTAAACCCAATGCAGCAAGCAAAATAGTGCAAAGAAGAATGCACCAACCTAAAGTAGCAACTGAATGCTCATCAGTTAAATCATCATCAAGGCATACAGATCAAGCACTCAATCATAGATTAATCATGCAATCTTATGTGGTGACACTAATGTTGCTATCATCAAAACATCACATCATCATCAAGGCACAAGGGGCACAACAAGAGATATTGGACAAACCTTGTATAATCATGGGAGATGGGGCATTGGACCCCTGCAACGTCTGATAGAGGGCCTGAAGTTGGGTCGGATCGAATTGGGCCATCATCTGCAAGATCTGGCCTGTAGGATTATTCGAAGCAAGGGAGGGATGGGTGCCCTCCATGGAGATAGCAGATGGAATAGGGACGATCCCTTCTCCTGATTGGAATTAAGTGAGCCTAGGTGGGTCCTCCAAGAGACTTTGAGGAAGGGATTCCTCATGAGAACGGGGAAGATCATAAGAAGACATGGCAGATTCGAAAAGAGGATTGGAAGAGGAAGTGAAGAATGAATTGCTCCTAGAGGATGATTCTAAGGGCCGAAAGCAACTCCACATGCAATGGAGCACCTTGACAAAAGACAAACAACACAAACAAACACCAAATGAGACACTAAAACAAAGACTCAAATCTATGAAGACAAAGAAGGGGATGAGAGGCACTCAAAGTTAACCAAGTTATAATGATGCACAAATTTTACTTGTTTCTTCCTTTAGAACCTTGATGATTTGAATTTAATGTGTTCTCTCCAACAATATGTTCCTAATAGAAAAGGGTATGGGGGACTTGGTTGACTCTAGATGTAAACTCTCCCTTACTTATGCAACCTAAACACGGGGTAGGTAAAGTTACAACCGGTCCGACGTCCGTGAGAGAATCCACGGCTCGCGGGGACTTACGGAGGTCCCGGATGTGATCACCTAGTCGGCCCCAAGGAATATGGAGACGAGATGTTCACACACCAAGGTAGGAAAATGCAACTATGATATGAGTATGAATGATCCTATGTGTACCGGGGTGCATGCAAATTCTAGCCTAAAAACTAACAACCAAATATGCAAACAATGATGTAAATATGTATAACAACCAAGGAGGAGATCAGATAACACCCAAGCATGAAAGTCACAGCAAAAACTATAGAAATAAACTCAACCTCGGGATGTGTACCTGTGACTGGAGAAACTGTCTGATATGAAATCGCCAAAGAGATAAGATAGCCTATTTCTAAGCCGCTTTTAAGCCGTAAACGACCGAACAGTGGACCGCCAAGGTACCCAGAGAGTAGAAAATAGCAGGAAATTAAACGGAACATCCAAGGAAAACATAAGGGCAATTGGGTTAAATCAATAGCAATAGGTCAAACAGAAGCTCAACACAATTGGCACTAGATGTCCCACCGTGATCGCCAAAAAATTAGGGATGTTGGTTTTTTAAATGGTTCCCTCAATGGTGAAGATATGATGATGAACAAGTTGATATAAATGATGTGAACTCATGAATAAATGCAACATCAACTCAATCAATCAGCATGGAAATATAAGCACATGGGTATGTCATCTTCATCAGCAATAAGCGAGAGAAAAGAAAAACACACGCCGAGGCGTGGAGCAAAAGAATAAAATCAAACACACACCATAGGTGTGGAGCAACTAAACTAAAGCCAAGAAAGAGAGATATGGGGAAGATAAAGAGGACTACTGCCCAAACTAAAGGAGTGTGATCGCCACCAAGGTAATTTTTTTTTTTTTTTGATCAAAGATTGGCCTATCTGGAGTAAGGGCTGGTCGAGTGCACCCTTCCTCAACGAGGAAGAATGTTATCACTCCCCCAGGCTACACCAGGGCCCTAATTTTATTACTTTCATCGGAGATACAGAATCCAAGGGGCATACCCCTGTGCAGCAAGATGCCATACAATAAAGGCCCTAAGAGAGACACACCGAGAGAGACAAATAGAAGATGCCAAAAGAGAATAGAACCGGAAGGCTGGCAATCCTGCCTTGTCTACCCTTAGGGCGCCCCTGGCCGACATTGGAAGGTTCCCATCCTGGGTGAAAATAGAGTTAACAGAGATATCACATGCAAAGGAGGCTAAGGAATCGGCCATTGTGTTTCCTTCCCTGTAGGTATGCTGAACATAACATCCACATTCCTGAAGAAGTAATAAGGTCTTTTTCCACCATGGGGTGGTCATCCAACTGGGAACCACATTCTTCCTAACTGCCTCCATAATAACAATACAGTCCGAAAAAATTGCATCTAGCTTTATGCCACACTGTTTAGAAATGGCCAGCCCATCATGTAAGGCTCTTAACTCAACAACCAAGCTGTAACCAATGCCATAAGAGAAAGCAAATGCCACAAGCATCTTTCCTATAGAATTCTTGATGCAACCACCACCGCCACTTCTACCCGGGTTTTCTTTCGAAGCCCCATCAATATGCAAGGTATTGCCCTACCTTGCAAACTTGCAAAAAACAACAATTGGCAATTTGGTAATAATCCGGGGAAATAAATCAAAAGTAGCTAGGCAACTGAGCTGACCGGGAGATAAAGCCCTGTGGAAGGTCAATCTGTCCAGAGCCACAAAGATAGCAAGGTAATTAAAATAGCAAAGCTAAGGTAAATACCTTGGAAAGAGTAGGATGAAACACCCGCCCACAGGAGATGAAAACCAAATATCTGTGCTTTCAAACGGTCTAATATCAGGCCGCGAACGAACCAGAAATGGCCTTACGATAAGCCGCCAGAGCCTCGCAAACGGTTCAATGTAGAGTTGCCAGAGCAAACAGAATAGCAACTTGGGACTTGAATCTCCACTTCTTCTGGCCGGCCAGAAGAGCTGGGCCTCATGCTAGGAACCCTGTGGACCTACAAAAAAAAAGTGTAGAAGCATAGAAAAATAACCCAAATTAGCCCTATGACAAGTTGTGGACGTCGAAAAATGTCGATGATGATCATACGGCATGCAAGTCTCGACACTTGAGAGAAAGCCGAAGACGGAAATGCCAAATAAACCTCATGCCTTGCCCGATCAGGATGAGGACTCGCTTGGTGGTCCGCTAGCCGATGAGGGAGCCCCTCGGGCAGAAGATACGGCCACAACTCTATAGCCGGCCGTGCCGAGAGCCGAATCGAAGAAGAGTTGGGAACTCCGACACAGCCCGACGTGCACCGAAAGTCACGCAGAGTCTGGGACCGAGCCCCAAAGGCTGCGAACGTAACATTGTAGAGGTCATACATAGCAACCGGAACCTTCCGGGAATGTCGACATTCACATAAAATGGCCGCGACTTCGAGAAGAATCCGTTTAGTACTTAAAACAGCACGAAGGGGCCTTAAACCGGCGCGCCCCCCTTTAATACCACCTAATCCGGCATGCTTGAAAGGGGGATAATGATTAATCAAATGGGAGAAAAGAATTAAAGTTAATGAATAAAACTAATCAAAAGTTTCTCCCTCTACTATAATCCAAATTTTGTTCCAGGGGCGCTGCTTCTTGGGAGAAATGATGCCCCGTGGTATCGGATGTTGACCTCGGGATCCCCGACATGGTCATGATCCGTGCACCTCTTGGGCCGATAGTTCATCAACTTGACCCACTTCTTCCGAGATCCGATCCCGCACCCATATGAAACATGTCGTACCTATGGCAGATATCCGAATGTCTTTGTTGTTATCTCCGATGCCTCGAACATGGACTCTCGACCGAATACTGGATGGTCCGTTAGTGACTGATATATATATATACCGGGATCTAATCCCGCACTTGCATTAAATTTGCCGCACTCGCAGCAAGTATTTGTATGGTTTTGAACACCGTTTTGCATACCGATGTGGAGGGTTTAAATCATGTCAACCCAACTCGCATGCTTTAATAAAAAAAAATGATCTTTAGGTCATTTGGCCCCTTTTCTTGGTGATTAATCAGAGGTCTTCCCCTCTCCGAGGGGATGTAATTAACGTCGCGACCTTTATGGCGCGGCGGGTCTCCAGTCCCGACCCGATATCCACAATCGTCTGATCAGTCAGACGGAGCGCACCCCGGGCTTCGGACCACCCCAGTCTTGAAGCCCGAACACATTGTCACCTAGGTGACTGGCACGCCCTCGCACTAGATAAATCGATAACCGATAAAAAGAACACCCCGATATCTTTCACGAACATGAAATCCCAGTGCGTTCCATAAGTTGGCACGCCCGGTGGGACAGATGATCCCGAATCGATATAACCACCAATATCCCGATTTTCATCCATCAAAATCCAGTGCGTTCCACAAGTTGGCACGCTCGGTGGGACCAAACTACCTTTCATCTCTTCGCCGAGATTTGGGGCCCCATGGCCTCCTCTTAAAATTCTAACTTCCTCAATTTAAAATTACAGGTTGAATTCCAACGAATGAGATGGCAGTCACTTTTGCACCGCTTGTGGTGGCCAGCCGTGCCGAGCATGGCTACCTTGCTGTGCCGACCCGGTTCGGTAGCTTTCCTCCTATTGTGGGCTTCCCCAACTTCTTGGGGTTGGCCTTCGTCGAGCTCCTGGACGTCCAGGAGGATAACTTCGTCGCCACTGCAGTGGTGACACCAAAGAAGGCCAAAGCGGTGGGCAACCACGTCCACCCCGCTCACAACTCCGCCTCAAGTAGGAGGCGAACCCCGACTGCCAGCAGGATGGCCAAGAAGAGCACCGGCACATTGCGAAACCGGCTTTAAAGCTCGGGCAAGTCCATACTCATCGGAGGCGTCCGAGTCTTTCTGAATGGCTGGCATGCCGAGGTCACACCTGACAGGGTGATTTTCATGGTACCAGTGCACAACTCCTTCCAAGCACTGGCCCAAATCACGGTGAACTGCTTCGAGTCCAAATCAATGGGGAGATTAGCCCCTAAACCAATCAGATTCAAACAGATATGGGTGCCCAAGGCACGGGCCCCGGCTCCAAGAGAAAAAGAACAAGAAGAAAAGATCAAGATGCCTGCTCGGGCGTCCTGCAAATCAACCTTCCGAGCCTATGGTCGGCGGGTTAGCATTCACTCATATGATGCTGGGAGAGTCATCCAAATAAGCCGGCATCTCCAGGTATTCGCTTGCAATATGGCTGGGGTAACCGGCTGCTATGGGCCTTCGCCCGCAGATCATAATGAGGCGGCGCAAGCCCGCGCTGAAAATATAAATGCAAATCTAGTCACAATGACTGCAAACGTGAGCACTGCTGAAGATGGTGGCGATAGACCACTACCTTCTCTGGATGCTCCACCAGAAGGGGAAGCCAAGGTCCCATCCCGACCACTCTCGATCCAGCTATCATGATGGTGCTACTCCAAGAATATAAGCAAGAAATTGAAGCGCTAAGAAGACAGATTAGAGAGATGAATATGCAAACTTCAACCTTAAAGCAGACCGAGGTCCTACCTGAAGCCTCGCCACAATGCACAGCTGATTTAGAAGCTTCACCATAGATGATGGCTGCTCGGCTAGCACTCAACTACACTGGGGGCATGACCTCGCAACCTGCTCTTCAGCCCTAGGGGCCTGCTATTTTACCTCGAGCAACAATTGTGGCTACGCCGCATATGCAGCAACCTCAACCCTGCTCAGGCACGGTCGATCCGGGCATAATGAACAGAATAATAATAGAACAAATGATTGAAAAGACATTGGCTGACAGAGGCAATGATGAGTATGCTACTTTTGATGCGTATCGGGTGCCATACCCTGTCCATCACGCTACTAAGAGACTGCCGCCAGGCGTCAACAAACCACCAAAGTTCGATAAATTTAACGGACAAGGTTCGCCGAAAGAACATATAGCCTATTACATCAACACGATGGGCGATCTGGCGACCGACGAATCCTACCTACTCAAATTCTTCGGGTCCTCCCTCACAGTTCTCGCTTTTGAGTGATACTCAAACTTGCTGGCTGTATCTATCAATGACTGGCCAGATATGCAAAGAAAGTTTCGAGAGCGGTTCCACGTCGCTGAAAGAGAGGTGACAGTACCTGAATTATATGCTTCCAAGAAGAAAAATGATGAAACTGCTTTGGAATATATTAAAAGATGGTGGAACCTCAGCATGAGATGCAAGCGACCACCACCAAGAAGATGTTGTGCAAATCTGCAAGCAAAACCTGAAGCGGGAAATTCTCAAAAAGATGATCGAGATCGAAATCAAGTCTTTCGATCGGCTGAACAATGTTGTAGCAAAGATCGAGGCATTCCTCTCGAGTCACTCCTCTGCTCCTACTGCTATAAGTCAAAGAACCAAACTGATCGACAGGTGGCTTGTGCCAGAAGGGGTTCATACCGTTGACTTCAAGGAGTTTGAGCCGCTAAAAGATAAAGAAAAGGGGGTTGTCAACCCTCCCCATGCTGAGCCCGCTGAACAAGAAGAAGGTCCATCCCTGCAGACCAAAATGAAGAAGCTTTACTCCTTCCCCAAGGAGAGGACTCAGGCACTATTCAGATGGGCCACTGAATATAACAAAATCACTCTCCCGGAACCAAAGAGACCGGAAGATGCTAGAAGAAAGGATGATCCCCACTTTTGCCCGTACCACCAAATGATCGGGCACTCCATTGAAGATTGTTATCCATTCAAAGATGCTGTTGAAAGGCTGATCAGGAAAGGGGAGCTCCAAATAGGCGAATACAAAATGGATCCTCCACGTGCTCATGAACTCCCTGATTTGAAGAGGGTTGTCAACATGATATTTATATACCAGCCGTCGCCCAAAGAGATATCCGAAGCTCATGCTTCTGAGGGAAATAATGAAGAGATATGCCCCGCGCCGATAAGCGCGGGTCAAACTGAAGCCACCACTTCTCATCACACTTATTGCTCCCCGGAGAACCAGGGGCATCTTTCATTGCCTAGCGAAGAGGTATGCTATTATACCCCTCCTCCACCTGAGGGCGTAGGGGCAGAAACTTCAACTGCTAAGGGACTAAACGCATCCAGAAATGATGATAGGATGCCACTGGTCCCACCCGAAGTCAAGACGGGAAGCAACGTTCCCGACTCTTATCAATCTGATCTTGCCCTGGTGGCAAAGCTATACCAAAACCTCCAGGAAGGAGAAGTGCTGAGAAGAGAACTGAGCAAGATGGGTTTATCCCTAGCTACACTTGGGCGGGTAGAACCCTCAGCCGAAGCTCCACATGGCAGTACTGAGCCACTGGAAGCCTCACCGACATCGGTGATACCCCAAAAAATGTACGACCAGGCAGGGGGCATCTCCCTTTATCAGCTGCAACATGCGCCCTCTGTGCCTCTCTCAACTTCCCGGTCACGTCAGGAGCTTCTCCTGCAATGAGCAAGCTAAAGATGAAGCAAACCGCTGAAATAAAGCCAGCCGAGGGAGAAGTCACTGAGGCGCAACTATATATGGCCGAGCAAAAGGATGGTGAGTCCGCTTTGGTCTACATCCAACGATGGAGAAATCTCATTGCAAGATGCAGATGCCCACCCGGCCACAGGGATGCTATACAAACGTGCCAACATAGCATGAAAACGCATAACCTGCTAAGGGAAATTGGCGTCGAAATTAAGTCCTTTGATCATTTGAATGAGCTGGCAACCGATGTTGAAGCCCTCTTGGCAAAGCACTGCCCGACTACTACTACCCTGATTCAAGAGAAGAAGCTAGCTGGAGGATGACCGGCGCAAGAAGAAATGCACGTTGCTGATTTTGAAGCTTCCGTGTAGCGAATCGACAAATCAAATGAGGCGACTGGCCTTTTTGCCACCAAGCTCGCTGAGCAAAAATCCTCATTGAGGGGAAGAATGAAGAAGCCATATTATTTCCCGAAGGATAAAACTCACACGCTGTTTGAATGGGCCTACGGATACGACAAGGTCATCCTACCGGAGCCCAAAAGGCCGAATGATGCCAGATGGAAAGATGATTCTCAATTCTATCCCTATCACCAACAGAGGGGGCATTCCATTGAGGACTGCTATGTATTCAAGGATATCATTGAAGGCCTGATACGGAAAGGCGAATTATGAATGGGTGAACACAAGGTGGAACCACCTCACCTTCCTTTGGATTTTATAACCCGCTTTCCTGCTATCTGCTGGGTCTTACAACCCGCTTTCCCAATGTCTTTCGGGTTTTGTAACTCACTCTCCCAATATACTTTGGCTTCATAGCCTGCTTTCCAATATCCTTCGGCTCGGTCATCCCGGCCTAAGCCCACTTTCACATATTCGAGATATCCTATCCCTTTGCTTAGCCATTCCCCCCGAAGCCCGCTATTGGGACCAATCCATCCGTCCCACCGCAATAACCAATACAATTCAAGTGGCGTAGACCCCCAGTCGAAGCCTGCTCCACAATTTTGGGCTCTCGCAGCCTGCTCTCCCAAAATCCTTTGGGTTTTACCACCCACTCCCGCACTATCCTTTTGGGCTTTATAGCCTGCTTTTGAATATCCTCTGGGCTTTCACGGCCTACTCTCCAGCTATCTTCGGGTTTCACATCTCGCTTTCCAATATCGCTCGGCTCTATAGCCTGCTTTCTGATATCTCTCGGCTTCACAGCCTACTTTCCAATATCGCTCGGCTCTATAGCCCACTTTTTGATATCCCTCGGCTCTACAGCCTGTTATTCCAATATCTTCGGATTTCACAGCCCGCTCCCCAATATCGCTCGGCTCTATAGCCTGCTTTCCGATATCTCTCGACTTTATAGTCCACTTTCCGATATCCCACGGCTTTATAGCCTGCTTCCGATACCTTTTGTTTTTTTTTACAACCTGCTTTCCATGGGTTCTATAACCCGCTTTCCCGCTTTCCTTGGGCTTTCACAGCCTGCTTTCCTTCTATCCCTTGGCTTTCACAGCCTGCTTTCCTGCTTTCCCTGGGTCTTAAAACCTGCTTCCCCGCTTCCCTTGGGCTTGCACAACCCGCTTTCTCGCTCTTCACTTAAGGCTTTCCGTCAAAATTTGCTATCCTATTCCTGGTCTCACCAGGATTCACTCAAATATTAAAAAAAAAGGAAAACAAAGAAGAAAACAAAAAAGGTAAAACAAAACAAAACAAAATAAAGCAAAAAAGAAAACTCTGAAGTGCTCTTGATTTTGAATGTTTGCTTGCCATGCTTGCATGCTTGTCTATTATACGTTTAATACACTTCCTTCGAACTTTCTAGGACCATGCTTCCTTGCTAAATAATGCTACCCCGATTCTGGATATGAGTGCCTCACGACACATTCAAAAAAATCTGACGGATACGTGCGTCAAGGGAAAGAGTCATGGCTATGTTGTTAGCTTAACCAGCAAAATATACCTGAGGCAAAACTCCCACACTTTGCACACAATGTGATCAATGGTCTCTAACCACAAGGATCGCATAATTTCTTCCTAACACTCTTTGGATGCTTAAACCCCTACACTCACATGAAAGGTAATCGTGAGGAAAAAGCTGCTTGCTCCCTTAAAAAAAAAAGAAAATGAACGAAATGAATGATGAAAAAGTGAAATGCGAATCCAAGTAGTCGGGAATCCCCACTGAAACAAATGAAGAGACTCGCGTGAAAACGGTGAAGCAAATTGCAATAAGGATGAATCCTAGTAGCCGGGAATCCCCATTGAGACACATGAGGAAACTCGCACCGAATAGTGAAGTCTAGAATTCAAAATAAACAAGGGGGGCTGTGTGAAGCTACCGAAAGTCGAAAGCCCGAATTGTATGTGTAGGCCCTAGAGTAATCCTCTAGTGTTGCTTAGAACGTCTGCATATCCCTATGTTCAGGGTTCGCTGCTCATATACTTGCACTTTCGCACCATAAATTTTTTTTTGCCTCAGTGTAGATTATGATTTAAAGCTATGCACATAAGCTATGCAATATCCTCTTGACGAACACATATCCCTTTTAGTTGTGCTTCGTGGGCCGCACTGTACCTATGAGTCGTGTGCGCTTTTCTTATCCTATCTCCGATAGAGGGGAGCTATGCTATATATGTCTACTTTTATGTGTTTGTTGCCAATGGATGCCTGCATGCTTGAATGAAAAGAAAATGATAAACGAATCGAAACAGAATAAATGAATGAAAACTTTCTCGATTTCGGCTTTTGCATCCTGCTTTCCCGCTCTCTATCGGCTCTCACGGCCTGCTTTCCCGCTATCTATTGGCTTTTGCAGCCTGCTCTCCCGCTACCCTTCGGCCCTCAGCCTACTTTCCCGCTATCTTATCGGCTCTCGTAGCCTGCTCTCCCGCTACCCTTTGGCCCTCGGCCAGCTTTCCCGCTACCCATCGGCTCTCGCAGCCCGCTCTCCCACTATCCTTTGGCCCTCAGCCTGCTTTCCTGCTATCCTTTGGCCTATTCGGCCTGCTTCCCTGATGTCGGTTCTCGACCCACTTCCTTGATTTCGATCCTCGGCCTGCTTTCCCACAATCTATCGGCCCTTGGGCTGCTTTCTTGCTGTTTCTTGGCTCTTAGTCAGCCTACCTACTATCTGTCGGCTCTCACGGCCAACTCCTCAACCTTGGCTCTCGTAGCCCGCTTTCCCGCTCTCCTTCGACTCTTGTAGCCCACTTTTTTGCTCCCGTTTTTGGCTTCTACAGCCTGCTTTCTTGAATTTCGGCTCCCGCAGCCTGCTCCCCTAATCTCTAACTCTCCGAATTTCATCCCTTGTGGCCTGCTTTCCAAAATGTTGGCCCCCGTACCCTACCTTCTCAAATTTCGGCCCTTAAAGCCAGCTTTCGCGAACATCGGCTTCCGCAGCCTACTTCCCGAATTTCATCTCTTAAAGCATGCTCTCCCAAAATCGGTTCTCGCGACCTGCTCTCCTGATTTTGGCTCTCGCAGCCTGCTCCTCTGATCTCCCGACTCCGGCCTTAAAGCCAACTCTCTCGAAAATGGGTTCTCGCGACCTACTCTCCCGATTTCGGCTCCCGCAGCCTGCTCTCCTAATCCCTAAATTTTGGCGCCTAAGACCTTTTCAGGTCTCAGCCGAAGTGATCCGACCTAGACCTTTCGTATGGGTTGGAAGAAAACTAAAATCCTTGCGTTGATGCAATCCCAGCATTGACGAATCCACCTTATGCGGCACCCTCGCCGAATGCTCCGATTTAGACCTTTCGTCTGGGTTGGAAGAAAACCAAAATCCTTGCGTTGATGCAATCCCAGCATTGACGAATTCACCTTATGCGGCACCCTCGTCGAAAGCCCCGATTTAGACCTTTCGTCTGGGTCGGAAGAAAACTGAAATCCTTGCGTTGGTGTAGTCCCAGCATTGACGAATTTACCTTACTCAGCACCCTCGCCGAAAGCTCCGGTTTAGACCTTTCGTCTGGGTCGGAAGAAAACTAAAATCCTTGCATTGATGCAATCCCAGCATTGACGTATCCACTTTATGCAGCACCCTCGCCGAAAGCTCCGATTTAGACCTTTCGACTGGGTTGGAAGAAAACCCAAATCCTTGCGTTGATGCAATCCCAGCATTGACGAATTCACCTTATGCAGCACCCTCGTCGAAAGCCCCGATTTAGACCTTTCGTCTGGGTCGGAAGAAGATTGAAATCCTTACGTTGATGCAGTCCCAGCGTCAACGAACCACCTTTAAATCGGCGCCTAAGGCCTTTCTGGGGCCTCAGCCGCGCGATCCGATCTGGACCTTTCGTCCAAGTCGGAGAAACTTGAAACCCCTCCTTCTTGCTTCGACATTCACCCCATGCCGATGGCTAAACCTCCACTCAGATATGTCGGTCTATGTGCATATGCGGTGAAGCGATCCCCTCATCCCTTCGCTGAAGGAGTGAGCGCTTTCCCGTGAATTCGCACCGGACTAGCATCCCACTGGCTGGGAAGAACAGACATCCTGTCGAAGAACTCTACACTCGTGATCCCCGCGCACTCATCCCTTGCTTGCGCCACCCACGTGTGGGGGGCATTTGTGGACGATGAAAAATGTCGATGATGATCATACGACATGCACGTCTCGACACTTGAGGGAAAGCTGAAGACGGAAATGCCAAATAAACCTCATGCCTTGCCCGATCAGGATGAGGACTCGCTTGGTGGTCCGCCAGCCGATGAGGGAGCCCCTCGGGCGGAAGATACGGCCACAACTCTATAGCCGGCCGTGCCGAGAGCCGAATCGAAGAAGAGTCGGGAACTCCGACACAGCCCGACGTGCACCGAAAGTCACGCAGAGTCTGGGACCGAGCCCCAAAGGCTGCGAACGGAACATTGTAGAGGTCATACATAGCAACCGGAACCTTCCGGGAATGTCGACATTCACATAAAATGGCCGCGACTTCGAGAAGAATCCGTTTAGTACTTAAAACAGCACGAAGGGGCCTTAAACCGGCGCGCCCCCCTTTAATACCACCTAATCCGGCATGCTTGAAAGGGGGATAATGATTAATCAAATGGGAGAAAAGAATTAAGTTAATGAATAAAACAAATCAAAAGTTTCTCCCTCTACTATAATCCAAATTTTGTTCCGGGGGCGCTGCTTCTTGGGAGAAATGATGCCCCGTGGTATCGGATGTTGACCTCGGGATCCCCGACATGGTCATGATCCGTGCACCTATTGGGCCGATAGTTCATTAACTTGACCCACTTCTTACGGGATCCGATCCCGCACCCATATGAAACGTGTCGTACCTACGGCAGATATCCGAATGTCTTTGTTGTTATCTCCCATGCCTCGAACATGGACTCTCGACCGAATACTGGATGGTCCGTTAGTGACTGATATATATATATATACCGGGATCTAATCCCGCACTTGCATTAAATTTGCCGCACTCGCAGCAAGTATTTGTATGGTTTTGAACACCATTTTGCATACCGATGTGGAGGGTTTAAATCATGTCAACCCAACTCACATGCTTTAATAAAAAAAATGATCTTTAGGTCATTTGGCCCCTTTTCTTGGCGATTAATAAGAGGTCTTCCCCTCTTCGAGGGGATGTAATTAACGTCGCGACCTTTATGGCGCGGCGGGTCTCTAGTCCCGACCCGATATCCACAATCGTCTGATCAGTCAGACGGAGCGCACCCCGGGCTTCGGACCACCCTAGTCTTGAAGCCCGAACACATTGTCACCTAGGTGACTGGCACGCCCTCGCACTAGATAAACCGATAAAAAGAACACCCCGATATCTTTCACGAACATGAAATCCCAGTGCGTTCCACAAGTTGGCACGCCCGGTGGGACAGATGATCCCGAATCGATATAACCACCAATATCCCGATTTTCATCCATCGAAATCCAGTGCGTTCCATACAAGTGTAGCAACTATAATGCAAATAAACCAAAGTGCAAGCAAAAGGAAGGGTGGATACCTGGGGTGGTGGTTTTTAAACCCCTGTGGGGCATGAAAAAGATGGGAAGATGTTTAAAAATGATGCAAAGATGATAGAACGTGGGAGAGGAAGAGGGGAGATGCTTGTGAATGCTATGAAAAGGGGGAAAAAACTAAAGAGGAAAACAACAATATTGAACCCTTGGAACTTAATGCTCCCTGAACTTGATGGCTAATGGACATAGACAACACTTCTCCTGGATGGGTACTCGTTCCATAACGTAGCAGCACCTCGACGAAATCTCCAGAATTCTCCTCCTCAACCCATGAACTCAAGGGTTCTATTTATAGACCCTTAAACTCTCTGGACGAGTTGGAGAGATTCCAGCGAAAAAGTTGGGTAGAGCTTAGCAAACTTTTGAAGATAATACTCCCAAGAGTCCATAGAAACAAATGGAAGCTTCTAAGGATCACTATCGATAGAGAAATCATCAAATCAAAACTCTAATTCGGCCACGGCGCAGCAGAGAAAAGATAGTTCTAGTAGGACTCTCTGTCTACACAAACGGTCTTACGATAAACCGCCATTTAGAACAATCAGTCTAAGTATAGACCGCTAACCTCGGTCGTTCACCAGAAGATAAGGTCAACGGGCAAAAACTTCGTGAACAGGACTCTGGAACTGGAAAATGGTCTAAGGTAAAACTGCCATAATGCCTCTAATGGCCATACGATAAACCGCCAGAGCTCAACAGATAAGAAAGGATAAGGCTGAGAGAAAGGCGTTGGCTCTGGACTCTTGCGTCAGCAAATGGCCTTAACATAAACCGCTACACGTCATCAAATGGTCATTCTATAGACCGCCAGAGACATTGGCGTGGCAAAACAAATGAAAGGCCTACTAAGCTTTAACCCACGAAAAAATGAATAAGGAGTGTGACCCAATCAAGGAGAAGGACCCATGAAATAAGCCTCAAAGCTGACAAAGATAGCTCAATAAACGGCGTATAACTTGGAGCATCATAAAGATAAATAAGGAGATGACCCAACTCATCGATCATAAAACGGGTGTCAACACCTCCCTTTTCATATTAGGCCACCAGAAGGCCCTTTTCAAGTCTCGGTACATCTTGGTGGCTCTAGGGTGGATCGTGTACCTCGATCGATGAGCTTCTTCAAGGACCTTCTTCTTTAACTCGGGACAGACGGGTACACATGTCCGTTAATGTAATAATAGTCTTCCATCGGGTACCAACTTGAAATCAAGTCTCTCCTCCAGCTGGTCCCTTATCTCCACTAGTGCAGGATCTTCTTCTTGTAGCTTCTGAATTTCTGGTAACAAATCCGGATGTAGACTCATATGGGCTAGAGTAATACACCTATCTTGCTCGTCAGTGCTAATATTGAGTTTAGAGAATTCCTCTAATAGCTTCCATTCTTGAATCATGAAACTGGTCAATATTACTCTCAGCTTTCGATTGAGGGCATCAGCTATAGAATTACCATTACCGGGATGGTACTGTATAGTGAAGTCGAAATCCTTGAGATACTCGAGCCAACGCCTTTGCCGCATGTTTAGTTCCTTCTGAAAAAATAAATATTTGAGGCTTTTGTGATCGAAGTACACGATGAATTATTCTCTGTTGAGGTAGTGTCTCTAGATCTTTAAGGCAAATACCACTGCGGCTAGTTCTAAATCGTGCATCGAGTAGTTCTCTTCATGCTTCTTTAGTTGCTGGGAATAGTATGCAATGACTCTCCCATTTTGCATCAATACACACCCGAGGGCAATACTAGAAGCATCGGTATATACCTCATACTTTTCTCCTTCGATTGGCAATGATAAGACTGGAGCAGTGGTCAAGAGATCTTTCAAAGCTAGGAAACTCTTCTCACAGTCTTCCTTCCACTCATAAGGTATTTCCTTGCGAGTCAATCGGGTGAGAGGAACAGCAATTCTTGAGAAGTCCTTGATGAAACGCCAGTAATAACTAGCTAGCCCCAAGAAACTTCGAATCTCCGTTACATTTGTTGGTCACTCCCAATTCTTCACGGCTTCAACCTTTGATGGGTCCATGAAAATTTCGTTCTTCGAAATTATATGGCCCAAGAAGGATACTTCCTCGAGCCAGAACTTGCACTTACTGAATTTGGCATATAATTTGTGTTCCCTCAATATCTGCAATGTCTGTTTGAGGTGTTCTTCATGGTCTTCTTCAGACTTTGAATAAATCAAAATATCATCAATAAAAATCACAATGAACTGGTCCAAGTGAGGCTTGAATATGTTGTTCATTAACTACATGAAAGCTACAGGGGCATTTGTTAGTCCGAAAGGTATAACAGTAAATTCGTATTGCCCATACCAACTTTGGAATGCAGTTTTATGAATGTCTTCTTCTTTGATCTTCAGTTGGTGATAACCAGATCGAAGATCAATCTTGGAGAAATATTTAGCTCCAGATATTTGGTCGAAAAATTCATCAATCCTTGGTAGTGGGTACTTGTTCTTGATTGTAAGGTGGTTTAACTGCCGATAGTCGATGTAGAGTCTCATCGATCCATCCTTCTTCTTGACGAATAGCATAGACGCTCCCCATGGGGAAGTACTTGGCCGGATGAAACCCTTGTTTAATAGCTCCATTAGTTATTCCTTTAGCTGTTTCAGCTCAGTAGGAGACATTCTGTAAGGTGCCTTGAAAATAGGTCCAGCACCAGGGACAAGGTCGATGGTGAATGACACCTCCCGCTCCAGGGGTAAGCCGAGGAATTCTTCTGGAAAAACGTCAGAAAAATCTCGAACTACACGGATGTCTTCAAGCTTATACTCCTCTACGTCCGTGGTTGTTGCAAATGCAATGAAAGCCCTACATCCTTTGCATATAAGTTTACTGGCTCGAAGAGCTGATATAAGAAGTGATTTAGCTCGAGGGCTAATGTATACCAATTCCGGGAAATCCACAAAAGTTATCTTGCCATTCCGGTAATCTACAGTTGTTTGGTATGTGGATAACCAATCAACACCTAGTATGACATCATACACTTCCATATCTAGGCAAATTAGGTTAGCAGGCAGATTATTTCATTTAACCATAATCTCATAGTTTGGGTAATGATGTGTGAGGTCGGCCTTGTTCCCGATAGGTGTAGATATGACTAAGTCTAACCATTTAGGCTCCTCAGTAAAAGCAACAGCAAATTTCTTGGAAATAAATGAATGTGTTGCTCTAGTATCAAATAAAACTTTAGCAGTCTTAGAGCAAACGATTAGTGTACCTTCCACGATTCCTCCTTCCATTGGTTCTGTCTCTTGGAGAGCTTGTAGACGGCCTTGCTTCTTTGCCGGGAGCTTCTCATCTTTAATGGCTTGCTCATTCATCAGTGGGCAATTAGGGATCTGATGTTCTCGGCTTCCACATCGGAGATAGGCTCCTAACTTCCTCTAGCATTCCTCGGTCCGATGACTGACTTTGTCATAGTACTTACAAACTTCCTTGGAAGGTGTGGTGGTGGAGAATGGCTTGACATTATTTTGAAATTTCTTTCCTTTGTTGGACTCCCCTCCATTGTAGTACCGCTTCTTGTTGAATGATGCTTTAAAATTTCCCGGGCTTGTGACAGGTTCCTTTTTGTCCCTTCCTCGGATCCTCTCGGATAATTCGGTGGCGTCCTTGAGCAACTACGTACGCCGAACCATTTCCGAATAGACTTGGATGTTGCTTCCACGGATTCCCACCAACATCGAGCATCCCGCTCTAGTTGGAATGTAGCCAGTAGAACCTTCTCCTCGTCCGCGCATTGCATCACACGGAAAATTCATTCCATTTCCTTTAACCAATTTTCAGCATCCTCGGGGTCAGATGACCCCGTGAACCTTGGTGGGTTCTTATTACGGAAACCCTTGTGGAGTTCACCGGCTCCAGGGTTAGCACCGCCTTGTTCCACTTGCTGTAGCGCATGTGTAAGGCCTTGCACGGTGCGCTACATCTCGCGCCATTGTGCTCTTTCAGCAGCCATGATCCTACAAAAGGGTTTAAGCATAATAAAGATCAGGTTTAATTATAAGGTCGAATGTCATTATAAAAGTTAACCCATGGCTCTACCCATCTCACCGGGTAAGGTATAAATCTATCCTTGGACTTAGATTTTAACTAGGAAATTGAAATCCTAGGCTCTGATACCACGAAGATTATCACGTCCCGAGTGCGGAAGATACTCGGGCGCGTGACACGTCTATATCAATCGTGTCATTCATATAAAGACAGAGTGCGCATAGTTCGATAATTTTATTGCTAACTTAAAATTTAACCATAATACCATAGTCCTAGATGACAATATCCCAGAATCACTCATAAGGCTACAAGTGTAATAAGTTCCATCTAACTAGATCATAATTGACTCAATTAAATTATACAAGTCTTTAACAATAACTAGAAATACAAAGTAGGTCCTACAAATAAGAAAGGCACGACTAACTGACGATACATCAAAGCTAGCACTCATCACTCGATATTGGTCACATCTGGGTGGTGGTCGCTATCCAAGTTTCCTGAAAAATGTTAAAATTGTAACTTTATGAGCGAATTGCTCAGTAGGATTTATTTCTCAAGCTCTAACAATCTTTAAGTTAATTACAAGTTCATGCGGTATAATGATGCATGTTGGATCGAGCAAGAATATCAAGAATTGTACCAAAAGAGTATCACATGAACATCAATCAAATGTATCAATAAGGAACTAGCAAGTAATTGCCAAGTAATTGCACAAGTCTTTCCAAGAAATCAATATTCAAGCAAGTCTTTCCAAGAAGGTAATAGTCAATATTCCAGCAAGTCTTCCCAAGAAGATAATAATCAATATTCAAGTAAGTGATCTCAAGCTCGTGTAATAACAAGTAGGGTAATGGAATTGGCTATTTCATTCATTTCATTCAAGCAAGTAATTTGCCCTTTTTCGGGCCAAACCATTCATCTCAAGCAAATCAAGCATGTCACGAGAGAGTGAGTGGGAATGTCTCAAGTCAAGCAAGCAAGTACTTCGGTGCAATGCAAACACCGTGGTCAATAAACTACAATGGGCACAAGTACCTTCGGGTGCTCCTCCCAGGACCAGACCGGGACCTATATGCACAGCATTATTTCATGTATATCTTTAGACATCCACTCTCATTTTTATAGCCAATAAGAAATTTCAAGAAAAGTATACATTGTAGGAACATCAGGTATATCTTTCAGGAATAGAGTTCAATGACATATCACATGTAAATGATCATTTATGACCAAGCTACTTAAAATGCATGACACATAGGCCAATCAGGGTTAAGAAGATGGCCAGGGATCATTGGGTAAGGGCTGGATAGAAGCCCAAAAATTCCAAGTTACAAGGAAATGGCACCCTTGCAGAGGGTCTTCATTTCTTTAAATGGCGCCTTAGAAGGGGGCACCCTTTTCATTTTCATTTTTTTTTTGGACAGAGGGCTCCCTATTGAAATGGCGCCCTAGGCTAGGGCTCCCTATTGAAATGGCGCCCTGGTCAAGGGCACTATAATATATATATATATATATATATATATATATATATATATATATATATTCGAAATAGTTTTCTCAATCTTCTGTAATGGGTTCCAGAAACTGGGTCTTTTCATGATGCCTTTTAGAATTGGGTTTCCAGGAGTCTTTAGTAAAGGCTTTCAGGTTTTCAGTAACTATTTCCAAGCTACAGAATGGGGTTTATAGAGTTTCTCAGTATTGTTCTTTTCCAGGTTCTACATAAATGTCATTGGATTGAGTTTCTAGGGTTTCAGTTCCGGGAGAGAGAGATGGCATCCATGTAGGTTGTCAGAAAGGCTATGTTAAAATAGAGTCTTCCTAGAGAGTCTCTATTCAGAAGGTTAACAATCTAACAGGATAACAGGTTTACACGTGCTGTAAACAGGTTTAACAGGCTATGTGATTTAACAGGCTACAGAATTAACAAAGCTTAACGACGGCTATGTAATTAACAATGTTTGACAAGATATGTAATTACCATGCTGTATAATCAATAAGTTTAACAGGCTATATGATTTAACAGGCTTAACAAGGTATGTAATTAGCAGGTTAACAGGTAACATGTTAACGGGTAATAGGTTAATAGGTAACAGGTTTAACGGGCTAGATAACTAATAGGATCAGAGGGTTTTTAACACTGTTGGAAATGGCGCCCTGGGGAGGGGCGACCCAATATGAAATGGCACCCTGGCCAGGGGTGCCCTTCCCCTGGGTGCTCCACGAGACACAAACCATTGTTCATCAGGCTAAATTGTACGAAATCTGGAAATGAGGACATGGTTAACAAGAGAAAAATCTCAGGATTTCAAAGTCATGCTCATGTAGGAGTTTCATTATTTGGTTCAATAGATATAAATTTATGAACATGGTGGCTACTAATTATGTAACCTTAATATTCATGATTTATAACATGTTCACAGAATTAGGAAGTAGAGACATAGATAGACATGGAAAAATAGCAGGATTGTAAGGTCATGCTCATGCAACAAATTTTGATTTTGATTTCATAGATATAAATTTTTGAAACATGGATCAATTTACAAGAAATTGGGACAGGTTATGAGTAATGACAAATTATACGAACCGTATGCTGTACATGGGATACTTGGCGGAGGTGAGATCATAGATCTACTCACGCAAGAGTTAGTGTTTCAGATAGGCATAGCCTAACCTTCCAACTAAGCCTTTTGATATACCCCTAACTCAGGTGACCAGATTGTGGCTATGAAAGGTTTAACTAGCATGCACGTTAACCTATATTAACTACTAGTTAAATCAGATCTTGGGAACACCTACCTTTTTGTCGTGAATACGTAGAAGAGATGAAGAGATAATAAAAGACCAAGCCCTTCCTGCAAGGTTCCAGCGGCAGGAAGAAGAACGTAAGATGAAGTTTCCCCCCCTCACGTATGTTCCTGTAAAGAGCTTCTTTTGTAGGTGGAGATGAACCAGATGTCGGCAATCACCTTCTAACCTTAGAAGGTTGGGTATAATTATAGGGAAGGAAAAACATGAGGGTCCATTGCCAGGGAAAAATAAGCAATTAATGCGTCAATCGGTTGTCGGGTAAAAGGGTACGTTGCCAGTAAAAAGAGGTTGTTCATGTTTACTTCTGGAAGGATGACATAATGGAATTTGGTTTGGCAGGTTGCTGGAATGGAAATGACGCCCTCCCATGTAGTCTCTGTTTAGGGAAATAGCGTCCATGCATGTGGGCGTTACATCCCTTGGTTCTTACATATATATATATATATATATATATATATATATATATATATATAAGGAAATGGCGCCTGAGGTTAGGGCACCCCATTAGGAATAGCGCCCAGGTCAGGGGCGCTATTTCCTCCTGCCCACTGTTCCTATTCCGAGCCATGCTAGGTGTGTCTCCTGTTCAGTCCCATGTTGGGTATTAAGATGTATTATTCTATAGGTGTGTTTCATGTTCCGTGCCATGTTGGGTATTAAATGGTGTTATTGCATATGTATATGTATGTGATTGGTTGGTAAAGGGAGATATATGTATACTGTGGACTTTCATACCGTGGGTTGTGACCCTGTGGCTTAAGAAATTGACGCCATGTATAAAAGCCCTATTTTAGGTGATTAGTCTTTTTGGAACAGGAAGCCCCAATACGTATGATGGATTTAATTGTTGCATATTTATATAATGGCCCTCATTAGGTATTCTGCATTTTTATTTGGCTTTCTTATAGAGTTATTTAAGATTTTATTTACATGGAAAAAAGTCTATTTCCTTATCATTTTTATCGGGGGTGCTACACACCTTGTGTGAGGTGATCCTTGGATCTAAGTTCTCCACCTAGTACCAGAGTTCAGAACTTGATGTGCTTGAATCTGATATGCTGAGGGAATTTCTATGATGATGAATTGTTGTTAATGACCTACAAGTTTGCAGTCAGTCTATTGCTACTCCCTCTTTTAGCAACCATATGTAAAACCTGCTTATCATTCTGAATCATTGCTTTTGATGATGTTTGTAATGGCTGTAAATAATCGAACTCATCTCTCTTGTGGTAACTTGACATTGTGCTTGCATGTCTTAACATCTGTGAACATTGGACTAATGGGGAGTCTGAGAGTCTGCACTTCAGTCAAGCCTGCATGCGTTGTGGTCGGTAAGCATCATCTTGTGTGTCCCATGTAATCCAATGCGCATCATTCTAAAGGACCCAACACTTGCTTCTTGCTTTGTATGCTAGTATGTGCTGCATCTCATTGCCATGACCTATTGGTATATATAATGGTGACTTGTGAAAAGTTGGATCAAATCCAATGGAAAACTATCACTATGCGTGAGAGGATCTCAGGATCAAGTTCTCCGCCCAGTACTACGGGTCAAATTCTCATACAAGTCATAGGCTGTACACCTCCTTTGTGAGTCTCACTGATGCATTTTGAAGATCATGCACAAGTTGAGGGGGAGTCATCACAGATTTCATGATTCACTTGCATGCACACTGATTATTCTAAATTCTATCATGACATCTGAATTGATTGCATATTCTCAGGGGGAGCTTAATTAGTATTAAAAAAAATTGCATGTTCAGGTCAACCCACCAGTTCGCCAAATGCTCTTGTTCACTTCCTTCAGTTCCCATCTTCATACTGAACAATGATCACCTTTGGCTGATGAGCACTACCTACTCTTGCTCCACCTAACGACCCTCCTACAAGTCACTCATTAAGGGGGAGCATTCCTACTAAAACCTATTGATATGCCAGTCTGCCATATGTCTTCAATTGCTTGAACCTACTTGGAACTTCAATTGTTTGCTCAGATATCTAGCTACATTTTCCAGGTTCCTTGAATGCCTTGAACTCTTGGGAGAATCTCTATCTATGGCTGAGCTCATTTATCAGAGTATATTCTAAAAGAAGATTTTTCCTTTATGGAGTTCTATGATTACCCAAGACATGAAAACTGTTGGTTTAAAGTTTATGATCTCTTGAGTTTTCAAATTTAATGATCTTGAAAGTGGCTATATTTAGAATTAATGGACCTAAACCAGTCTTTCATGTCTTGTCCTGTTATGCCTTCTTAAATCTAAAAATTTATTTTAAGTACAAAAGCATCCTTGATTGAGAAACTCCATTTTAGTATAATTTTTAAACGTCAAGCAATCTGAAAACTCAAAAAAGGATTACTCTTGATGAAAGCAATGAACTTCAGTCATACTGAGTAACTAGGGATATTAGCGTCTGATAAACATATATCCTTACGTAAAAAGGTGTGTACTGAGTTCAGTGCCCTAAGGCAGAGCAATGGCAATTATTTCATTGAGAAACCAAGTCCCTTCATCAATGAAGTGGAGTGGACAAGGTCATGAACTGCCTTGCTACCTCTGTTCTAATTGAAGTAGAATGGTGAGCTACACTGAGTAATTGGGGATGCTGGCATCTGATCAACGTGCATCCTCACGTCAAAAGGTGCGTGCCACACTTGAATGCTGTTGAAAAATGAAAATCAATAACATTTGGTATCAAGAGAAAAATCTGATATTGGTAGCACCCATGGATAAAATCAGGAACTTCAAGTGTTTAACATCAATACTTTTGTAGTTTTCTTTAAAAGGGGCTAATGGGATTGAATGAGTAGGGTAAGAGGAGGTTAACCTGGTCTCTATATGTAATTCTGGTTAATTTCTATTAATTTGTGAATGCAGAAAATTTCAAATACTTATTATTGAGAAACTGATTTTTCATTAGATTTAAACCAATCTATAGTTAAGGGCTTTATCATTGGAATTCTGTAACTAAAGATTTTGAAAAATCTATAACTCTACATTTATGAACTTGGCTTCAGGCTGAAGAACTCCCATCATAAGATTTCTTGAATCTGGTTCCTTTATAATTCCAAGTGTCGACCCCAAGGGTCGACCCCTTGTGTCCAGACTTCAATCTGGCTGTCATGGCATTTGACATCAAGTCAAATTGGCCCCTTTGTTGTTGCATGTCTCCATGCTGATTGTCACTTTTGTACCATCTGCAATGATCTCTCCTGGCTGCTATGAAAGCACCATCTCTCTAAGCGATTAGTAATCAAGTCTCTTCATGTATTCGGTTGGTTTGCATTTCCATCTCCATGCATTGCATAAAAAACATTAAAAATCAAAAAACCAGAAAACCTAAAAATCTGGAAATCCTAAAAACTAAATCAGTTCTATGGCTGTCGCACTGCTATCTAATTGCATCTTCCTGCTATGTTCAAATATCTTGCACATATATGTGTTTGGCTTTGAATCCTTCTTTTACCCCATATGCTCATATTCTGACTTTGTAATTGGCTTTATTCTGAGCCCTCGTTGCTGATGGCAAAGGGGGAGAAGGTCTGTTGAGTCATCGAACATTTCATGATTACATCTTTTGAGAAGTGACTCATAATGACTCATAGTTGCCATCATAAAAAAGGGGGAGAATGTTGTGCATGTGTGGAACATGCGTTAATTCTAATGCTTTGATGATGTCCAACTATAATTCATTATTGTTCTTTTGTAATGACTTAACTATGTCTTTGATGCTTACATGCAATGTCTTCAATAAAAAGACTCATGATTCATACAAGCCTAATTCAGAATTAGTCAAACATTCATGACCATTTAAATGTGCCTTAAATCTCCCATGATTTGTGCAAAAAAATTCCTTGAAAGCAAAGCAACAAGCAGCTGCAAAGCAACAATGTAGTTGTTCAAAGACTTCGTAGACTGCGTCAACGCCATCTACTCACTGCGTCGACGCCATCCGTTCACCAAGCATCTCAAGCCAGCAGCATGCCACCCAAGTTTGCAATAACAACTACAACACGTTCCAAGCAGTCATAATGTAGCAAGCAGGGCAAGGTTGAGCATGGTTGAATGAAGCTCAAGGTGTAAAAGCATAGGTATGCACAGAAATTAAGGAAGGCCTGGCAAAAGAAAAAATATCAAAATGTAGTAAAACTCTGCTGAGAACTGCAAGTTCAAGATGGCTGCGTCGATGCAATGTTCTTAATGCGTCGACTCGACAACAGCCTAGCAAGGCAACTTAGCCATGTTTCATAGAGGTGAAAAGTAATGCACAAGGGTGATAAATAAAGTTCAGGGGTGACAAATGAAGATTAAGGCTGATAAATAGCTCTCCAAGCTGTAGCATCGTTCACTAGAAGTGTCACATGTTGAGCATGGCAGACAAATGGTGGCCAAGGCAAAGTGGCAATCTTCAAAGGCGGCGGCTCATTGGCTTAATGGTGACAAATAGATATGCAAAGCAGACAAATGATGCATAAGGGTGACAAATAGGCGTTAGCGGTGACAAATTGGTGATAGCTATGACAAATAGCAGAATCCTTAAGGCTTCGCCAACGTAACTGCCCTCACTGCGTCAACGCCATCCAAGCCAGTTCATCAGTATCTACAGAACCCATGAAGCTGCATCAACGCAGTCAGACAAAAGGCTCTTAACGAAGAGAAAATAGTAGTGACAAATTCCTAACAAGGGTGATAAATGAATGTTAACGATAACAAATAGATCACCCAGGCTGAAAAGAGCCTCAGTGTGTCAACGCCACATGTCTGCTGCATTAATGTACCACTTCCAGCTGGTCACGTCTACAGCGAGTCCAGCCCTCAGTAGTACCAGCAGATGACGTCCACGCACTAGTTCCCTGCGTTAACGCACTGGGTGTCTCGAGCATGTTGAAGCTCGTAAGACCAAACAACAAAGGCGATGGCTCCTGAAGATTATGGGTGACAAATAGCTATGCAATGGAAACAAATGGGCTATAAGGGTGGAAAATGTCTAATAGGGCTGACAAATAGCTCGTTACAGTAACAAGTGGCCCGTAGCAGAAGGCTACGTCAATGCAATACCTTCATTGCGTCGACGCAGCTCAAGCTATTTCAGGAAACTCCTGTCAAAATGTTGGAGTGATCAAGTAACCAAAAATAGCAACCGTAAACATCCAAAAACACAGTTTTGAGGTCTGAAAAGGTTCCTAGGACAGTCAACTATCCTTGTCATCATGAGGTTTCCAGATCAGTCCCTTTTGGATAGAAGAGCTGTCAGTTTACAAATGTGGGAAAGGTCACCTGTCAAGGTAATCTTCTTTTAGCTTCTAGCCAATCAAAAATGAGTCTGCAGATCTGCAAGGACCAAAGGACGCCATTTCTGTTGCAAGCCAATGAAGAAAAAGATGCTACAGGTGCTCTTGGTCCAAATTCATTTGTTTACTCCAGCCAATCCTCAAAAGGAAAATTGTTGTGGCTCCATTCTGCCAAATACATGCTAGATTAATCAAAGAGGAGGTTCTTTTCAAAAGAACCATTGTTTAAGCCAACCAATCGGCAGCAAATCTCTTGGATGGAAGTCCCTCACCAGTTCTTCTATAAATACTGGCCTCCTGCATGAAGGAAGGTCGTTGCTGCCATCTAGAAGAAGAAGAGAGCCAAAGGGAAAAGAGTATGCCTGAGCTTATAGAGAAAAATCTATGAGAAGGAAATAGGGTGAAGAGAAGAAGAGTGAGCATCCATATAGCATTAGCAGCCCAACTCTGGTTTGACCCAAACCACTGTTGTTCAAAGACGAGAAGAAGGAAGGAGTGCAGCCCTCCTTGCAGCCAATCTGAGCTTGAAGAAGATCTTCGGATCTATGACTGAAGTTGTAGCCACTAGATTCCATATCTGTATCTGAAGCTACATGTGTTTATCATGTAGTATTTATGCTTTTTGTTTGCAATTTCTGATCTGCATATCAGTGTGTTTGGTGCTCTGGTTGGAGACCAGAAGTGTTTTCGTTGCACTTGCAGCTTGTTTTCTTTTGTTTGTGTGTGTGTGGGGGGGGGGGGGGTTGTACCCGTGTGTGTGTGTGTGTATGTGTGTGTGTGTGTGTTGAGGACTTCATCCTCTTGTGGTAAAGCCTCATTGGGTTTGGCGAGGGGTGGACGTAGGTTGTGGGTTTGCAGCTGAACCACCTTAAAAATCCTTATGCAATTGGTTATGCCTTGTATGTTTGATCCCTATTCTCTATCCTCATTCATAGGTTCGCAGGTTGGTTTAAACGCATGCTATCTTAGTCATTTTTCAATTAACACAAGCTGGTTTACTCTCCACACACTAGGAGTCAGTTGAGCTATTGCTCAACTTAAGTGCTGAACTGTTTGTGTGGGAGCCCTTGAATAATTCTTGTTAAAACCATTGTGCATTAAGTCTAAGTGTTTTATTTGTTTCATGGCAATAATCCGTGTGTTTATCAATTAAGTTTTTAAAAGGGCAAAGTTTGTACCGGATCTATTCAACCCCCCCTTCTAGATCTGGTTGCACCTAAGGGACCTAACACCTATGTTGCTTGATGGGCTTCTGGGGTGTTGTAGTGCCCCAAAATTTATATAAATAATTTCTGGATTATTGTAAGAATTTTTTGGAATTTATTAGGCTTAAATTGATAATAAGGCCCAACTATGTTAAAATATTATTCCGGCTTTGATAAATAAAACCCAAAAGGTTTAAGGACCAAGCCCATTAAGTTTGGCCCATGTTCTAGAAGGATTATTTAGCTTATTCATGAATTTTAAGGATAAATACTCATTTATTAGATAATTATGTGGATAAAATAATAAAGAGTTTGAATTTAGTTGAATTCCGCAAATGGTGAATGTAGCGGTCTATCGTGCGACCGCCACAGTCAGGTAACATGCCAATACACGACCGTTAAACGCTGTCAGTTCCGTGAATGGAAGAACAAGCAAAAAGATTAGATTTTTACTAGTTTATCTCTTAGGTATCGAGATGGGAGGACTAGTAAATGTGTTAATGACTCTCAGAAGTTGATCTAAGCCTTAACAAGGACTCTAGAATCGATCTAATTCATAAAACCTTAGCTAAAAACTATAAATAGACCCTAGTTTTGACCTGTGCGAACCCTTACATTGGCTTACGTGGAACTATGGTAAGAAGATAGTATTTCGGGTAAGTTCCTTAGAACTTTTTGTTTCTTATACATTGGACTAATCTTCCTCAAAATTTTGTGCTAGGAGATCAACCACACAAGGAGTTTGAAGCTTCCAAAGTTGCTGGTTCGACCATAGCAACCCAGGAATCTGAGTGAAAGTCTAATGAAGATCAGGAGATTAGAACACCAAAATGAGGTAATTAGCCTAAGTGTCTTTAGAACTTTTTGTTCCCCTTAGTTTCACCTTCTTACCCTCAAAATTTCATATCCTTAGGTCAAGAGATTGAGGAGTTAGAGCGACGTGAAGTTACTGAAAAATTACTGGAAGGGAAGAACTAGGGCGTGGCTTGCAGTCACAAATTGGAAGTTGAAAACCCAGGAAAGGGGTAGGTCATCTCATGAACGGCAAGAATAGCGTGTTAGGGATAAAAGCCCTCTGGTTTTACTTGATTCCATGCACTATAGACCATGAATTTCATGTTTTATTAGAATCATACATACATACATGTCTTTAGCCTTAAATGAAGATAAATTATATTCTCTTGCTCATTCACTGTAACCTATGCATCTAGATGGACTATTCTTCATTTTATCATGACTATAGTAGTTAAGTCTTTTCAAAACATGACATGTTTTCAAAGTATAGTCTTTATCTTTTTACTTTCCTGACAATAGGACTCTAACGGCCTATAGTTAGACCGTCAGAGGGACGTAACGGCCTTACGATAAGCCGTCACACTCCCTGTTATACTTAAGATTCTCTGTTAACTCTGAAGGACCATAACCGGAGCGTTACAACACTCTAACAGCTCCACGATAAATCATCACAGCCCTGTGACGCGCCCATGTTCGACCGTCAGAATAACTATGTTCTGTCAACCCCAGACAGAGTTAAAAATAGTCAAGTTTACTTACGAATAAGCCTAGTTATCTAGGTTTTGACCTATTTTTCATAACTTTGAGTTTATAAATTGATTCATGTATGTTTAAAGCACTTTGAGTAATTTTAAAGTACATGTTAACTTCATTGCTAAAACTCTATAGTTTTGTATTAAAACATGATTTTTACTGATGTATTGACGGAGTTTTATCATGGTTTCACATTGTTACATATTCTTTCTGTCTATAGAGTCAATTCTCTAAGTACATGGCATATATTCCGATATATGACCATTAGTTCACACTTTTGCACTATAGGAACATATTCTTGAACTTGAGGACCTCTCTATTGGATATTCCTTCTAATGGATAAGGAAATCTGATTTCAAGGCCTCCGTAATTCTCCGCGAGCTTGGGATTCCCACTTGGATGCCGAGTTGGTTGTACCTTTAAAGCCCAATTGTTTAGAAAGCACTATCGATGTTTTCTGGTTTTAACTATGTAACGGCCTAATACTAGACCGTCAGGCTCATCTAACAGTCCAGTATAGAACCGTCACATTCACTGAGTCCAATTATTGTTTCTTGATTCAATATATTGTAACGGCCCATTAATTGACCGTCACAGTTCTTGAGTGATTTAACGCAAGGTTTGACCCAAGGATTGATATTCCAAAGTTCCTAGGTGGATTATTGATGGTTTAGGACTTGTCATATTGTTCAAAGATACTTAATCTTAAATTATGAAAGTTAAGAAACGTATCGTTATGCTGCCGATTTATTTTCATGACATAACTTAGTTTTAATATGTTTATTGAAATTCTTTAAATCAAATAGAAGCATTCTTGTGACAGATTACTTTATCTTGAACCTATCTTTTGAAATTGTACATTCTTGGCCATATTGTTTACATGCGTGGAAGTAGCTTGATTTATACTTGAAGATGCGGACCGAGCACTGATAGTGTTCAATGACTTTATGCTAGTCCCCTTGACTGATTGTCGGAACATACTATTATAAATCATGGGGTATGATGCTACTGGCGTCGCATTGCGCTGGGAGTACTTTCTCGATAAATAAGTGAAGATCCACGGCATCGTGAAGTGAAAATCCACGACACGATATATACACGTACATGACTTTCTAGCTTGTTACATGTTATTCCACATAAATTCACGAAGTACTTGCTACTAAGGGAAGAGTACATTCTTGATTGATACATGACTTTCTAGTACATTCTTGTTCATTAAAGGCCATATCATATTCTTGTTACATTCATACTTGCTCATTCTATCTTACATGATTATCTTGTTACCTTAGTTTAATCGCATGATTGATCGCATTCGCATGATTGTACATTATTCTTTAGAGCTAAAATGCTAATTACTTAAATATTGCTAATCATGTTGATGCGAAGATACCTACTAGCCAAGTGTGCACATTACCTATTTTTCAATCTTTTCAGGAGATGGAAGTGATACGAATTCGGATTCGAGTTATACAAGTAGCGGGTCCGAGAGCGAATGGAACTCATATCAAAATGAGAGTGAAGACTTAGAAAAGTCAATATTGCCTAGATCGAGCCTTTGTAATTTCCTTTTTCCTCGAGTCTAGTGGATTATTGAAGGTTGAAAGCTATTGTATTTGGATATTTTGATTATTAATTAAATAAAGTTAGAGTTTGATTAAACTATTGTGCAATTGCATTCTTATGTATGATTGTCTGGCGCTTTGATCGTTCTTGCTTGCAAGAGGCTTACCATGCCGGCTGTTCGCGCTCCCCGAGTTTTTCTTCCACTGTAAATAAAAGCTCGCGGCATGACAGTTAAGTTGGTATCATAGCCTAAGTCTCAGGACTTAGGAAAAAGAGTCATGTCATAGGATAAGTCCAAGGTTTAAGGACCCATACCTATGAAATAAGGAAGAAGTTTTCTCACCTATGCGAGAACTAGGTAGAGCCCGGGATAAGATTTTTAATTAGTTTTAAGATTAATCTCTTTCTAATTCCATGAGAATTAACAATTTTTTATTTCTCTCAGGTACCTCATTATTGCAATGGCACATCACGTAGACTAGGGTGGCATGCAACAAACGGTTGCCGTCCTTACTCAGGCATTACAAACTATGGCCCAGGCAGGCGTAGGGGCAAGGGATGGTGACTTGCATCATAATTTTCGGAGCTTAAACCCTCCGCGGTTCTACGGTTCTTCTTATCCGGATGAGGAAGAAAACTGGATAGATGAGATGAATCGCATTTTCGATGTCATCCAATGCACGGATCAAGAAAAAGTGCATCTTGCAACCTTCCAACTCAATAAAGATGCACGCACGTGGTGAAAATTAGTACCTACACCTCCGGTTGATGCACCTCATACATGGGATGGTTTTCTTACTCTATTCTGTGCTAAGTACTTCTCTGAACATGTCAAAGAAAGAAAGGCTATGGAGTTCACCTCACTTCATTAGGGAATGATGATAGTCGTAGAGTATGAACTTCAATTCTCCTGGCTAGCACCTTATGCACCACATTTAATCAGCACTGATTTATTGAAGGCCAATCGATTTATGGATGGGTTACGACCCGGCTTCATTCAGCAGCTCAGGACCCAAAACATCCGTACCTATGCGGAGATGGTTCAGCGGGCATATTTATGCGAAAGGACCTTAGAGAAGGTCGAGAAGTTGAAAGGAAAGGGAGAAGAGTCTAGCCGACGATCTGATCGATGTTATAAGAAGGAGAAATTCAGCATCGCGGAACCTTACAAAAGCCGTGATAGTAAGAAAAGAACCAGGAGCAGGAAGGGTGGAAGTTCCGAGAAGCACAATAAAGCCAAAGAGGAGAAGGAGCAAGTCATAATGGCTTGCATATTTTACGAGAAGTTCAGCCATTCAGCTGAAGAATGTTGGAAGCGCCTTGGTGCGTGTCTACGTTGTGGAAGCAGGGAGCATCGTATGCCAGATTGCCCCCTTATGAAGGATCAATCGTCTGGTGGAGGACGTAAGAGGCAAGCTCACCTCAATGCTATTCTAGAAGAAGAAGAAGCACCCAAGGATGGTGGACTTATGAAAGGTACCCTTCAAATTTGTTCCTGTCCTGCATTTGTGCTATTTGATATTGGTGCCTCTCATTCTTTTATCTCCACTACTTTTACAAAAACGTTACCAATTGCATCAGTTCCCTTACCTTCAGATCTTGCTATTACTACACCTTTAGGTTCTGGAACAAAACTTACCGAGTATTATCCTGATAGTGAGGTAATAGTGGAAAATCATAATCTCCCCGCAAATTTAGTATGCCTTGACATGAAAGGTTATGATGTCATTTTAGGGGTAGATTGGCTTATAGAGCATGATGCTGATATTAATTGCCGAAATAGGATTATATCCTTTCGAAAACCCGGTCTTCCAAGATTTTCTTTCCTTGGCATCAAGTATAGGAAACATCCTACTATCATATCCTCTCTTCACGCTTTCAAACTTATCTCGCGAGGATGTGAAGCTTTTCTTGCTTCTGTCATTATTACCGAGTCCAAGGAAATCATCATAGCAGACATCCCTATTGTAAATGAGTTCCCATATGTATTCCCATCCGAATTACTTAGTTTACCACCCGAGAGGAAAGTAAACTTCACCATCGAACTCATTTTAGGAGCAGCGCCTATTTTTATAGCCCCTTACAGGATGTCCCCCACGGAACTTAAGGAACTAAAAAGGCAGTTGCAGGAACTACTAGACAAAAGTTTCATCAGACCTAGCACATCCCCCTGGAGTGCGCTAGTTCTTTTTGTCAAGAAGAAGGATGGCTCTCTCAGGATATGCATTGACTACCAGCGACTGAATCAACTCACAATCAAAAATAAGTATCCGTTGCCGCGTATTGATGAGCTCTTCGATCAACTTTCGGGAGCAGAGTATTTCTCCAAGATAGACCTCAAGTCAGGTTATCATCAGCTTAGAATTAAAGATGAAGACATTTATAAATCGGCTTTTCAAAGTCGTTATGGTCACTATGAAGTCGTGGTAATGCCGTTCGGATTAACAAATGCCTCAGCAGTATTTATGCAACTTATGAATAATATTTTCTAGCCATATCTGGACCAGTTCATCGTTGTCTTCATTGATGACATCCTGGTATATTCCAAGACAAAAGAGGAACATGAAGAACATCTGAGGATAGCTTTGTAAACACTTAGAGAACATAAACTTTGTGCCAAGCTTAACAAGGGTGAATTCTGGCTCAAGGAAGTTTCATTCCTAGGCCACATTATTTCAAAAGAAGGTATCGCTGTGGATCCTTCTAAAGTAGAAGCTATCAGAAACTGGAGCCGGCCAACGACTGTATCAGAACTAAGGAGCTTTCTTGGTCTAGCTGGCGATTATAGAAGATTCATTAAGGACTTCTCAAAAATTACTGTTCCTTTAACTAGACTCACAAGAAATGAAAAATCATTTTGTCTGGTCAAAGGAATGTGAAAAGAGTTTACAAACTCTTAAGAACCATCTTACTACAGCTCATATTCTATCACTACCGATGGAAGGTTGTAGATTTGAAGTATATACGGATGCATCTGGCATTGGCTTAGGGTGCGTCCTCATGCAGAAATGAAAGGTAATATGTTATTCTTCAAGACAATTGAAACGTCACGAGAAAAATTATCCCGTGCATGATTTAGAACTAGCAACTGTTATTTTCGCCTTAAAAATTTGGCGCCATTATCTCTATGGAGAGAAATTCATGGTCTACATGGACCACAAAAGCTTGAAATACTTATTCTCTCAAAAGGAATTAAATATGAGACAGAGGAGATGGTTAGAATATCTCAAAGATTTTGATTTTGCTATTCAATACCATCCTGGCAAGGCTAAAGCGGTAGCAGATGCACTCAGCAGAAAACCAATGGGAAAGTTATCAAGTCTCATGATTAGTATGACTAATCTTATTCCTCAATTCGGTCAGTTGAACTTACATATTGACGTGAGGGAAGAAGAATGTTTCATCGCTAATATTCAAGATCAACCTACACTAATAGAAGATCTGGTCAAGCTGCAAAATGATGATCCCGTATTATTGGAGATTAAAGCCAACATAGAACAAAGATCAGATTTTTCTATTTCCAATGACAAAAGATTGTTATTTAAGGGCCGAATATGTGTACCAGATCATGAGGATACGAAGAAACTGATCCTAGATGAAGCACATAAATCCAAGTACACCATTCATCCAGGTGGTACAAAAATGTATCAAGATCTCAAAAGAAATTTTCGGTGGCCCAATATGAAGAGGGAAATAACTGATTTCGTGTCTTGCTGTCTCACTTGTTAACAAGTAAAGGCAGAGCATTTTTGACCCGCAGGTAAGTTACATCCCTTAGATATTCTAGCATGGAAATGGAAAAGTATAGGAATTGATTTCATTATGGGTTTACCAAAGATAAGAGGTGGACACGACGGTATCTGGGTAATCATAGACCGATTGACAAAATCTGCACATTTCATACCAATCAAAAGTCGATGGTCTGTGGATATTCTAGTAGCCTTATACATAAAGGAAATTGTCAAGCTATATGGTGTCCCTATCACTATCATATCTGATAGAGATCCTAGATTCACATCACAATTTTGGAAGAGTCTACAACATTCACTAGGGACCCGACTAAATTTTAGCACGGCATTCCATCCACAAACTGATGGTCAGACGGAAAGAACAAATCAAGTGGTGGAAGATATGCTCAGGGCTTGTGCTATTGACTTCGGAGGAAGTTGGCATGATCACTTGCCTCTGGTGGAATTTGCATATAATAACAATTATCAGGTCAGCATACACATGGCACATTTTGAAGCTTTATATGGAAAAAGTTGTAGATCACCGATATGTTGGAATGAAATAGGGGAAAGGTAAATTCTAGGCCCCGACATTATCAGGGATTCTTCAGAAAAATTTAAGCTCATTCTAGAAAGATTGCAGATTGCTCAAGATAGGCAGAAATCTTATGCTGATAATCGAAGGCGCGACTTGGAGTTTCAAGTAGGAGATCATGTGTATCTGAAGGTTTCTCCGGATCGTGGTATTCGAAGATTTGGCATCAAAGGCAAGCTAACTCCAAGATTCATTGGCCCATTTGAAATTCTTGAAAGGGTCGGTGAAGTGGCTTATAGATTAGCTTTACATCCACAATTAGCAGGAGTTCATGACGTATTTCATGTCTCTATACTGAAAAAGTATGTATATGATCCTTACCATGTTATCACTTACGAACACCAATAAAGATTCTGGATCAGGAAGTGCGTCAACTAAGGAATAAAGCTATTCCTATGGTCAAAATTCAATGGAAGAAATCATGGCCATCCGAAGCAACTTGGGAAACAGAAGAAGCTATGTGAAAAAGATTCTCAGAATTATTCAACTGTAAGTACACTCTTCATATAATCCATGTATTGAATTTGGGGACCAAATTCTTCTAAGGGGGGGAGGGTGTAGTGCCCCAAAATTTATACAAATAATTTCTGGATTATTGTAAGAATTTTTTGGGATTTATTAGTCTTAAAGTGATTATAAGGCCCAACTATGTTAAAATATTATTCCGGCTTTGATAAATAAAACCCAAAAGGTTTAAGGACCAAGCCCATTAAGTTTGGCCCATGTTCTAGAAGGATTATTTAGCTTATTCATGAATTTTAAGGATAAATACTCATTTATTAGATAATTATGTGGATAAAACAATAAAGAGTTTGAATTTAGTTGAATTCCGCAAATGGTGAATGTAGCGGTCTATCGTGCGACCGCCACAGTCAGGTAACACGCCAATACACGACCGTTAAATGCTGTCAGTTCTATGAATGGAAGAACTGATGGGACTGGTGCGATGGATTAAGAGGGGGGGTGAATGAATCCCTCTTTAAAATAATGCCCAATTAAAAACTCATAACAAACAGAGATGCGGAATTAAAACCCAGGGGTGCCTTAATCAGCTTAGGTGCACTCTTCGAATGATCGAAGAAAGATCAGATAGACTGTACTTCTGATCTACTCCATATGAGCTAAGGCGATGACTCAGTTCATCTAATCAACTTGACTCTATCAAGACCAGAATCAAACGCACGGTGTGCAAACATATCTCTTACTAGATATAAGATCAGACTATCATGAATGTTCCTAAGCATACATCTAGCAGAGCAGAATAAACAATCAAACCATAATGGACAGAAGATTTTAAGGTGGTTCGGTCCTCCAGACCTACGTCCACCCTACACTCCAACCAGAGTGTGACTTCCGCTGCCAAACAGCTTGAAAACCGCTGGGCGACACAGCTTGCCTACAAATCGCTGACTAACAGCTTGCACTGGGCCTTACAGCTTAACCGACCGTTGACTAACAGCTTGACCGCTGGGCATTACAGCTTCGCCGTCTGCTGGGCAATACAGCTTCGCCGTCCATAGGAACCAATCCTCTTCTACCGCTGAGCGACACAGCTTGCTCTGCTGACTAACAGCTTGAAGAAAGATGAAAAAGAAAACAAACCATCGAAAATCACAGCAACTGAAAGTTGAGGAAATTGTAAAACAGATATAGCTCACGCAAGAGTTCACTGGCCTGGATTTGATCCGAGGTCCAGTAGGATAAATCTTCAGGAAGCTTCAACCTTCTTCACGGGCTCTCTCTCTCTCACTTTCTTTCTCTTCCTCTTTCTGTTACTTCACTTCTCTTCTCTACTCCTCTCTCTCTATTTTTCCTCGATCTCACGAACTCTTCTTTTCTTCTACTATGCTGGCTCTCGTACTCTTCTCTCTGGCTGCACTCAGATCTCTTCTATTCAGCGTTACACCTTTTGCGCAAAAGATAGGCCTTATATAAGGCTTCAGTCTGGGGCCCACTATCTCACACCCTAGGCGTGTGGAGAGAACGTTCCCGCCAGGAAGCTTCAAGAATCCTTCAGCCACATGTCAGAATCTCCATCGTTTAGCTATCCACGTGGCAGCTTCTTAGAATAATGATCAGCCTTGGATCAAGTGCCATTTGATTGTTCTGCTTATATCGCGTGCTCCTGTTCTTCTGATCCTCGTAAGTAAGGTACTCAGGTGCACATAAGATGCTCGAAACATGGTTTTCCTCAATTGATCACTTGCGTGCTTAAGTTCCATATAAATGTATGCACCAACTTAGTTGGTTGTTCCTGGTCGTGCTGGCGAAGGCATTGCACCGACTTACTAGTGTAGTCGTGCTAGCAAAGACGTTGCATTGACTTGCTCGTGCAACAGATGCACTAACTATGAATACGCAGAGTACAAACATTGCATAGACCTAATCGAGCCAGAGATGAAAGTTGCACCGACTTAGCTATGCACATGCACAGACCTCATGCACTATGCAACATAAAGTGTCCAGAGTTATCTTGCACAGACTCTGCGCGTGCATCAACAAAAGTTGCACCGACTACAACCCTACACTGACCTAGATATGAACTGACATCAACATGCACCGAGGTCGTATGACAGAACTTGCACCGACTATGTGCAAGCGTGCAGCAGCAAGAAGTGCACCGACCTTTTATTGCCTAAGACATGACTTACACCGACCGTGTATGTGCAGGATGGCCTATACCTTATATGCATGTGAACAGTGATATGCTCGGACCTCAACCATGCACATAGCTATATGGACAGACTCGAATGTGCACTGACTTGTATGCAAAATGCTCACATATGCCCCGACCTTGACCCTATTCTCACCATATGCACAAACTTATATCCAGGTGATGTAGACTTGAACATGTATGCCCAAACCTTGTCTAAGCTGGCTATCATGAAGTTGTACGCAATATAACATGCAAAAACTAGATGCTCATTCAATCATGCTCATTCAGTCTTTCATACAAACACAGTGTGACTTATAGTGTTTGCTATCATCAAAACCACAGGGGCACAACAATCTCCCCCTTTTTGATGATGGCAACACCACTATGAGTCACACTGGCTCAAGTCAAACTATTCTCCCCCTTTGACTTCATCAAAAAGGAACTAGTTTGAGACGGGAGTTACAGACATACATGATATGATTGAATTAAAATCTTCTCCTCTGGCAACATCATTAAGGCATAGAAAACACAGAGGCAGTTAAACAATTAAGCACTGAAGAGGTGAAATCTCGCGCTTGTATCCTAAGCGGGCTGTAGATCACCTGAAGATGAACTGCAGGACAGGGAAACGTATCAGAGGGCCCAGGGGGCTTCCCTGGGGTAAAACCCTCAGATGGCTAAGTCAGTAGAGCTGTGGTGGAAGCAATAATGGGGAGGAGAAAAGGTAGCGCGCGAGATTCCTCTCCACTAGAGGGTGAAGCGGATTGCTCAGGAGTTTGGGTATATGAGTACTTGGATGGCTCTCTTCTTCCGTCGGAGGGTAGCCCTGGTTTAAATAGTGTGCCGCCTTCAGGAGTCCTACAAGCTGAGGGGTCTCCGGCGGGAGTTACGTCCTCAACGTGGGCTTTCATGGCCTTATCGTGGGAACGTTATCGCCTTGAAGTCCGGCGGTTTCTTGACTCCCCTATCCGTTGGGGACTCTTGAACGGATGACATTTGGTCTGGCCGAGCTCCTGAAACGCCAGCCTTGTCCGGGCGATGAGCATAGCTCGGTGAAAGAGGGGTCGGATAGGTCGGCTAATGCCTGTCTCTCCCGGGCGGGGAAACAGCTTGGGCCGGACCTTCCTTATGACCTGACCATCACTCGGGCCCTCCGAGCCTAGAGGCCGCCGGGGAGAGTTGGTTCCTCGAGTGTTTGTTTATTGGGCTTTTCTTTCCTGAGTGGGCCCCGTGGGCTGTCACTCAGGTTGGCTTGCCTCGTTGGACCGTGTTAGGTCTTGTTGGGCTGCTCTTTGGGTGGGCTACAGAAATCCCCCTCTCCACTTGTCCCCCTCCTACTCCCGAGCCATGGAGGCTCGGTCGAGTAGTTTTTGAGGCTTTGGACCGGCGTGGCTCAGGTGGGTGGAATTCTGTTGGCGTGATGGAGCCACGTGTAGTGGTCGCCTAGGCCCGTAATGATGATCCTGATGGATTTGAACTGAAGGGGCCCCCCTTTTCTCGGAGCACGGAATGACGTGCCGCCTTCCTCCAAGGTTTTATAGGGGTTGGGCGCTGTTCGTCATTCTAGGCCTCTCAGAGTTTTGGGCTTTCCTTAGTTTATTTGCTTCTGGGGCTCCTTGATGCGCCGTGAGGGCACAGTGGAGGCGCAAAGTCTTGCGGCGGCGTTTGAGGAGTTGGCGAGGATAACCGCAGAGGCGGTCCGGCAACTTCCTTCCCCTCCGGAGTCTTCGAGCTCGCGCGAGGGATCATCTTCCGGCTCAATGGCTGGTCTGCCTTTGGAAATCGGGGAGATGAGGCGGGAGCCCGTCCCCAACTGCAGTGAGTTGGGGGAGGCCGAGGTGAGGAAGCTGGAGCATCGCTTTCGCTTGCCTCTCAGGTACAGCTTTGCTGTCGCCGCCCTGTATGAGACGAGTCTGGACAGCCGTACGGGGCACATTTGCACTTTCCTTCTGGCTTGGAAGAGTGGGTTCCGGCTTCCCTTCGAGCCTCTTGTACTCCAGCTTCTCGAGTTTTTCCGGTTGGCGCCTATTCAGTTGGTGGCCAACTCATATCTCCTTCTTTCCGCCTTTCGGATTCTCTGTCGTCAGCACGACATTTTTCCTTCCTTGGACCTCTTTCATTATTTTTTCGAGTTGAAAGTCCACCCGTCGGCGGGGAAGGGCTTTTACTTCATCCAGGCGAGGAGGAACAGGAGTTGCATCTCCCTCGCTACGAAGGACTCCTCGCACAAGGGGTGGAAGACCCAAATCTTCTGGGTGAAGGCGGAGGCGACGGACGAGTTTTGGAGATGTCCGATCTCGCCCAATTTTCAACCGAATCTTCCCCCTCGCCCGGAGGAGTTCCCTTCCCACATGGAGCGGCAGGCCGCTCGTCTGCTGGGTAACCGCCAGTCGACCGAGGAGCTGGTGACGCCGGAGAACATCGAACGGTGCTTGCTTACGCGGTTGACGTCGACAGGTACCGCTCTCGAGGCTCTTCTTCTGGGATGGTAGTTACTTTCTTTCTCCTGACCAGGTCTTCTCCCTTTGTGGCAGACGTTAGGTGGGAACCTCTGGAGGAAGCTGCTGAGGTCATTGATCTGGGAGATGACTCGGCGGCCGATGAACCAGATGCTTCTGCGAGTCACGCCCAAGCCCGAGATAAGGGCAAGGAGGTGGCTCCCGTGTGGTCTTCACGGCCAACTGGTACAAAGCGCAAGGATCCCATGGCGGGAAAGTTGCGGGAGGCCGTGAAGGCCAAGAAACGGGCCAAGAAGGCCGGTCTTCCTCTTACCGCTGGGGGCGACTCCGGCTCGGCGGCGCTCCCCTCTCGGGGGCAAGATGGGGCCGACCCTCGGGGCCAGCTCCCCCACCTGCCAGGCGAGAGGGGGCCGAGGAGACCGGGGGCCCATCAGAGGGCGGCGATGGGTCGGCTCTCCCCCCTACGGAGGCAGAGGGGGCCGATGTCGAAGTAGCTGGCGCCGAGGCCGGGGGATTGGCCGAAGGCGGGGATGTCTCGATCGGCGAGGTGCAGGCCGAGAAAGGCAGGGCTGGGGGGTCGCCCGCTAGGGCGTTGCAGCCCCAGGTGCTTGGAGCTCCCGGTGCAGTCGGTCCCGCGGCGCCGGTCGAGGTTGGGGGTTCACCCGGGGAGGCGTCGCAACCCCAACCGACCGTGGCGCGCGAGGCGGTTGGTTTCGTCACTCGAGCTGAGTCTTCTGGCGGGGTGCCCCGGGCGCAGCGATCCCCTCTGTCGGAGCCCTTGGAAAGGCTCAACATTACGGGCGACCTGTATCGGGTCTGCCGGTCGATTGCCGCAAGGACGAAGGGGGGAGAAAGGCGCAATACCCCCCCCCCCCCCCCGGGATCCTTGATGTCTTGATGGAGGGCGGCCTGGTCATAGCTCGGTCAGCGGCTTTGATGGCAGAGGCGCACGCCCGGACGGAGGCGGAGCTGTCGAACCTTGCCTGGACCCTTGGGGGCTGCGAGAGGAAACTGGCCCGACTCAAGGGGGTGCATGAGGGGCTCCGGCGGGAGTTCTCCACGTTCCGGGAGGTGGCGCGGGCGAGCCGACTGGAAGCCGGGGTGCTGACCGAACAGCTCGCCAAGACCTGAGAGTCTCTCGAGAGGACAAGCCGATTCTTTGAGGAGGAGCGTCTGCGTCGCCTCGAGCTAGACAATCGCTGGGAGCTCAAATGCGCCGAGCTGCTAGATCGGGCGGAGGTGCCGGAGCGTCTCCGAGCTGAGGCTGAGGCGGACAGGGCCCGGGCAGAGGAGCGCGCGACCGAGGCGGAGCGGGCTCGGGTCGAGCTCGTCGGAAGGGCAGGGTAGGTCGAGGCGGAGGCAATCGAGCGTTACAGGAGCTCGGATGCTTACTCGGCCGACCTGGTGGAAGCCGCCCTACCCTATTACGAGGTAGCACTACGCCGGGGTGCTCGAAAGGGGTTCAAGCAGGGCTATCGCCGGGCGGTGGACTACGCCGATGAGCAAAACTCCGCGATCGAGTTCCCCTTCGGCCAGTGTTATGACTCGGATGAGTCGGTTTCTAGCACTTCCTCGTCGGTCGGGGGAGATTCGGAGGGGTCGCCTCCATCGGGGTCACCGGCTCCGGGCGTTTCAGGAGGGCTCACGACCGAGACAGTTCTCGCACAGGCGAGGTCAGTGTCCGAGCCGGCCGTCACCGAAGGCGCCGGGGGTGACGTGTCTCCTTCCGCCGTTCCCGAATGTCAAAGTGGGCCCGAGGCCTGATGTACTTTGCCTCCTTCCCTTTTTATCTCTCTTCCCACTTTTTAGAGGGTTTCCTTTTGGTGTGATAATAAATGACTTGCTCTGTTTGAGTACCATCCTTGCCGTGATTTGGTTGGCGGATCTTGAGTGGTTGGGAGGTGCCGATATGTCCTGCGTGGTTTTCGCATGCAGTTTTGGTAGGCTTCTGACGGGGCGTCTTTCCGTTCCCTCATGCTTTGAATGTCAGGCCGCTTCGTGAATCCCGCTAGGGCGGGGGACGAGGAGTTGGAGGTGACTGTTCAGGGGAGAAATCCTTTGGCATGTTTTCGAGGAGGGGGGGGGGGGTCATTTAAGGCGTGTAGCCTCCTTTGGCCTATAAGAAGGACCGAAAGGCGCCCTTTCCTCTTCACTGCTTAGGATTTTCTCCAATAGGCTTTCCTCGCTCCTTCCTCTTCACTGTGCGTTGTGCCCTTGTATTCGGAGCATGGAGGATCCTTCGGAGGGTGACGCCGCCGACGACGGGGAGCGGTAGGCTCCCGCTGCCCTGTAATGTTGAACGGATCCCACGGTCGTCGCGCGTGCACGAGACGGGTCCGACGGTCGCCGCGCAGATCTGGAGAGGGCTTCGACGTGTGAAGGCACGGTTCTTGCCCTTTCTCAGTTCCAGTGTGGCTTCCGGGTGGACGCCGAGGCGGAGGACGGATGGGGGCATCAGGGGAGCCCGCCGTTACTTCCCTCCGTGTGAGGGGAGGAGGCGACTCCAGCTCCCTCCTAACCTCTCCCAGCAGCCTCTTTTTCCCTCTTCTGCTCTTCATTTCTTTCACTCTTCGGGGGCTGCTTGCTCTCTCCTTCCTTCCAAGGAGTTGGCAGATTGGAAGAGGGGAGGCTTTCACGGTGCTCCTTTTTCCTGGTTGTTGCCAACTTGGGAGGTAGCCTTCCTCAACGTTTAAAGGTGGCCTCCCTCCCGCAATCCCTCTGTCACCTTTGTCACAGGACACCCGAGGCAACTGGCTTGACCACCTCTTGTCCGAGCCAATTTCCGCACGAGGCAGAGTCAGTGGCTGGACGCGAGGAGATCAAGACCGAGTCAGTCGAGCGATGACCCCTTGAGGCGGTGTTAGACGGATTTTTGCTTTTTGCTATGTGATGTACTGGCATTTGCCTATCTGATGTACCAATGGTTTGGAATGAAAAGAAAAAGGGATTTATTCCGTCCATCTTGCTGTACAATTTCAAAAATAGAATTTGTGTAGTGCGGCTGCGTTCCATGTCCGAGGAATAGGTTCCCCTTCCATTGTCGCTAACCTGTACGCACCTTTTCCGAGCATCTCAACCACTCGGAGGGGCCTTCCCAGTTGGGGGATAGCTTGCCCGCCGCCTCTAGTGGTCGAGAGACTTCGGCCTTCCTGAGGACGAAGTCCCCCGGTTGGAAACGTCTATCTCGGACCTTGGCATTGTAGTATCGAGTGAGGCGGCGCTGGTACTCTGTTGTCCGGACGTTCGCGATCTCTCGGAGTTCGTCTGCTAGGTCGAGGTTCTCGAGCAATTTTTGCCCGTTTGTCTCGAGTGAGAAGCTGATCACTCGGAGAGACGGATTGGCGATCTCCAATGGAATGATGGCTTCGGTGCCATATACCAACTGAAAAGGGCTTTCACCGGTTGCCGTCGTGGGGGTTGTTCGGTGCGACCATAGTACGCTAGGCAATTCCTCGAGCTAGCTACCCTTAGCCTTGCCGAGTCTGGTTTTTATGCCTTTTAAGATAGTCTTGTTGGCATTTTCAACCAGCCCGTTGGCCTGAGGGTGGGCGACCGAAGTGAAGTGGTTGCGGATATTTAGGTCGGCGCATCTATCTCGGAAGTACCGAGAGTCGAATTGCCGACCGTTATCGCTTACTATCACTCGGGGGATGCCAAAGTGACAAATGATCGATTTCCAAACAAAGCCCCAAATGACTGTCTCGGTGATCCTTGCCGTACCCTCGGCCTCGATCCACTTGGTGAAGTAGTCGATGGCAATGATGATGAACTTCTTCTGGGACTGGGCCGTTGGGAATGGCCCAAAGATATCGATTCCCCACCGAGCGAAAGGGTAAGGCTCGGCTAGGGTGACAAGTTCCGTAGCCGGCTGATGGACCTAGTGGTCGAACCGCTGGCATCGGTCGCACTGTTGAACATAGGCCGAGCAGTCGCGCTGCAGGGTAGGCCACCAGTACCCCTGTCGTAACAGGATTCTGGCCAGTGACCTTGCCCCTGAGTGCGCTCCGCACAGGCCTTCATGAATCTCTTGGATGGCTCGGCTTGCCTCATCGGGACCGAGGCACTTCAGGAGGGGACCGGAGAACGATCTTCGGTAGAGAGTGTTGTCAAAGACGATGAAGTGCCGAGCTTGATACTTCATTCGGTGGGATTCTTGAGTATCGGAGGGCTCTTGGGAGTCTTGTAGCCAGGACAGGTAGGGGGAGCGCCAGTCACTTGGAGTGGCCGAGTCAACAGCGAGGAGCTCCGTGTCAATGATCGGGCGCTCTAGCTCTTCTAGGAGGATCGATCGTGTACCTTCCGGGTCTAGAGAGGAGGCCAATTGAGAGAGGGCGTCCGCTCGAGAGTTTTGCTCCCGAGCTATCCGGACTACCCCAAATTCCTCGAACTGTTGGGCCAGGCTCCGGACCAACTGAAGGTATTTAATCATGGGTGCCTCCCGAGCTTCATACTCGCCGTTGACCTGACCTGCGACTAGTTGAGAGTCGGTGTGGATCCTGACTTGCTCGACCCCCAGCCGTCGGGCCATGCGTGCTCCCGAGATAAGGGCCTCGTACTCAGAAGCATTGTTGGATGCCTGAAAGTTGAATTTCAAGGCGTACTGTAGCTCTATCCCTTCAGGGGACCTCAAGAGTATCCCCGCACCGCTGCCTGCCGAATTGGACGATCCGTCGACGAACAGTTCCCAGGTTGGCCCGGTCGTGGTCGGAGGCCTATCCTCGGCAGGGATGGTGCTTTCGGTAATGAAGTCGGCGAGCGCTTGGCCTTTGATTGCTGATCGCGGCCGGTACGAGATGTCGTAGGCCCCGAGCAAAATGGCCCATTTGACGAGTCGCCCTGAGGCCTCGAGGTGGGCCAGAATCTTCTTCAACGGCTCGCCGGTTAGCACGGTGATTGGGTGCCCCTGGAAGTATTGGCGGAGGTGCCTTGCGGAGGTAACCAACGCTAGCACGAGTTTCTCGATTGCGGGGTACCTCCGTTCGGCCTCATTGAGCACCTTGCTGGTGTAGTAGACCGGTCTTTCGATTCCCGAGTCATTTCTGACTAGGACCGAGCTGACCGTGGATGGCGTCGCTGAGAGGTAGAGCAGCAAGACTTCGCCTGGGGCGGGCTTGGAGAGCACCGGTGGCGAAGCCAGGAACTTTTTAAGCTTGGCGAATGTTGTCTGGCACTCCTCATCCCATGCGAACGTAGCAGACGCTAGCTTGGGTCCCCTCATCAGTTTGAAGAAGGGCAAGCATCGTTCGGCCGCACGGGACAGGTAGCGGCTAAGAGCGGCCACACGCCCTGCCAGATGCTGAACGTCTTTAATGCATGTGGGTGGGCGCATGTCCAGGATGGCCTGGACTTTGTCGGGGTTGGCTTCGATCCCGCGCTGAGTGACCAGGAAACCCAGGAACTTCCCGGATTTTACTCCAAAGGCGCACTTGGCGGGGTTGAGCTTCATGTTGTACTTCAGGAGGGTGCCGAAGGTTTCGACAAGGTCGATGAAGTGGTCTTGGGCCTTGGGGGTCTTGACGAGCATGTCGTCAATGTAAGCCTCGACGTTCCGACCCAGCTGTCCCTCGAACATGTGATTTACCAGTCGTTGATATGTGGCTACGGCGTTCTTCAACCCGAAAGGCATCCGGGTGTAGCAGTACACGCCGCAGTCAGTGATGAAGGCGGTCTTCTCGATATCTTCTGGATTCATTCTGATCTGGTGATAACCTGAATAGGCATCCAGGAAACTGAGTATCTCATTGCCCGAGGTTGAATCAACCAATTGGTCGATGCTCGGTAGCGGATAGCAGTCCTTGGGGGTAGCCTTACTCAGATCGGTGAAGTCCACGCACATTCGCCATTTGCCTGTAGTTTTTGGCACCAGGACGACATTGGCTAGCCACGTAGGGTACAGGACTGGTCTGAAGAGGCATGTCTCTTGTCCCTTGGTGACCTGCGCCTTGATGATCGCTTGTTTCTCGGGCGCATGCTTCCTTCTCCGTTGCTGTACGGGCCTCACGGTGGGGTCGAGGCTGAGCTTGTGCATCACGGTCTTCTCTGGTATGCCAGCGAGTTGATCATCGGACCAAGCAAAGACCTGAACGTACTCAGAAAGGAATTTTTTGTATTGCTGCTGTTCCATGGGTGGTAGGTCGGCTCCGATCCTTACTCCGAGGGCCGGGTCATCGTTTAGGAATACCGTTAGCAATTCACCACCGGGCTCGACGGTTACGGTCTTCCCTTCGATTCCCTTGGGGCCCCTGTCCGGCCTTGAGGCTTCCACCGAGATGTTGTAGCACCTTCTAGCCATGGCCTGGTTACCTCGGACTTCCCCCAACCCGTTTTTGGTGGGAAACTTCATTTTCTGGTGATAGGTAGATGGTACGGCCTTTATCCGGCTGAGAATTTTCTGGCCGAAAATGGCGTTGTACGCTATCATACCCTTAATCACTATGAAGTCCACCATGACCGTAACGGTTTTGGGTGGGGTGCCGATGGTGACCGGCAGGCTTAGGGCTCCCTCAGGGTAGGTGGCTAGGCCGTTAAACCCGCAAAGGGGTGTTCGGATCGGGCAGAGCTTGGATGGGTCTTCCCCCATCTTAAGGAAATAGTCGTAAGATAATACATCGGGGGCGCTCCCATTGTCAACCAGAATTCTATCTACGTTACAATGGTTTATTGTGGCCGAGATAACGAGGGCATCATCATGCGGGGTCTTCAGCCCTTCCAGGTCTTGGTCGGAGAAGACTATGACCTGGGGCTCCCTCGGCGGGCCGCTGGAGGGTTCTTTGACCTGGCTGGCCCGCTCGGCATGACGCTTCCTTCCTCGGCTGGTGTCGCCGCCCGACGCCGTTCCTCCGGAGATGACGTTGATGTGGACCCCTCGGGGGGCGTTGTCGATCTCCTCGGCGGCGTCCCGGTCTTCTTTGCGCCCGGCTGTAAACCGGGCCAGGTGCCCCTAACGGATGAGACGTTCGATCTCGTCCTGGAGCTGGTGGCAGTCGCCGATGTGGTGCCCGTGGTCGCCGTGGAACAGGCAATGCCTATCGCGCTTGCGGTTCTTCGACCTCATTGGTTCGGGCCGGCGGAGGAGTCCCGAGTCTTTGATGTCTTCATAGATCTCGTAGACTGGCGCGGTCAATGGGGTGTACCGCTCATACTTCCTCTTGCGCTCTCCTTCCCGATCGCGCTTCTTGCCCGAGCCAGGGTTTGGCTCGGAGGCTCGCTTCTTGTCCCCCTCCCAACCCGAGCCGGTTGTGTCTCGACAGGCGCTAAGTACTTCTTCGCACTCGGCGTGGCATAGTGCCAGAGTCACTAGCTCGGCAAGGGTCGAGGGAGGGTGGAGGACAAGTTCGCGGCGGAGGTTCACGTCCCGGGTGCCCCCGGTCAGAGCGGTCGTGGCCGAGGCCACATCCAGGCGGGGAATTCTGAGGACTTCCGATTTAAATCGGTGGACATAAGCCTGGAGCCTTTGCCCTTGCGCCTGTTTGAGGGCCAGGAACCCCGCTATTGACCTCGGGGGGGCACTTCCGGCGAAGCTCTCCTTGAAGACTCGCCCGAATTGCCTGAAGTCCCGGATGGACCCAGGGGCGAGGGACCGGAACCATGCCTGAGCGCCTTGGACTAGGGTGGCCGTAAAGGCTCGGCATTTAATAGGATCCGGTGTTCCATGCAGAGTGACTAGGGCGTCGAAGCTGTCGTAGTGGTCGGCTGGGTCGCCCTGGCCATCATAGAGCTTGAAGGTCGGAATGGAGGTTCTGGGAGACACCTCTGCCTTCAAGATGTATTCGGAGAAAGGGGATTTCTCCTCATCCTCCGGGAAAGAGGTTTTCTACAGGGCGCGGAGGGCGCGCTCATGCTCTGCAAAACGTCTTTCGAAATCCCTCAGCCGGAGGGATAGTTCCGGCTGCGGTCGTGCCGTGGGACTGGGGGGAGCATCGTGTCGATCCTCAGGACCGCCGGCGCTCGGGCGTGGAGGCCTCGCCCCCTGTCTCCCTTTTTTGGGTTGGAGGAAGCCTCTTGCTCCGGGGGCGGAGCTTGCGAGGGTCCTCCCACGTTGTTGCGGATGAGCTGCTGACCGCGGAGGGTGAAGCGGCCCCCAGCGGTATGCTGGGACGCACTTCGACGGGGGGGGCTCCCGGATGGGGCGCGGGACCTAGCATCCCTTGCCGCCTGGGCCCTCATGAGCTCCACGAGGATGTCAAGCTTCTTATTGAGGGCCTGGAAGACCTCATCACCACCGTTGGGGGGTGCCCCCGTCGCCGTAGGAGGGGGTGGCGGCTCGTTGGTGGGGACGCTGGCGTTGGAGGGAGGGTTCTGTGAGGCCCTAGAGGGGCCATCTCCTGCCGCCACCACGGCCTTGCCCTTCTCGACGGCGGATCTCCTCCCTGAGCTTCTTCTCACCATCTCGGCTCTTCGCGCGTTTCCCACAGACGGCACCAGATGAAGAGGTGAAATCTCGCGCTTGTATCCTGAGCGGGCTATAGATCACCTAAAGATGAACTGCAAGACAGGGAAACGTATCAGAGGGCCCAGGGGGCTTCCCTGGGGTAAAACCCTCCGATGGCTAAGTCAATAGAGCTGTGGTGGAAGCAATAATGGGGAGGAGAAAAGCTAGCGCGCGAGATTCCTCTCCACCAGAGGGTGAAGCGGATTGCTCAGGAGTTTGGGTATATGAGTACCTGGATGGCTCTCTTCTTCCATCGGAGGGTAGCCCTGGTTTAAATAGTGTGCCGCCTTCAGGAGTCCTGCAAGCTGAGGGGTCTCCGGCGGGAGTTACGTCCTCAACGTGGGCTTTCATGGCCTTATCGTGGGAACGTTATCGCCTTGAAGTCCGGCGGTTTCTTGACTCCCCTATCCGTTGGGGACTCTTGAATGGATGATATTTGGTCTGGCCGAGCTCCTGAAACGCCAGCCCTGTCCGGGCGATGAGCATAGCTCGGTGAAAGAGGGGTCGGATAGGTCGGCTAATGCCTGTCTCTCCCGGGCGGGGAAACGGCTTGGGCCGGACCTTCCTTATGACCTGACCACCACTCGGGCCCTCCGAGCCTAGAGGCCGCCGGGGAGAGTTGGTTCCTCGAGTGTTTGTTTATTGGGCTTTTATTTCCTGAGTGGGCCCCGTGGGCTGTCACTCAGGTTGGCTTACCTCGTTGGACCCTGTTGGGTCTTGTTGGGCTACTCTTTGGGTGGGCTACAGAAATCCCCCTCTCCAAGCACCAATCAAGTCTATGTTACAGATATATTCTCTCCTTATGAATAATGAATGCAATTCATGGAGAACCTGATGCTTACATGATGCAGATGAGACAAGAACCAATCAATCTATCCTCCCCCTTTGACAAGATCACAAACAAACCTCCCCCTTTAAAAAACAATAAGTGCAGTCTAGACAAGACCTAACCTCTTCTTTAAAAACAATACAATGCTCCCTGATCTGAATGAAGTAAGGCTTTCAAAAGTGTAAGGTGAGGGATATGTCAAGAAGACATTCATGAAGGATGACATGGCAGCATGCAGAATACATGATCTTTCAAAGAAATAGAAGATTTTCAATAAGATACTTATTTCATAAATCTGAATAAACTCGGTTCAGACTCTTCCATTATAGGGGCTTATGAATTTTTATTTGAACATCATTGTTTAAATATGATGTATACACAGTTTGTCAATAAAATTATGTACTCATATCTGAACATCAATGTTTAATAAAAGTGAACCAAGCCCTCATATTTATATCTTGATTAACCTCCCTTCATCTTACTCAGTCAATTTCAATGACTTCTTTAGAAATTACAATCATTAGTATCGAGGTTAAACAACATGAAGGAATTCAAATTTGGTTCCCGAGGATCACCCATACTTCTTCAAATAATTTCAGATTTTTCTTTATGCACAGTACAAGATTTCATAGCAAGTTTACCATGTGCCATTAAGTTCAGTACACACTTTGTGGCTAGAGGATACACGTTGTTTGGACGCCAGTATCCCTAAGCACTTAGTATGACTAACTGTCATGCTTCAGAGATAGTATTGACACCTCATGACATACTTCACCTTATTTCATTGATAAGTGAACTATATTTCTCAGTATTCAAGCCATTGCTCTGCCTGGATTTTCAATGAATTTTATTTAGCAGAGTTAATTATGGCACTTCATGACACAGTCCTCTAGACTTCATGGTCAATGGACATGGTTTCTCAGTGACCAAAATCATTGCTCTGACAGAATTTATCCTTAGGAACATTTCAGATTCATCAGATGTTTGAAAACAATACCGATTTCATATAATTCAACCAAATAAAGTCATGGTATTAACATTTTCAGATTTCAGAAGATTTTACACGATTCAACATGAAATAGTTGGTTAAAGTTTATTAAAATTGACTCAGATATTTCCAAGATACTCATATCCAAGCTCAATGAATACATTAAACTTAAACTAATGTGATCTTTTAGCCATTCATAAATCTTTATAATAGAAGATTCTTTAATGAATTGATTTTCAGATTAATGATCAAGGTATACGAATTGAACTCTTCTCAATTTTCTGAATTTTCAATTGTTGTGCCCCTGTGGTTTTGATGATTGGTTTTGATGTAAGTTATTCACTGTGAGTCATCTTGCTGTGTGTGTCATCATGCTATTATTCAGTCATTCTCTGATCATAATGCTTTCCTTTTTCTGCTCGATTAATTCATGTTTTATCATGTAAGTGAATGGAGTTCATATGGCTGTCAGATAACATGCTCTATTTAATTCTGTCTACACTGTGTCTGCACAGTCTCCACAGCAGTGCGTCAACTCATTGTGCTGATGCGTCGACCCTTCAGTCATATTTGTCTCTGTCCACACAGTAGTGCGTCAACTCCTTGAGCTGATGCGTCGACTCTTCAGTTCAGTTTCTTCAAGTCTATACATTAGACTGTGGCAAAGTCTATTCATTCGTTTGGGTAACAAAGTCTGTACAGCCGTGTCATATGCTCCTGAAGTTCATATCATCAAGTCTATACAATGGACTGTGCAGCCTGTTCGTGTTGGTGAAGTCTATACATCGGTCCTTCATCGTCTCATGCATTGTCTCTGCCAACGTCTCATTTAGAGTCTTCCCTATGTTGAAGTCTGTACAGCGTCAACAGTGCATCATTTCTAGAAGTATGTACATCGGCATGCATTGCATCAAGTGTATACATTGGGTCATGCATTCACTGTAGAGTCTACACATTGCTGGGTCTTATTCAATGTCTTCATGCATACATCAAGTCTATACGCTGGAAGATAAAGTCTATACAGCGTCAACTCATTGGGCTGCAGCGTCAACTTAGCAAGTATGCACATCACCTCATTTCTTCAAAGTCTATACACTGGATTGTCAAGCTTCATGTCTATACACTGGTTTGTCTAAACTTCAACTCTATACATCAAATTACGGTTGCAGTGTTCACCAAGTCTACACATCACCTTCAGACCTTCAACTCTATACACTGCTACAGGAACCAAGTCCATACACTCTCTCGTTCAAATCCTTCTAAGTCTGTACATCATCTTCGCATCTGCAAGTCTATACACTGGACTTCATTTTACCAAGTCTATACACTGGACTTTGTTTCACCAAGTATGTACACTCCACATCTTTTCCTACGCTTGGCCAAGTCTATACACTCATACCTTTCCCTACATTTTCCTGGCCAAGTCTATACATCGCTAAGTCTGTACATTGCGTACTGCTCAAACGTTCAAAGCCTAAAGTCTGTACAACGTGAAGTCTATACATTTGCTCAGGGCCTTCAAGGCTATACATTGAACTGCTCTTCAAGTCTGTACACTGGCATCACGTTTTCAATGTCTGTACAGTGGCTTCGCATAGGCAAGTCTGTACTTCGGCTTCACTCACTCAAGTCTATACATCCACAGTGGATCATCAAGTCCATACATCCACAGTGGAACTTCCAAGTCTGTACAACGCTTAGCCTCACTAAGTCTGTACATTGCTTGAGCCTCATCAAGTCTATACATCCACAGTGGACTTTGAAGTCTATACATTGGGCCTAACATTCCAACTCTATACACTGAACCTTCGTTCATCAAAGGCTAAGTCTATACAGCCTGCCTGCCTTCACGATTCACTGTCCATACTTCGTTCATCAAAGCCTAAGTCTATACACTCGATTGTTAGACCTTCAACTATATACATTGGTTGAGTCTATACACTGAGATCTCTTGAAGAGTTACAAGTCTATACACTCGTTGTTAGAGGCCTGAACTAACTAAGTCTATACACTCCCTCACACTGTACACACTTGCTATATTGATTTCTATAAGTCTATACATTGCTGAACTATGCACAGCCTGTGTTAATTTTGTTCATCGACTGAACACTTCTTTAATCCTACAGGTGTCTGGCACGTGATCCAAGAAGCTGAAATGCTGACACGTGGCCAAATACTTGGGCGAGAAATGTGGAGGCCACGCGCGCCCAGTGCTGCCTCTGCTCGAGCTGCTATAAAGGGGAGTCTCGGTTGTCTGAAGGAGACTGATCGAAGTCTTGAGAGGAATAGTAGAAGTGCAGAAGTGCTGAGAGTTCGATCGAAAAAGAAGAGAAGCAGTGAGCAGAAGAAGAAGGAAGCAGAAGAAGAAGAAGAAAGAGAAGAGACAGGGAGAGCCTGCGAAAGAGAAGAAAATAGAGAGTGAGAGCAGAAGAGAAAGATTGCGTGAGCTGAGAAGAAGAAAGAAGAGGAAGAAAAGAAGAAGAGGAGAGAGTCTATTGAAGACCTGTTCAGTCTGTTCGTGGATCAAATCCAGAACGACTCTTGTGTTTCATTTCTAGCTTTTGCTGCTGTGCTTTTTATGTTTCCTTATTTTTCCTTTTGTTTCTCTGGTTAGTTTTGTACTTCCGATCCTCTGGACTGAGGTCGGGTTCCTCCTGGTGGGTCAGGAGAAGGGAGATCTGATCTCCGGTTGCAAGTAGCTGGGAGCTACTTGTGGGTTCCCTCCGGTTTGGAGGAAGGGAGACTTGTCTCCGGTTCTGGGCTTATGGTTAGCAAGTCCAGGGGTCCCTCCGATCTGGAGGAAGAGAGACTTCGGTCTCTGATTTCCAAGTGACTGGGAGTCACTTGGGGTGTCCCTCCGGTTGGGAGGAAGAGGGGAGGTTGTTCCCCTGGTCAAGCTGTGTGGCAGCACCTTGTTCACAGACTGAGTCTGCTTGGTTCCAGCATTTGCTAGTGAAGCCTCACTCCAGTTGGGAGTGAGGGGTGGATGTAGGTCTGGAGGACCGAACCACCTAAAAATCTATTGAGCAGTGGTTTGCTTTGTGTGATTGCTTCCGCTAGATGCTTGGATAGGCTCGCTCCACTGTGTTTGCTCATAAGTTTAATTGAATTAGCTTAATTCTGTGATTGCGTCTAGCATCTGAGTTTTTATTTGGGCATTATTCGTAGAAGGATACATTCACCCCCCTCTGTATCCGGGCCTAGCACCCTAACAGTTGGTATCAGAGCCGGTGTCTGCATACAAGGTCCAGCGACCTGCAGATTCGATCTTGCAGTCTTCGGTGCTAATTTGTTTTTAGTGCATCAATATTCCTGTTGCATTAATCTGTTGTGTTCTCATGGCTCATCCACCGATTTTCAGTGGTACGCATTTTAATGCATGGTTCGCTAGTCTGAAGAATTATGTCAAATCTGTGAATCCAGACCTGTGGAAAGTAATTTCACATGGTCCTCATGAACTACCAAAGAAAAAGTCCAAATGGACTGACAGTCACAAGTCTATGCATGAAGAGAATCAGATAGCTATAAATCTAATGAAGGCAGCTACTGATAGAGCCTTTCACTCATGCTTCGTTGATTGCAGTTCTGCTAAAGACATTCTGGATACACTGAAGCGAACTCAGGAGATAGATGTGGACAGCTGCATGATGGCCAACAGAAGAAATCAAAGTGGCAGTGATCAAGGCAGCAATCAAACTGAAGAAGATGATGATGATGAGGTAATCTCTTCGATAATTTCTCTCTAGAAGATTGGGAGAACGCATATGCTGAATTATTTGAATCTCATGAACTGTTAAAAAAATAGTATAAAAAATTGAAGAAGGGTACTGGGGTTAGATAGTTCAAGTTCTCCATGTAGAAATTGTGTTGAATTGAAAAATGTTCATGATGCTTGTAAGTCTGATTTTCAAATGTTGAAGAAACAAATTTCATTATTGAAAGCTGAGAATCAAGATCATGTGAAAGAAATCTCTGAACTTGAAAAGAAGCTTAGTAAAGCTAGTCATGATTCTGTTCAGAGCAAGGATTTGCTGAAAGAAATTGAATGTGTTAAGTCTGAATTAAACAAGCTGAAATCTGAAAATGATTCTCTTAGAGAGTTCTCCAATAAAAATGATGAAAAATTTGAGAAACTTAAACAGGAGAACACATTGCTGACTGAAAAATTGAATGCCATAAAATCTGTAAACATAGAATTACAGAAAGATCTGGAGAAACAGCAAAAAGAATTAAAGGAATTTGAGACTGGAAGAAAACATGAAGTCAATTCAGAAGATCAACTTCTGATAAATGAATTAGTTCAGAATGACAAACTCAAGGAAGAAAATGAGAAGTTAAAAATGCTGAACTTCACTATGTCTGAAAGACTTCTTACTTTGGAAAGAGGAAAAAGTATTTGTGTTGAAGATTCTGATAAACTGAGCAATCTGGAAAATGAAATTGAAAAATATAAAACTGCTAACAAGGTGTTAACTGAATGTGTGAATTGCAGTGAACAAGAGATTGCCAGTTATGAGCTACACATTTCCTCTCAAGAAAATGAAATTCAGGATTTAAAAAACTCCTTGTCTAAATTTGTCAGTGGGCAAGATAATCTGAACAAACTGCTAGGTGTTAAAGTCAATTTTCAAAAAGAAGGGTTGGGCTATAACCCAACAAAGAAAAAGAGTTTTGAAAATAAGATTCAAACTTCAGCTGTTTCAAATGTTGCCTCTGTTAGTTCAGCCAATCCTTCAGTGTTTCAATTTGCTGCTCAAAGAATTCTGAAGCCAACTGAAAAACAAAAAGGAAAGAACAAAATGGCTTCTACTACTTACATGCATCCTGTTTTTAAATCTCATGCTAACAGGAAACTCATGTCATGCCTTAAGTGTCATGAAGCTGGTCATCAAATGCATAAATGCAAACTGAAAGGAAAAGATGACATGAATGCCAGTAAAATGCATGTCAGGAAAACTCATGTCAGAAATCATGAGGTTCAGAAAAAGAAAATGTCATGTTATTACTGCCATAGAATTGGCCATTTGATGCATGAGTGTGAATTAAACGAACTGGATGATTTGAATGCTGAAATGATGAATGCTAGGAAATATCATGATAAAAAACCTGCTGTTCATTCAAAGAAAAGTGAATGCTCTCATTGTGGTAGATTAGGCCACACCTTTGCTCAATGTTGGTTTGCTAATGGAAAGAAAAAACACTCTCACATCATGCTAAATCTTATGCTAACCAACATGCTTTTAATATAAACAAAACTGCTTCTCTGAACCAGCATGTCAAATGTTTTAATTGTAACAAGCTTGGGCACAAGGCCACTGAATGTTGGGCAAGTTCTTTTAGAAGAAAGTCCCCTTTCTGCTCCCATTGTGGGAAGCATGGCCATGCAGTCAAGGACTGCTGGCATGTCCAGGGTAGGAATAGAAATTCCAAAGAATTTGGTAGGAACAAACTTGTTTTTAAAAGAATTCATGTTTGCTCAAATTGCAGAAGACCAGGCCACCAAGTTGCTGCTTGCAGGGTAGCTGGTCATGAAAAGAAAAAATTTCATAATAATAACAGAAACCCTCATGCTCACTCTTATAATGCTCAAGTTCATGCTAGTATACATAAGAGGAACATGAAACCTGCTAGTTCATGCCACTATTGTGGGCTGTCTGGGCATTCAATGCATAACTGTTTTATCATGAACTCTGATGACTATTTGGCACAGAAAAAGATGCAGGCAGTCCCAAAAGGGGCTAATTACTATGCAAGACCTAAGATCACTTGGGTTCCTGCTAGTGGAAAATAGGAAGGTGCCTAGCAGGTGTGCCTTGGATGGAATAAAGGGGTAATGATCTAAGACACTCAAGAATGAAAAACTCCATTCTCACACTTTTCAGGTAATCTCTCTGCATTTCCCATTTTGAAACTCATTGCATATCTGGTTTGATGTATTCTTGCATATCCTGTTCTTAGTTTCATCTAGTGCATGCATATTAAATCTGTTCTTGCATATTCATTCATCATCTGCCAGTTGCATTATTTTCTGATCATGCACTCTGAAATTTCTGAAAATATGAACTAAATGTGAATATTATTTGAAATTTGTGTGTTGCAATAGCTCACTGAACATTCTGAATTGCATATAGGACTGCATGTTGAATTATCATGCATGACCTCAATGGTATATAAATGGTAAGGTACCAAAAGGCAGGGAAGTCTGTCTGGAGGTTCTTACTATGTGTGAGGTGGTCTTTTAGACCAAGTGCTCCGCCTAGTACCATGGGTCACTTTGCTGGTTAGGACAGTCTGAATGTGCATGAATCAAAATCATATGTTCAGTGTCTCATGGCAAACATTGTATGTTTTCAGGGGAGTTAATTGCATGTCCTTGCATAGCATTCAGTGTTGAGTTTTTGCATACATATAGTACATTGCATTTCCTTAAACTGAAAATGCCAAAAAGAGTGTCTGAATGCATGTTGTCAGGGGGAGTCAATGTATTGCATATAGGTTGTCAAATGCATACATTTGTCAGAATTCATTGCATATCCCTTCTTATCATTTTTGTTGACAAACCTTGATCATATTCGGAAAACACTAAGCTTCAAAATCTCTCCTATCAATTGGTATCATTTGGCTTCAGAAATCTATCAGTCTGTCATGAAGATTTCAATGGGACTATCTCGATCATAAATCTGAAAACTCTTGAACTAGAAATCTTCTATTATACATTTTTATGAATGACTGAAATAACTCATGTGGTTTAAGTTTAATGTATTCAATGAGTTTGGCTTTAAAATCTCTTAAAAATATCTGAAGCATGTTTAATAAACCTTAACTATCTGTTTCATGCTGTGTCTTGTAAAATCCTCTGAAATCTGCATTATTGAATACATGACTTTATTTGGTTAAGTACATGAAATTGTTATTGATTTGAAGCAAATGAATTTTTTTTAAATGTCTAAAGGGTATTTTCTGTCAGAGCAATGACCTTGGTCACTGAGAAACACATGTCCAAAGGACTGTGTCATGAGGTACCATAGTTAACTTGCTGATTAAGAATAATTGAAATTCAGGCAGAGCAATGACATGCACACTGAGAAATACAACTCACTCATCAAGAAATGATTTGCAGTGTGTCATGATGTGTAAATGCTATCTCTGTTCATATAAAGCATGACAGTTAGTCACACTAAGTGCTTAGGGATATTGGCCTCTGATCAAGGTATATCCTCTAGTTACAAGGTGTGCACTGAACTAGAGTGCTCGTAAAATTTGTAGCATGAAAAATTGTTGAACGAATTGAAATATTTGAATATTGATGCGAAAATCAAATTGCTACAACCCTAGACAAAATCATATGACTTCATAATTGCTTGATTTCAATACTGATGCATGTAATTCTGAAAGAAGTCAATAAATTTGATTGTGTAAGAGAAAGGGAGTTTTATCAAGATAAATATGAGGGCTTGGTTCATTTTTATTAAACCATGGTTTTAGATATCAATACAGAATTTTATTGATAAACTCTTCATACATCATATTTAAACCATGCTGTTCAATAAAGCTCATTCATAAGCCTTTATAATGGAAGACTTTGAAAACTTATGTTTTGGATTTATGAGATTGATATCTCTCTAAAAATCTGACTGAATTTTCTGTGATTGGAGCTTCTTTAAAAAATCTGCTAAGTGAACCTCTTCTGCTCATTGACCTGAACTTCTCCTTGTTTGCCCCTGTGGTCTCCTTCTCATTCATTTCATAAGGTTCCATTTATTGAGGGGGAGCCTCCTTGTCATATGCATCATGCTGCATAGAAGGAGAAGAATTGTGCTATGACATTCATATTTCTGGTATCTGCATCTACATTCATACCCCTTTCCATGGTTTATTATGATTCTACCAAAGGGAGAGATTGTTTGCCAAAGAGGGAGAATATCATTCAATCATTGCATGCAGGTTCCTTTTGATCATCTCTAACTCATGCTTTTGCTGAAACTCTTAAAGGGGGAGAATCATGTTCTTGCAAAGGGGAGAAATTGACTGAATTTTTATACATGCTTTAATTTCTCAAACTATTTTCTTTTTGATGAAGTCAAAGGGGGAGAATAGTTTGTGTCATCAGCATTACTCACAGTGTAGTATTGTCATCATCAAAAAGGGGGAGATTGTTATGCCCCTGTGGTTTTGATGATTGATTTTGATGTGAGTTATTCACTGTGAGTCATCTTGCTGTGTGTGTCATCATGCTACTATTCAGTCATTCTCTGATCATAATGCTTTCCTTTTTCTGCTCGATTAATTCATGTTTTATCATGTAAGTGAATGGAGTTAATATGGCTGTCAGATAACATGCTCTATTTAATTCTGTCTACACTCTGTCTGCATAGTCTCCACAGCAGTGCGTCAACTCATTGTGCTGATGCGTCGACCCTTCAGTCATATTTGTCTCTGTCCACACAGTAGTGCGTCAACTCCTTGAGCTGATGCGTCGACTCTTCAGTTCAGTTTCTTCAAGTCTATACATTAGACTGTGGCAAAGTCTATTCATTCGTTTGGGTAACAAAGTCTGTACAGTCGTGTCATATGCTCCTGAAGTTCATATCATCAAGTCTATACAGTGGACTGTGCAGCCTGTTCGTTTTGGTGAAGTCTATACATCGGTCCTTCACCGTCTCATGCATTGTCTCTGCCAACGTCTCATTTAGAGTCTTCCCTGTGTTGAAGTCTGTACAGCGTCAACAGTGCATCATTTCTAGAAGTATGTACATCGGCATGCATTGCATCAAGTGTATACATTGGGTCATGCATTCACTGTAGAGTCTACACATTGCTGGGTCTTATTCAATGTCTTCATGTATTCATCAAGTCTATACGATGGAAGACAAAGTCTATACAGCGTCAACTCATTGGGCTGCAGCGTCAACTCAGCAAGTATGCACATCGCCTCATTTCTTCAAAGCCTATACACTGGATTGTCAAGCTTCATGTCTATACACTGGTTTGTCTAAACTTCAACTCTATACATCCGATTACTGTTGCAGTGTTCACCAAGTCTACACATCGCCTTCAGACCTTCAACTCTATACACTGCTACAGGAACCAAGTCCATACACTCTCTCGTTGAAATCCTTCTAAGTCTGTACATCATCTTCGCATCTGCAAGTCTATACACTAGACTTCATTTTACCAAGTCTATACACTGGACTTTGTTTCATCAAGTCTGTACACTCCACATCTTTTCCTACACTTGGCCAAGTCTATACACTCATAGCTTTCCCTACGTTTTCCTGGCCAAGTCTATACATCGCTAAGTCTGTACATTGCGTACTGCTCAAACGTTCAAAGCCTAAAGTCTGTACAGCGTGAAGTCTATACATTTGCTCAGGGCCTTAAAGTCTATACATTGAACTGCTCTTCAAGTCTGTACACTGGCTTCATGTTTTCAATGCCTGTACAGTGGCTTCGCATAGGCAAGTCTGTACATCGGCTTCACTCACTCAAGTCTATACATCCACAGTGGATCATCAAGTCCATACATCCACAGTGGAACTTCCAAGTCTGTACAACGCTTAGCCTCACTAAGTCTGTACATTGCTTGAGCCTCATCAAGTCTATACATCCACAGTGGACTTTGAAGTCTATACATTGGGCCTAACATTCCAACTCTATACACTGAACCTTCGTTCATCAAGGCTAAGTCTATACAACCTGCCTGCCCTCACGATTCACTGTCCATACTTCGTTCATCAAAGCCTAAGTCTATACACTCGATTGTTAGACCTTCAACTATATACATTGGTTGAGTCTATACACTGAGATCTCTTGAAGAGTTACAAGTCTATACACTCGTTGTTAGAGGCCTGAACTAACTAAGTCTATACACTCCCTCACACTGTACACACTTGCTATATTGATTTCTATAAGTCTATACATTGCTGAACTATGCACAGCCTGTGTTAATTTTGTTCATTGACTGAACACTTCTTTAATCCTGCAGGTGTCTGGCACGTGATCCAAAAAGCTGAAATGCTGACACGTGGCCAAATACTTGGGCGGGAAATGTGGAGGCCACGCGCGCCCAGTGCTGCCTCTGCTCGAGCTGCTATAAAGGGGAGTCTCGGTTGTCTGAAGGAGACTGATTGAAGTCTTGAGAGGAATAGTAGAAGTGCAGAAGTGCTGAGAGTTCGATCGAAAAAGAAGAGAAGCAGTGAGCAGAAGAAGAAGGAAGCAGAAGAAGAAGAAGAAAGAGAAGAGACAGGGAGAGCCTGCGAAAGAGAAGAAAATAGAGAGTGAGAGCAGAAGAGAAAGATTGCGTGAGCTGAGAAGAAGAAAGAAGAGGAAAAAAAGAAGAAGAGGAGAGAGTCTATTAAAGACCTGTTCAGTCTATTCGTGGATCAAATCCAGAACGACTATTGTGTTTCATTTCTAACTTTTGTTGCTGTGCTTTTTATGTTTCCTTATTTTCTCTTTTGTTTCTTTGGTTAGTTTTGTACTTCCGATCCTCTGGACTGAGGTTGGGTTCCTCCTGGTGGGTCAGGAGAATGGAGATCTGATCTCCGGTTGCAAGTAGCTGGGAGCTACTTGTGGGTTCCCTCCGGTTTGGAGGAAGGGAGACTTGTGTCCGATTCTGGGCTTGTGGGTAGCAAGTCCAGGGGTCCCTCTGGTCTGGAGGAAGAGAGACTTCGGTCTCTGGTTTCCAAGTGGCTGGGAGTCACTTGGGGTGTCCCTCCGGTTGGGAGGAAGAGGGGAGGCTGTTCCCCTGGTCAAGCTGTGTGGCAGCACCTTGTTCGCCGACTGAGTCTGCTTGGTTCTAGCATTTGCTAGTGAAGCCTCACTCCGGTTGGGAGTGAGGGGTGGATGTAGGTCTGGAGGACCGAACCACATAAAAAATCTATTGAGCAGTGGTTTGATTGCTTGATTTGCTTCAGCTAGATGCTTGGATAGGCTCGCTCCACCTGCTTGTTATTTTACTTAATCGAATTAGCTTAATTCCGGAATTTGCCTAGCATCTGAGTTTTCTATTTGAGCATTATTTGTAGCAGGATACATTCACCCCCCCTCTGTATCCGGGCCTAGCACCCTAACATCAATGAGATTCAGTAGCATTCAAGATGTGAACGACACAAGAGTTTCAAGCATATAACAAAGATGAGCACAACAATGAAGGTGTCGACAATTGACAAAGCATTTCCAAGATGATATCGACTCACTGTGTCGACACTTCCAATCAAGGCAAGAGAATCGTAGATATCCAGAGGTCCATCAGACATATTTACTCAAGAAAGACCAGCTCAAAAGATTCAAAATCAAATAAGAGTCATGTTCAGATACGTGAAATGGATGATCTCATGATAAGGATGAGAGCTTTAGTTGACTGATAGAGATAACACGAAACTAGATGAATAGCCAGCAGAACACAATCTTGTTATTTTCAATATGAGTGATGTGCAATGAATTCTGAAATAAGTGTATGCATTTGACAACATGTATGCAATGCGTTGACTCCCCCTAACTAAATGCATTGAATCATCATATATGTCATGAAGATAATGCATGGGACTTTATGTACGGGAAATCATGAACTATGCTTATGGATGCATTGGGGGCACATGTACTCCTATCAGATTTTCAATGACTATGCAAGACACATGTGGCATGAGGACATGCAAGGGCTAGACAGACTCCCCCTGACTTTATGCAATATTTGCAATGAAGGCTAAACATATGATTTTATGACTCATGCTCATTCAGACTCCCCTATTAAGCAATATGACCCATAGTACTAGGCGGAGAACTTGGTCTAAAGGACCATCTCACACATAGTAAGAACCTCCAGATAGATTTCATCTGCCTTTTAGTAGCTTACCATTTGATATATCATAGTGGTCATGCATGACAATGCAATACCAACAGTCCTAAGTGCATCAGATTTTCAATGATTGTATGTCAAATGCATGTATATGCAATTCACATATATGCACAAATATGCAAACTGAGTTCATGAGTTTCTAACCTTCTTTATGTGCACAAACAGATGTCAAAACATTGATGCATGCAAATGTGAAATGAATTCAACATATCTTCAATGAAAATGTGCACATACGGCTCAAAATATGAATGTATAGACTCATGTTGCTCAATGCACTTGTTAAAGCAAATAAAAGTATGTATGCATGAGAATTTTATTTAACAACATAAGCATACAATGCATCAAATGAGATTTCTGCATGATTCAAATGAGCAATCCTGAAGAATGCAAGAATGTTACCTGACAATTTTAGAATTGGGGTTTTCATACTAAGGTGCCTTGGTTTATTTACCCCTCTTTATTCCTCAGCCCCAAGGCACACCTGCAGAGCAATTCCTTATTTTGCACATTGAGGTACCCAAGAGTTCTTGGGTCCTCCATGGTCAGTAGCACCTCTGAATGGTGCTCTCAATAATTTTTGAACATAAGAGTCATCAAATTTCATCATGAAACAATTATCCATAGAATGCCCAGAATTTCCACAATAATGACACACAATAACATATGTTAAGTTCTTTTTGTGCATATTATTGTGAACATTAAATCTATGTGCATGAGCATTAAAATTTCTGTTATTAACATGAAAATTTTATTTTTTGAAACCTGCCAACCAGCATTGATATGCTCTGTGGCCAGGTTTTCCACAGTTAAAACAATGAGAAGTCTTTTTCATGAATTCAATTCTCTTCTTATCGAAGTTATTTTGATGAACAGGGAGTTTAACAGATTTATAAATGGGTTTACTCCCCTATACATGCCAACACTGTGCGACAGTGTGTCCTATTTTTTCACAGAAAAAATAATTTATTTTCTTTCTTTGAAAAACATGATTTCTAACAGGAATTTTCTATGCAGTAGTAGCAGATAGGTCATCTAATTCAAACAACTTACACTTATGCATCATATGACCTATCTTATTGCAATAAAAGCACTGCACATTCTTCTTCTTTTCAGACTGAATTTTATGAGAATATTTTTCACAGCAAATTTTCTTTTTCTTTTGTTCAGCCCCGTGCTTATGAATGTTCTGAGATTTCTTAGGTGAAACAGATTTTGAGGTACTAGCACATTCTGAACTTTTCACAAAAATAATTTATTCTTTTCCTTTCATACTTCTCTCATTATCTAGATTAAAACCTAATCCTTCTTTCTGAATGTTCACTTTATTTTCCAGTAGTTTATCCAGATTCTTTTTTCCCTTAACAAATTTAGACAGTGATTTATTCAAATCAACAATTTCACATTTAAGTGAAGTGATATGTGTTTCAGAGTTTGTTAGATCTTCTTCACAGGTGAGAATTTGTTTCTGCATGGCATCATTCAGATTTTTCAAATTTTGAATCTCATACAGAAGTTTTTGTTCCTTTTCATCATTAAGTTTAGTTTCAGCACACCTTTCCTTCTCCTTTAACATAGATTTTCATTTTTCAATTGCGAGTCATTTGTCAGACCAAACTGTGTTTAGAACCATCAATTTCTTATTCTGATTTTTCAATTCTTCATTTTCTTATTTTAGTCTTTCAAGTTTTTTAACTTCATTTTCTAAGGTTGTAATGTGTATCTCATAGCTAGCAATATCTTGTTCACTACAATTAACACATTCACTCAAAACTTTATTTACAGTTTTGTGCTTCTCAATTTCTTTTTTATTGAGCAACATGTCTTCTTTTAATGAATCAATCAAGATTTCTTTTAGGCTCAAATCAGATTCCATTGTGTCACACAATGTTATCAAAGATGAACAATCTTCACATGATCCTTCTTTATTTTTCAATTCTGATTTTAGATTTCATTTTCAGCCTTTAGACTTGTGATTTCAGCATTTTTCTATTTTCTTAATTTTCTCTTTTTTGTTTTAACTCTGTCATATTTATCCAGTATATGCTCATGCATGGCAACTAAATCATCATAGCTAATATCCTCGGTCTCATAGTTTACCTGGGATGATGAGTCATCTGATTGATCACTCCTTCTTGCCATGAGACATTCTTCTTCCTGCTCCACATGTGTTGCAGTCACTCTATCAAATATTTCCTTTGCAGTGCTACAACTTGAGATAAAAGGAAAATCATCAGAATCAATTGCAGCCTTAATTAGATTTAGAGCTCTCACATTTTCATCATTTTCCAACTTGTGAACATGAGTCCACTTGGACTTATCCTTAGGAATTTCATGTGGACCGTGAGAGATAACCTTCCACAGTTGTGGATTAACAGAGTTAACATGCTTGCGCATTAGATATAGCCAGAATTTAATACCTGAACCAGTGAATACCGGAGGATGAGCCATTAACACAAATCAAAACCAAGTCAAAACAGTGAATTCAAATCGCTAGACCAAGTCTCACAGAATTACACCAAAATATGGTAGGATCCTCTGTAGATCGTTGGATCTGTACAGTCAGAGAACCGCTCTGATACCAATTGATGGGACTGGTGCGATGGATTCAGAGGGGGGGTGAATGAATCCCTCTTTAAAACATGCCCAATTAAAAACTCATAACAAACAGAGATGCGGAATTAAAACCCATGGGTGCCTTAATCAGCTTAGGTGCACTCTTCGAATGATCAAAGAAAGATCAGATAGATTGTACTTCTAATCTACTCTATATGATCTAAGGAGATGACTCAGTTCATCTAATCAACTTGACTCTATCAAGACCAGAATCAAACACACGGTGTGCAAACCTATCTTTTACTAGATATAAGGTCAGACTATCATGAACGTTCCTAAGCATCCATCTAGCGGAGCAGAATAAACAATCAAACCATAATGGATAGAAGATTTTAAGGTGGTTCGGTCCTCCAGACCTACGTCCACCCCACACTCCAACCAGAGTGTGACTTCCGCTGCCAAACTGCTTGAAAACCGCTGGGCGACACAGCTTGCCTACGCTGACTAACAGCTTACGCCGGGCCTTACAGCTTAGCCGACCGCTGACTAACAGCTTGACCGCTCGGCATTACAGCTTTGCCATCCACTGGGCAATACAGCTTCGCCGTCCAGAGGAACCAATCCTCTGCTACCGTTGAGCGACACAGCTTGCTTTGCTGACTAACAGCTTGAAGAAAGATGAAAAGGAAAACAAACGATCGAAAATCACAACAACTGAAAGCTGAGGAAATTGCAAAATAGATATAGCTCACGTAGGAGCTGACTGGCCTAGATTTGATCCGAGGTCCACTAGGATAAATCTTCAGGAAGCTTCAACCTTCTTCACGGGCTCTCTCTCTCTCTTTCTTTCTTTCTCTTCCTCTTTCTTTTACTTCACTTCTCTTCTCCGCTCCTCTCTCTCTATTTTTCCTCGATCTCACGAACTCTTCTTTTCTTCTACTCTGCTGGTTCTCGTACTCTTCTCTCTGGCTGCACTCAGATGTCTTCTATTCAGCGTTACTCCTTTTGCGCAGAAGAAAGGTCTTATATAAGGCTTCAGTCTGGGGCCCACTAGCTCACACCCTAGGCGTGTGCAGAGAACGTTTCTGCCAGGAAGCTTCAAGAATCTTTCAGCCACATGTCAGAATCTCCATCGTTTAGCTATCCATGTGGCAGCTTCTTAGAATAATGATCAGCCTTGGATCAAGTGCCATTTGATTGTTCTGCTTATATCGCGTGCTCCTGTTCTTCTGATCCTCGTAAGTAAGGTACTCAGGTGCACATAAGATGCTCGAAACATGGTTTTCCTCAATTGATCACTTGCGTTCTTAAGTTCCATATAAATGCATGCACCGACTTAGTTGGTTGTTCCTGGTCGTGCTGGCGAAGGCATTGCACCGACTTACTAGTGTAGTCGTGCTAGCAAAGACGTTGCATTGACTTGCTCGTGCAACAGATGCACTAACTATGAATACGCAGAGTACAAACATTACACAGACCTAATCGAGCCAGAGATGAAAGTTGCACCGACTTAGCTATGCACATGCACATACCTCATGCACTATGCAACATAAAGTGCCCAGTGTTATCTTGCACAGACTCTGCGCGTGCATCAACAAAAGTTGCACCGACTACAACCCTACACTGACCTAGATATGAATTGACATCAACATGCACCGAGGTCGTATGACAGAACTTGCACCGACTATGTGCAAGCGTGCAGCAGCAAGAAGTGCACCGACCTTTTATTGCCTAAGACAAGACTTGCACCGATCGTGTATGTGCAGGATGGCCTATACCTTATATGCATGTGAACAGTGATATGCTCGGACCTCAACCATGTACATAGCTATATGCACAGACTCGAATGTGCACTGACTTGTATGCAAAACCCTCACTTATACACCGACCTTGACCCTATTCTCACCATATGCACAAACTTATATCCAGGTGATGCAGACTTGAACATGTATGCACAGACCTTGTCTAAGCTGGCTATCATGAAGTGCACAGACCTTGAATGCATGCTATCTATACTAGCATTGACCTTGATCTGTTCGATGAAATGCCATGCACCCTGATGAAGTTGTACGCAATATAACATGCAAAAATTAGATGCTCATTCAATCATGTTCATTCAGTCTTTCATACAAACACAGTGTGACTTATAGCGTTTGCTATCATCAAAACCATAGGGGCACAACAAGAATAAGCAAAAAGATTGGATTTTTACTAGTTTATCTCTTAGAGATCGAAATGGGGGGACTAGTAAATGTGTTAAGCACTCTCAGAAGTCGATCTAAGCCTTAACAAGGACTCTAGAATCGATCTAATCCATAAAACCTTAGCTAAAACATATAAATAGACCCTAGTTTTGACCTGCGCGAACACTTACATTGGCTCGCGTGGAACTAAGGTAAGAAGATAGTATTTTGGATAAGTTCCTTGGAACTTTTTGTTCCTTATACATAGGACTAATCTTCCACAAAATTTCATGCTAGGAGATCAACCACACAAGGCGTTTGAAGCTTCCAAAGTTGTTGGTTCGACCATAGTAACCCAGGAATCTTAGCGAAAGTCTACTGAAGATCAGGAGATTAGAACACCAAAACGAGGTAATTAGCCTAAGTGTCTTTAGAACTTTCTGTTCTCCTTAGTTTCACCTTCTTACCCTCAAAATTTCACGTCCTTAGGTCAAGAGATTGAGGAGTTAGAGTGACGTGAAGTTGCTGAAAAATTATAGGAAGGGAAGAACTAGGGCATGGCTTGCAGTCACAAATTGGAAGTTGAAAGCCTAGGAAAGAGGTAGGTCATCTCATGAACGGCAAGAATAGCACGTTAGGAATAAAAGCCCTCTAGTTCTACTTGATTCCATGCACTATAGACCATGAATTTCATCTTTTATTAGAATCATACATACATACATATCTTTAGCCTTAAATGAAGATAAACGATATTTTCTTGTTCATTCACTGCAACCTATGCATCTAGATGGACTATTCTTCATTTTATCATGACTAGAGTAGTTAAGTCTTTTTAAAACATGACATGTTTTCAAAGCATAGTCTTTATCTTTTTACTTTCCTAACAATAGGACTCTAATGGCCTATAGTTAGACCGTCAGAGGGACGTAACGGCCTTACGATAAGCCGTCACACTCCTTGTTATACTTAAGATTCTCTATTAACTCTGACGGACCATAACCGGAGCCTTACAACACTCTAACGGCTCCATGATAAACCGTCACAGCCCTGTGACGTGCCCATGTTCGACCGTCAGAATAACTGTGTTCTATTAACCCGAGACAGAGTTAAAAGTAGTCAAGTTTTCTTACGAATAAGCCTAGTTATCTAAGTTTTGACCTATTTTTCATAACTTTGAGTTAATAAATTGATTCATGTATGTTTAAAGCACTTTTAGTTATTTTAAAGTGCATGTGAACTTCATTGCTAAAACTCTATAGTTTTGTATTAAAACATGATTTTTACTGATGTATTGACGGAGTTTTATCATGGTTTCACATTGTTACACATTCTTTTTGTCTATAGAGTCAATTCTCTAAGTACATGGCATATATTCCGGTATATGACCATTAGTTCACACTTTTACACTATAGGAACATATTCTTGAACTTGAGGACCTCTCTATTGGATATTTCTTCCAATGGACTAGAAAATCTGATTTCAAGGCCTCCGTAATTCTCCGCGAGCCTGGGATTCACACTAGGACGCCAAGTTGGTTGTACCTTTAAAGCCCAATTGTTTAGAAAGCACTATCGATGTTTTCTAGTTTTAAATATGTAACAGCCTAATACTAGACCGTCAGGCTCATCTAACGGTCTAGTATACAACTGTCACATTCACTGAGTCCAATTATTCTTTCTGGATTCAATCTATTGTAACGGCCCATTAATTGACCGTCACAGTTCTTGAGTGATTTAACCCGAGGTTTGACCCAAGGGTTGATATTCTAAAGTTTCTTGATGGATTATTGATGGTCTAGGACTTGTCATATTGTTCAAAGATACTTAATCTTAAATTGTGAAAGTTATGAAATGTACCGTTACGCTGCCGATTTATTTTCATGGCATAACCTAGTTTTAATATGTTCATTGAAATTCTTTAAATCAAATAGAAGCATTCTTGTGATAGATTACTTTATCTTGAACTTATCCTTTGAAATTGTACATTCTTGGCCATATTATTTACATACGTGGAAGTAGCTTGATTTGTAATTGAAGATGCGGACAGAGCATTGATTGTGTTCAAGGGCTCTATGCTAGTCCCCTCGACTGATTGTCGGAACATACTATTATAAACCATGGGGTATGATGCTACTGGCGTTGATTGTGCTGAGAATACTTTCTTGATAAATAAGTGAAGATCCACGGCATCGTGAAGTGAAAATCCACGACACGATATATACACGTACATGACTTTCTAGCTTGTTACATGTTATTCCACAGAAATTCATGAAGTACTTGCTACTAAGTTAAGAGTACATTCTTGATTGATACATGACTTTCTAGTACATTCTTGTTCATGAAAGGCCACATCATATTCTTGTTACATTCATACTTGCTCATTTTATCTTACATGATCGTCTTGTTACCTTGGTTTAATCGCATGACTGATCACATTCGCATGATTGTACCTTATTCTTTAGAGCTAAAATGCTAATTACTTAAATATTGCTAATCATGTTGATGCGAAGATACCTACTGGGCAAGTGTGCTTATTACCTACTTTCCAATCTTTTCAGGAGATGGAAGTGATACGAATTCGGATTCGAGCTATACAAGTAGCGGGTCCGAGAGCGAATGAAAGTCATATCAAAATGAGAGTGAAGACTTAGGAAAGTCAATATTGTTTAGATTGAGCCTTTGTAATTTCCTTTTTCCTTGAGTCTAGTGGAATATTGAAGGTTGAAAGCTATTGTATTTGGATATTTTGATTATTAATTAAATAAAGTTGGAGTTTGATTAAACTGTTGTGTAATTGTATTCTTATGTGTGATTGCCTGGCGCTCTGATCGTTCTTGCTTGCAAGAGGTTTACCATGCCGGCTGTTCGCGCTCCCCGAGTTAGTCTTCCGCTATAAATAAAAGCTCGGGGCGTGACAGGCATGGAGGCACTTAAGGAGGGGGCCGACGAAGGATCATCTGTAAAGTGTTCCATCAAGCGGGATGACCTGTCAAGCTTGATACTTGAGTCTCCTTGCTTCCCGAGGGTTGGCGGGTTCTTGGGAGTCACTTAGCCAAGCCACGTAGGGGGCTCGACAGTCATCGGGTGATGCTTGTACAGTTGCTACGAGCTTGGTTTCCACACTTGGTCGCTCTAACTCTTCGAGTAAGACAGATCGGGTCCCTTTAGAGCTGTTAAAAGAGGCCAGGCGAGAGAGGCCGTCCGCTCGGGAGTTTTCCTCCTGAGCTATTTGGATTACCTGAAAGCTCTCAAAAAGTCGGGGTATCTCTTTCACCATATGAAGGTATTTGACCATTTGTGGCTCTCGAGCTTTGTAGTCCTCATTGATCTGGCTGGCAACTAATTGAGAGTCAGTGTAGATTATGACCCACTCTGCTCCCGGGAGCCTTGCCATCCTGGCCCAGAAATTAGGGCTTCGTATTTGGAGGCGTTGTTGGATGCCAGTAAGTTGAATTTCAAAGTGTATTGGAGCACGACACCTTCTGGAGATGTGATGAAGATGTCGGCACCGCTACCGGTCGAGTTTGAAGATTCGTCCACCAAAAGGTCCCAAGACAGGTCAATTGTTGGCTGGGACGTCTCCCCGGGCGGAACAGGGTTCTCTACAATGAAATTTGCGAGAGCCTATCCCATGATGGCAGTATGGGGTCGGTAAGAAATGTCGTAGGCCCCAAGTAAAATTGCCCATTTAACGAGGCAGCCAAAAGCTTCGAGATGGGCCAAAATGTTCTTTAGAGGTTCGCCGGTCAGCACTACGATGGTGTGTCCTTGGAAGTAGGGCCGAAAGCGCATAGCAAAGGTCACCAACGCTAGCACGAGCTTCTCGGTTACGGGGTACCTCCTCTCGGCCTCAAGAAGCACCTTGCTGACGTAGTATACTGGCCTCTATATTTCTTGGTCGTATGGAACTAGGACCGAGCTTACTGTAGAAGATGTTGTCGAGAGATAGAGATACAGTGTTTCTCCTGGCACAGGCTTCGACAACACCGGAGGTGATGCAAGAAATTCCTTTAGCTCAGTAAATGCCTCCTTACATTCACTATTCCAAGTGAAGGTAGTGGATGCCAATTTTGGTCCTTTAAACAATTTGAAGAAAGGCAGGCATCGCTCTACTGCTCGGGACAGGAAGCGGTTGAGCACAACAATCCTTCCTATTAGCCGTTGAACATCCTTGATGCAGATGGGTGGCCGCATATCTAGGATGGCCTAAATGTTCTCGGGGTTGGCCTCAATCCCTCGTTGCGTCACAGAAAACCTAGGAACTTCCCGGATTTAACTCCAATGGCGCACTTGGCAGGATTAAGCTTCATACTGTACCTCTAGAGGGTGCTGAAGGTCTCGGCCAAGTCAGTGAAATGGTCTTCGACCTTAGGTGATTTGATGAGCATGCCATCGATGTAGGTCTTGACGTTCTGCCCGATCTGGTTTTTGAAGATCTGGTTGACCAGCCTCTGATAAGTTGCTCCGGCGTTCTTTAACCCAAACGACATTCAGGTATAGCAGTACACGCCGAAGTAAGTAATAAAGGTGATTTTTTTGATATCTTCGGGGTTCATCCGGATCTGGTGATATCTAGAATAGGCATCCAGAAAACTGAGAAGTTTGTTACCCAAGGTTGAATCGACAAGTTGATCGATGCTCAGTAACGAACGAATATTATTGAGGTCGGTGAAGTTAACGAGTGTAGCGACCTGGATTCCGGATACCCGGCATACCCGGTAGGACTACCGGATACGCGTGATACCGCATGGAACCCGCGAGGCCTCCCAAGAGCGGGAAAGCTCTGAAGGGAAAAAGGCATGTGTAGAGTACATTGAAGCCACAGAGATAGTACAATAAGCAATTAAATTTCATTAGATAGGTTTGCTAAAGTAGGAGAAATAAAATTACTTTTTAATTAACAGTTTCAAATTAACAATTATATCCCAGAGTCAAGTCCAAAGCTAAAGACAACAAGTCTAGCACAGTACAGTCGACAGAAAGGAAAGACGTACCAAAAGGTCGGGAGAGATCCGACGCAGGTACCAGCTGGCAGCAACGGCACACAATGAGCATGCACACTCCAGGAACCGCAGAGGCAGAAGGTGAAACCCACCTGAAGAGCAGGGGTGAGTCTCTAAACAGAAACTCAGTAGGGGTCACGCGGATCCCCACTGGAAAACACATAGTGCAACGGAAGCAACCGCTAAATAGCCAGTGCAGCAAAGCAGGAAAAGCTACACTACAAAGCTGTAAATAGAATAGGGACAATAGGAGTAGGGAGCAGGCTAAGAGCAAGGGGAGCTCAACCAAAAGTAAGAGCGAGGCCGCAAAACCCAGAACACGGCCACCGAGGAGAACTCGGCACTCTAAGATACTCCAAAAGGCAACAGACGGTCAACCCTAAACTCACACGGTAGGGTACACCAGTCCGTCGGCCAAAACCGAGAAGAGGGCAAAAGCCAACTACACAAATGGAAAAGGTCTAGAAAAGACCTAGACAGATGACAAATAGAACGACTAGAACGTCGTGCACGCCGCCCCACGCACGACCAGAACATCGCGCACGCAACAGGGCACCGACCTCGAGTACAGCCACGAGAGGGCCACTCGTAAAGGTCACAATGCGCAAGAAACACCGAGAGTCACGTGTCACGTGACGGAAGCACCTCCTCACAGAAACAGCCAGCTGCGTCCACTAACGTCTTACGCTGCGCCACAAGTACCTACCTACACACGCCTAAAACGGCGGAGGCCAAGGTACTCAAAACCAAGTCCAAGGAACAACCGCTCCGAGTCCAAGGAGAGGCAGCACCAACAGATGCTGAACCAGAAATAGAACAACAACAAGACAAGTAACTAGTCAGGGTCACGTCCGTCGACATAAGTCCTCAGTCCCTGACAACGTGTGCACACACTGGCTCTAGCCTAAGCCAGGTCCTCTAGCTAGTTTTCTTCCTCGGCAGGACGCTATCGTTGGCTGGGAGCCCACGGAACTAGCTTACAAACTGTGTACGGGAACCCTCCGCTATCCGCAAGCGGGTCGACACTCAAGAGACCAAAGGGTAACAACAAACGGAGGCTCACGAGGCACAAGACTCGAAAACACGAGTGCTAAAGTGCAGACAGCCCACAAACCCTGTCGCACGAACAGACAGCACTCCTGGCAGTACAACCACCACCGAACAGACTCAGGACAAGGCAACTAGACCTACAACGTAACGATCCTTGAGTCGGATGACTCAACGACAAGATCGTCACAAACAGCAGAACAAGCCACCAATCGGTCTAATCCTAAGCTAGAAGAAACAACGCTCCGCAGAAAGCAACACACGGAGACCTGAGGGAACACCAGCAACCCTCAGCACACCTAGACGCGCAAACCCAGGTAAGGCAATACCTCGAGGCATCTAGAACCAGTGTCTCGGACTGGACAGAACTGCCAAGACACGCACACACTAGGTCTCAAGTCAACCCCTGGGTTAGACCGGGTTGACCAGAACCTAACAACAATGCTCGAAAAGTAGGAAAGAGAATCCTACCTCAAGCAAGAAGACTCCTAGCCACCTTACAATGTAGTCCTAGCCCTCATAGGACGTCAGAAGACATCCACGGGACAACGGGCAGACCACAAGGCCAAGCCAAGATAATCAGAAACCGAAAGAACGAAAATCGAAGCACAAGGCATGTAACGCACCACCCTTAGACCGTTACATGAACCTGACGGTCTAAGTCTAGGCCGTTACACTCCACGCGACGGTCGGGAGAGAAGCCGTCACGCACACCGCCCTAACAAACTTCTAGAAACGCAAAGGCATGTAACGGCCAGCACCTGGCGCGTTACACCTGCCTGACGCGCCCGACCGGGGCCGTCAGTGCCAACAACCCTTAAACATAAAACACACGAAGCATGTAATGCGCTAGACGAGGCGCGTTACAACGAACTAACGCATGGGAGCGAGTGCGTTATAGCCACCTGACGCACAAGACCAGGTGCGTCAGGGCGAACACACCCACAACCAAAGCTAGCTGAGAGGCATGTAACGGCCAGCACAGGGCGCGTTACAAACGCCTGACGCACAGGGCCCCCACCGTTATATCCAACGGCGCAGCAACCCAACTCAGCCAACACAGCATGTAACGGCATGGGGCAGGCGCGTTACAAACACCTAATGCACGGGGGAACCACCACCAGAGGCACCGCCTCAAATGGTCAACGTCGGTCAAACAGAATGTAATGGCCAGAACAGGGCGCGTTACATCCATCTAACGCGATGGGTCAAGCACGTTAGAGGAACCGACTTAACCCAAGCAATAAACGACAAAAGAGATATAATGCGCCTCACGGGACGCGTCAGAGAAATGTGACGCGCCAACCCCGGGCCATCACTCTCTCAAAACCCCGAAGAACTCAATCAACCCAGGCAATGTAACGGTCAGTCGTGGGGCCGTCAGAGTAAATGACGGTCCCTGGAACGACCGCCACATCAGCTACCATGGAAAAACAGAGGAATGGCCAAATCGGCCCGTTCCACGCCCCATTAACGCCGAAGCGCCGGGGAAACCAACCCAATCGACGAAAAACAACATAAGGAGGCTAAAAAGCCCACATGTAAGCATCAAAACGCAAGATCCGGGCGATTCCAATGAATCAACCCTAAATGGGTCAACGAGGTTCCCGGGCTCCTACCGGCCTCGAATGACCACCGATCAACACAAAACAAGCATGGATGGGATCCTAACATCCCAACGGTCAGTTCAACACTAACCGAGCAACAAATGGTTGCCGTTTTCCGGCGAACCCTAAAAACTCCGAAAATCACGGTTTAGACTAAACAAGCCCAAACTCGGCAGTTTCCTTGCCGAACGACGTGTAATGGCAGGGAAAATGGAGAGGAAGAAGTGAGGAACCGTCACCCTACCTCCACCGATGAAACCGTGCCTCGAAGGGACTAAACCGCTCCGAAAACCGCACCGCGAACCGAACAGTCGGCTTTGAATCCACCGTTCGGGATCGCACAAAATCCATCTCGATCCTCGCACTATCGCGCACCTCAGCAGCATCTCGTCGTCACCAGCACGCCCCTGCACCCCTCCGTCTGTAGCCGGAGGCGGGAAGGCGGGAGAACGAGAGAGAACGGTAGAGAGAGAGGCGAACGTGCGAATGAGAAGGAGGAGAGAGGAAAATGAAAGAAAAAGAAAAGAAATTAGAAAAATTTCCTAATTTCTGAAAATTCCGAAAATGCGTCAAAAATACACAAATTCAGAAAAATATGTAAAAATAGTCGAAACGACCGGCTCGAAAAGTACATCGTCGCTGTAGCATCCACAAGTTCAAGAACTAACAAACACACTCACCGTAGGGTTCCGTAACTAGTACGAGAGAAAAACCCACACGGCTCGTAAAGATCAACTCGGAAGCCACCAAAGCGAACCGAAACTCACCGAAACCAATCCAAAAGATCCAATGAAGATCCAGGAAGACCTACCAAGGATCCAGGGCATTACATCCTCCCCTCCTTTAAGAAATTTCACCCTCAAAATTAAGGACTAACAAAGGAGAAACATGGAAGAACAACCCAACAACACAACCTCAAAAATAACACAAATCTCGAGAAACACAATTCAGAGGAACATTGTCAGACCATAATTATGAGCAAAAGCTCTGGATCGAGCACGACACAAGTGAACACAAGTCCGACACCTCCAAAACAGGGCAACGTCATTTACGTCTCACAAAACAGGAGACACGACTACCACAACAACAAACAACCGATCGAGAAACACAATGACGACACGGCAAGCGGCAGCTTACGCAAGGAGACACAGTCCTCACAGCTGACGGCTCAACCACATCATAGGCTCCAGTGCCAAAGGCGACAGGGAACACCTGGCACACAGGACACCAACGACAACACTGGACCACAACCACAATCAAGTTAGTCCTCATTCAGATATCACGTTTGATCGAGTCGCAAGCTAACTCCCAGGAAGAAGAGTACAGCAAAGCTGACCGACAAGACAATGGTCCAAGACAGAGACACATAATCATAGAGAAACAGCGCCAAAACAACAACAATAGCAACACTCACAGAATTACGGTTCCGTTCCAAACACAGAACCAAGGAGCACATCTGCAAGTAGGGTCACATCAAGGCACAGGAACAGCTGAGCTCACGACCACAAGAGACGGGTCACACATCAGACTGCTCACCAAGAAAAGACCCACGACAACGAGAAACCACAATCTCAGGGAACGCACCTCAAGGACCACCAACACGCCTCGAGAGCACAACACCCAAGAACAGAAATGCAGAGCGAAGGGTACTCAATTAGTTGGAATGCCGACAAATTCCCCAACACTCGCAAATGCCAATGCCAACACCAGAAAAACACCAACAATGGCATGGCAACAGACGACATCGAGGCACAAGAAGCCAAGATGAAGTCACAGCGAGAAAGAACAAACCTCTCGACCAGTGGGTAGCCAACCCACATGCTTCCGCTGCACTCTCAACAACGTGCACAGGCAACCGGACAACCTCGGTAGTCGTACCTCAGCACACACCAAGCACCTTCGCAATCAACAAAGATCACAAATCACACGCCACGAGTACCGATCCCGCGAACAACCGATCACAAGGAGCCTAAGCGCAACAAGGGAAGAGCACCAGCTTCAGCACAAAGCACAAGGAAATCATCAATCTCAGCTTACCTTCACGTCCTGAAAATGATAAATGAGCCTTCACGATACATCGGCCGCTGGACACGGCACGACAATACGGTACACAACAGCTCTTAACACCATCATGGAGTCCAAAGCTAAGCAACCGTAAGGCAGAGAGCAGTTCAGGCTCAAAACAAAGCTGTCCACACTTAAGCAGACACAGGACAAAGGCATCACCAAGACAGCAATCCCAAGGCAAGCCTCAAAAAAGATTCCACCAGAAGGGATAGGAAGCTAGAAGCTCAACCATAAAAGTTCACCAGGAAGGGAAAATCCTAGCTTGCCTGAGCAACTTCTCCAACACGGAATCTAATCGAGCACTTCAACAGAAGCAAAACACATCAGGAGCGGAACAGACTCAAGCCGGGACGACCAAGACAACATAAGAACGTGTACGGTCATCAAACCAAGGCCAAAGGTCAACAACAACATGAACAACTTACAAGAAAATCCTCGAGCAATGTACTGCAGATTCAAGCCTTCCGGCGAACACTGCCAAGTACAACATGATCGAAACAAATGCAACAATGAAAAGAGACACCTCGTCACTTCCTGACGAGAGCAGGACCATCTCGTACAGTGCTAGAACAGCACGCACAAGACAACACATAGAAAACAAAGCGACAAAAAAAATGGCAAACCACAGCCAGCTGAAGACTTTACTAGACCTTCACGACTCTGGAAACTGTATATCTCATATTCCCATGTACTTCACACGACAATGCTCTGATAGCTCAGAAAAGAACTCCGAACATCTCAGAACACTGCTCTGATACCATTCTGTAGCGACCCGGATTCCGGATACCTGCCATACCCGGTAGGACTACCGGATACGCGTGATACCGCATGGAACCTGCGAGGCCTCCCAAGAGCGGGAAAGCTCCGAAGGGAAACAAGCACATATAGAGTACATTGAAGCCACAGAGATAGTACAGTAAGCAATTAAATTTCAATAGATAGGTTTGCTAAAGTAGCAGAAATAAAATTACTTTTTAATTAATAGTTTCAAATTAACAATTATATCCCAGAGTCAAGTCCAAAGCTAAAGACAACAAGTCTAGCACAGTACAGTCGACAGAAAGGAAAGACGTACCAAAAGGTCGGGAGAGACCCGACGCAGGTACCAGCTGGCAGCAACGGCACACAATGAGCATGCACACTCCAGGAACCGCAGAGGCAGAAGGCGAAACTCACCTGAAGAGCAGGGGTGAGTCTCTAAACAGAAACTCAGTAGGGGTCACGCGGATCCCCACTGGAAAACACACAGTGCAACGGAAGCAACCGCTAAACAGCCAGTGCAGCAAAGCAGGAAAAGCTACACTACAAAGCTGTAAATAGATTAGGGACAACAGGAGTAGGGAGTAGGCTAAGAGCAAGGGGAGCTCAACCAAAAGAAAGAGCGAGGCCGTAAAACCCAGAACACGGCCACCGAGGAGAACTCGGCACTCTAAGCTACTCCAAAAGGCAACAGACAGTCAACCCTAAACTCACACGGTAGGGTACACCAGTCCGTCGGCCAAAACCGAAAAGAGGGCAAAAGCCAACTACACAAATGGAAAAGGTCTAGAAAAGACCTAGACAGAAGACAAACAGAGCGACTAGAACGCCGTGCATGCCGCCCCACGCATGACCAGAACATCGCACACGCAACAGGGCACCGACCTCGAGTACAGCCACGAGAGGGCCACTCGCAAAGGTCACAATGCACAAGAAACGCCGAGAGTCACATGTCACGTGACGGAAGCACCTCCTCACAGAAACAGCCAGCTGCGTCCACTAACGTCTTACGCTGCGCCACAAGTACCTACCTACACACGCCCAAAACGGCGGAGGCCAAGGTATCAAAACCAAGTCCAAGGAACAACCGCTCCGAGTCCAAGGAGAGGCAGCACCAACAGATGCTGAACCAGAAACAGAACAACAACAAGACAAGTAACTAGTTAGGGTCACGTCCGTCGACGTAAGTCCTCAGTCCCTGACAACGTGTGCACACACTGGCTCTAGCCTAAGCCAGGTCCTCTAGCTAGTTTTCTCCCTCGGTAGGACGCTATCGTTGGCTGGGAGCCCACGGAACTAGCTTACAAACCGTGTACGGGAACCCTCCGCTATCCGCAAGTGGGCCAGCACTCAAGAGACCGAAGGGTAACAACAAACGGAGGCTCACGAGGCACAAGACTCGAAAACACGAGTGCTAAAGTGTAGACAGCCCACAAACCCTTTCGCACGAACAGACAGCACTCCTGACAGTACAACCACCGCCGAACAGACTCAGGACAAGGCAACTAGCCCTACAACGTAACGATCCTTGAGTCGGACGACTCAATGACAAGATCATCGTAAACAGCGGAATAAGTCGCCAATCGGTCTAATCCTAAGCTAGAAGAAACAATGCTCCGCAGAAAGCAACACACGGAGACCTGAGGGAACATCAGCAACCCTCAGCACACCTGGACACGTAAACCGAGGTAAGACAATACCTCGAGACATCCAGAACCAATGTCTCGGACTGGACAGAACCGCCAAGACATGCACACACTAGGTCACACGTCAACCCCTGGGTCAGACCGGGTTGACCAGAACCTAACAACAATGCTCGAAAAGTAAGAAAGAGAATCCTACCTCAAGCAAGAAGACTCCTGGCCACCTTACAACGTAGTCCTAGCCCTTATAGGATGTCAGAAGACATCCACGGGACAACGGGCAGACCACAAGGCCAAGCCAAGACAATCAGAAATCGAAAGAATGGAAATCGAAGCACAAGGCATGTAACGCACCACCCCTAGACCGTTACATGAACCTGACGGTCTAAGTCTAGGCCGTTACACTCCACGCGACAGTCGGGAGAGAAGCCGTAACGCACACCGCCCTTACGAACTTCTAGTAACGTAAAGGTGTGTAACGGCCAGCACCTGGCGCGTTACACCAGCCGGACGCGCCCGACCGGGGCCATCAGGGCCAACAACCCTTAAACACAAAACACACGAAGCATGTAACGCGCTAGACGAGGCGCGTTACAACGAACTAACGCATGGGAGCGAGTGCGTTATTGCCATCTGACGCACAAGACCAGGCGCGTCAGGGCCAACACACCCACAACCAAAGCTAGCTGAGAGGCATGTAACAGCCAGCACAAGGCGCGTTACAAATGCCTGACGCACAGGGGCCCCACCGTTATATCCAACGGCGCAGCAACCCAACTCAGCCAACACAGCATGTAACGGCCTGGGGCAGGCGCGTTACAAACACCTAACGCACGGGGGAACCACCGCCAGATGCACCACCTCAAATGGTCAACATCGGTCAAACGGAATGTAACGGCCAGAACAGGGCGCGTTACATCCATCTAACGCGCTGGGTCAAGCACGTTAGAGGAACCGACTTAACCCAAGCAATAAACAACAAAAGAGATATAACGCGTCTCATGGGATGCGTCAGAGAAATGTGACGCGCCAGCCCTGGGCTGTCACTCTCTCAAAACCCCGAAGAACTCAATCAACCCAGGCAATGTAACGGTCAGTCGTGGGGCCGTCAGAGTAAATGACGGTCCCTGGAACGACCGCCACATCAGCTACGGCGGAAAAACAAAGGAATGGCCAAATCGGCCTATTCCACGCCCCATTCACGTCGAAGCGCAGGGGAAACCAACCCAATCGATGAAAAACAACATAAGGAGGCTGAAAAGCCCACATGCAAGCATCAAAACGCAAGATCCGGGCGATTCCAACGAATCAACCCTAAATGGGTCAACGAGGTTCCCAGGCTCCTACCGGCCTCGAATGACCACCGATCAACACAAAACAAGCATGGATGAGATCCTAACATCCCAACGGTCAGTTCAACACTAACCGAGCTACAAATGGTTGCCATTTTCCGGCGAACCCTAAAAACTCCAAAAATCACGGTTTAGACTAAACAAGCCGAAACTCGGCCGTTTCCTTGCCGAACGATGTGCAATGGCAGGGAAAATGGAGAGGAAGAAGTGAGGAACCGTCACCCTACCTCCATTGAAGAAACCGTGCCCCGAAGGGACTAAAACACGCTGAAGACCATGCCGCGAACCGAACCGTCGGCTTTGAATCCACCGTTCGGGATCGCGCCAAATCCATCTCGATCCTCGCACTATCGCGCACCTCAGTAGCATCTCGTCGTCACCAGCACTCCCCTGCACCCCTCCGTCTGCAGCCGGAGGCGAGAAGGCGGGAGAATGAGAGAGAATGGGAGAGAGAGAGGCGAACGTGCGAATGAGAAGGAGGAGAGAGGAAAAGGAAAGAAAAAGAAAATAAAATCTGAAAATGCGCCGAAAATGCACAAATTCAAAAAAATATGCAAAAATAGTCGAAACGACCGGCTCAAAGAGTACATCGTCGCTGTAGCATCCACGAGTTCAAGAACTAACAAACACACTCACCGTAGGGTTCCATAACTAGTACGAGAGAAAACCCACACGGCTCGTAAAGCTCAACTCGGAAGCCACCAAAGCGAACCGAAACTCACCAAAACCAATCCAAAAGATCCAATGAAGATCGAGCAAGACCTACCAAGGATCCAGGGCATTACAACGCGCATCCGCCATTTGTCTGGAGTTTTCGGCACCAAGACGACATTAGCGAGCCAAGTCAGGTAAAGGTATGGGCCGAATAGCCCAGTTTTCTTTCCCTTGTTGATTTGCTCCTTAATGATTGCTTATTTTGTAATAGCGTGCTTTCGTGATTAAGGTGGTGCATTACTGTCTCCTCGGGGATTCCGGGAAGATCCTCATCAAACCAAGCAAAAACATGAACATACTCCGAAAGGAAATTCTTGCATTGAGCTTGTACTCCATGTAGTAAATCAGCCCCGATCTTCACTTCGAGGGCCAGGTCATCCTTAAGGAAAATCGACAACAATTCCCCTCTAGGCTTGCCTGCCGCCGCCCTATCCTCGATCGCCCTAAGCCCCTTACCTTTGTCCTCTGGCCCTACGGCTTCTGCCAAGATTACATAGCACCTTCTAGCCGTTGCTTGGTTACCTCGGACTTCCCTAGTGCTAATTTTTGTGGGAAGCTTCATTTTTTGGTGGTAAGAGGAGGGCACTACCTTTATCCGGTCGAGGATACCTCGACCGAAGATGGCGTTATAGGTCGATATTTCCTTAACCACCATGAAGTTTGCCATGAAAGTTATGGCTTTGGGAGGGGTACCGAGGTTAACGGGCAGGCTTAGGGCTACCTCGGGATAAGTTGCCTGGCCACTGAACCCACAGAGGGGGGTTCGAATCGGACACAGTCTTGACGGATTTTCACCCATCTTCAGTAAACACTCGAACGATAGAACGTCGGGGGCACTGCCATTATGCACTAAGATCTTATCTACGTTACAATGATTTATAGTGGCCGAGATTACAAGAGTGTCATCGTGCGGGGTGATCACCCCTTGCAGGTCTGGGTCAGAAAAAATCAAGGCATGTTGATCATTTGGCGGAGGCGGATGTAGAAACTCGATAAATTAAAATGAAAAATAATTTTTTTCAATAAATTATATAATTAAAATCTTCACGAAATAATTAAATTATATTTTACTATATGAAATAAACTTGATAAATGTATTTACTTGAATTTACTTAAGGTAAATAGAAATTAAATACTCTAACCCTAGAAAAATCATAGTAAGCCCAATAAAAGTCTATATAATGGATTAGGATTTCAATTGGCCCATTGGATAATCCGTAATGGGCTGAATTAATGGTTAAAGGATTCAATAAAGGTTAAATTAACCTTAAATTCGTAACATGTGTTTAATATGACATTTAAGGGATTAAAATAACTCCATTTCTAGAAGATTGACTCAAGAATCAACGCTTACCTACTAGCCACCTTAGACCAGTCGTTTTTGCATTGGTTTCACACCAAATTAAGGCTAGATTAAGAGGAGAAGTTGGAATTTTCTTCTAATTCGGAGTTCATAGGTTTGGTAAAATTAGGTAAGGAATCTTGACAAATTTGGACAAGTTTTGGCTATAAATAGGACCCTATTCGACCCTCAAATCATCCTTGGTGGCCTAGGCTATGCTGCTGTGGAGATTGGAGGGGATTTGAAGGGAAGATTCAGAGATCAAAGGGCTTTCTTATTATTGAGGCTATTTTTCTACCTCTTCCTTAGATCTGCTCAGAGGTAGGTGTCTCTCAGACCAAATCTTAATTAAATCATGCCACCTTGTTCAATTTTCTTGTGCTCTTTCTATTGATACATGTTTTCCTAAATTTCATTAAGGAATGAGCAAGTTATGGTCATTTTACTAGAGGGGTATTTCCATTTTTCCACGGGACCAGAACGCGCTGCCCATTAGGGGCGCGTTCATGAACGCGCTGCCCCGACATGGCGCGTTCCTACAGACCCAATTTCCCGTCGTCCACGTTTCAAAAAAATATATATTAATATATATATATATATATATATATCTAGATCGCGCTACCCAAGGCTAGCGTGATCTTTAGATTGCGCTGAACGAGCTAGTCAAGGCTAGCGCGTTAAAAAAAAATACCCGAAATGCCTGGGGGTCAGTCAAAACAATTTCAAAAAAATATTCTTGAGAACACGCCCAGAGTACCAACCAACCTCACCTCGGTTCGGTTCAGTTCGGCGGCTCGGCTCCCACATCTTATGCCCTTTGGGTCCTGACCCAAAGGTGAACTCTCTGACATATAAAGCCAATGAAGTTTTTCTAACTTCCAATGTGGTACTAAAGTTTAGTCACTATACAATAGGAATTATAGCATTTGGAATCCACATTAATTGTAAGCATTAAGTCACCAAAAATAAGAAAAAGTAATATTAGCATGTTTGAATTTTTACAGCATGTTAAAAATTATTTTTGTAGAATAAAAATTATTTTTTTGCATGTAAAAATCTATTTTTACCAGATTATTAGTAAACTAATACATGAAAAATATTTCCAGCATGTTAAAAATTACATCCAGCATGATAAAATTATTTCCAGAATGGTAGAATTATTTTTAGCATGTCAGAACTATTGTCAGCATATTAAAGCTATTTAAAAACTATTTTTCAACATGATAAATCTATTTTCCCATCAAATAATTAGTAAATAAATATAAAAAAAGTATTTTCAGCATGATAAAAATTTATTTTGTTATCAGAGAATTTCTGTAATCAGCATGGTAAACTTCTTTTTTATCATCTCATCAGTAAGTTAATGTATGAGAATTATTTTAGCATGTTAAGTATTAATTTTAGCATGTTAAATATAAATTTTCAGTATGATAAAATTACACTCAGTATGATAAAATTATTTCTAGCATGTTAAAATTACTTTAACATGTTAGAATTATTTTCAGCATGATGAAACTATTTTTATCATAATAAATCTATTTTCTTAAGCATGAAAATCTATATTTATCATAATATCAGTAAATAAATATATGAAAATTACCTATGGTATGTAAAAATCTGTTTTATCATGTTATCAGTAAATTGGTGTTTAAAAATTACTTTTTAGCATGTTAAATTATTTTCTGCATGATAAATCTATTATTCTATCTTATTATCATTTATCTTATCTTATTATCATTAAAAATATCAATAATATGTGAAATCATGATTTTAATTAAAAATTATATACAATTTACCTAAAAAATAATATTTCTAAATTTTAACAGAATTAAGAATAAATTCTCAAATGATTTCGTGAACATGGTGCTTACCTACATCACGTTCATAACAGAATTTCGATTGACTATAAAATCTGCGTTTTGGCTAAACTAAAATACCTCTAGGATATAAAAATTTCCTGAAAACATGCCTAAAGGCTTGTTAAATTAATTGAACATAAGATTAAATTATGAAATTAAAATAATTCTATTAGTTCTATTTACTTGAATTTTCTTCCTAGTTACTGTTCGTTCTTGAATTCCACGACTTAATGTCGTTAAACATGATGCCTTAAAATTATTATTCACTTCTCTTGCAACTTCTGAGATTTTTGCCAGATATGTACTTTTTACAAATGATCTTATTCTTGAAATTCATTGGCCATAGTGTTAAGTGGATGTCTAAACGTACTTGGGATCTTATGATCCACCGACCCAATGCCTGACATTAATGGGGCCCGGTCTGGTCCTAGGAGGAGCGCCCGAAAGTACTTGTGCCCATGGGAGTTGATTGACAACGGTGTGACATTGCACCGAAGTGCATGACTTTTTAGATTTTTACGGTATTCCACTATTCGTACCTGTTACTTGTTTACATGATTACTTGAAAATTACATGAATTACCTGACTTGCGTGAAATGGCCAATTACATGGAATTCTTTACTTATTCAAAGTTATTACTTGAAAAATTCTCTTGATAACCTGTTATCTCAATTACTTGGAAATCTCACTCATGTTACACACTTTTCGATGTAACTTGGAAAGACTATTGAAATTGTTAAACACTTAAAGATTGCCTAGTTTTAGAGATATAAAATCCTACTGAGCTTTTTGCTCACCCTACGTTTTGGTTAAATTGTTGCAGGAAATGACATTGAACAAGGGAATGGACAAGAGTGAAAGAGTGATTCTCTTTTCCCTAGGATTTATGTAGATCATTAGTGTTTTACAAGAATCATGTACTTTGGGTTTGGAAGTTTGTAATTTACCTTTATGTCTTATGAATTAGCAATGTAAACCTCTATTTTGATGGACTAAAAGTATCATTTTCTCATCAGTCTTTGTCTTAGAATTAAATTTATACATGCTCTGATCGACACGCTTGATTACGACTCGCTCACGCCCTCGATATTCTGCGTCGGGGCATGACAGTCTTTGTGGTATCAGAGCCTAGGTTATATAAAACTTAGGATTCTTAAACTTAGGTTAGGTTTTAGATCAATATCTAGAAATTGGATAGGAAACTCTGCCATGGCCGGTCCCAAGCCCGGATGAGAAAAGAGGAGGGTTTACGTTAGGTCGACAGCCAGCAGTAAAATTTTGTCACATCTCCAACATGAATTCTGATCCAAATACATTATGTGCTAATGCTAGGGCGTTCCCCGTAAGCGACGCGTTACATCGGAACCCGGATGGAATGACAAGTGAGCAAGGGCTAGCTAGGGCGTTCCCCGTAAGCGACGCGTTACATCGGAACTCGGATGGAATGACAAGTGAGCAAGGGCTAGCTAGGGCGTTCCCCGTAAGCGACGCGTCGCAATGGCGCCCGATTGCGGTGTCAAATAGGCAAGGGTTCTCGTGTGGGGTTTGACGTACACGGGTAAAGAAGCAAGTCCAAAAACATAGGATCCGTCTAGCTACTTGGAATATAGGAACTTTAACGGGTAAGGGTTTAGAATTAGTTAAGTTAATGAAGGACAGGAGGGTTAACATAGCTTACATACAAGAAACTAGGTGGAAAGAACATAAAGCTAAAGACATTGATGGATATAAAATTTGGTATACGGGTAATAATAACTCTAGAAATGGTGTTGCTATAATAATAGATAAAAACTTAAAAGATAGAGTTGTGGAAGTAAATAGATTAGGGGATAGACTAATGTTAATTAAACATATCTTAGGTGAGGATATTTTGAATATAATTAGTGCATATGCACCTCAAGTAGGATTAGAAGAGAGCATTAAAAAGTAATTTTGGGAGGCTATTGATAGTTTGATCCAAAATATCCCTAGTGAAGAGAGAATCTTTATTGGAGGGGATCGTAATGGTCATGTGGGTATAGATAATAGAGGCTATGAGAGGATTCATGGAGGACTTGATTTTGGCAATAGAAATCATATGGGTAACACTATTCTTGATTTTGTTGTGGCCTATGATCTAGCAATTACTAATACCTTCTTTAAGAAAAGGGACGAACACTTAATAACATACAAGAGTGGAACACATAAAAGTCAAATTGACTATTTTCTCATAAGGAAGGTCGATAGAGTTTTATGTAAAGATTACAAAGTTATTCCTGGTGAGAGTCTAGCCCCTCAACATAGGTTGTTAGTAATGGATGTCACTATCCCCAAATTCAAAAGAAAGATCATTATAAATAATTATTCCAAGATTAAATGGTGGAATTTAAAAGGTAAAAGTTTAGAAACATTTAAAAATCATCTATTAAAAGAAAATATCTAGAATTTAGAACAAGAAACTAATGTAATATGGAATACTGTTACAAATTATATAACGAGGGTTGCAAAATAACTCTTAGGCGAATCTAAAGGTAAAAAGAATTTAGACAAAGGGACTTGGTGGTGGAGTGAGGAAATCTAAAATACCATTAGAGTAAAAAAAGAATGCTTTAAAGTTTGGCAAACTAACAAAAATGATCAAACGCTAGAAGCCTATAAAATCGCTAAAAAGAGAGCTAAGAAAATAGTTAGCGAAGCTAAATCAAAGGCATTTAAAGATTTATATAATAAATTAGGAACCCGAGAGGGTGAAAAGGACATATTTAAACTTGCTAAATTAAGAGAAAGGAAAACTAGAGATTTAGATCATGTTCGGTGCATTAAAGGTGAAGATCAAAGGGTTTTAACTAAGAATCTTGAGATTAAAGGGAGGTGGCATAGCTATTTTCAGAAGTTACTTAATGGAGATTCCGTCAAGGATTTATCTTTAGAAGGTACCCAAGAGTCCACAACATTTGATAAATATCAATATTTCAGGCGTATTAAGATGTCAGAAGTGGAGGATGCTTTAAGGAAAATGAAAGTGGGCAAGGCCTTAGGACTAGATGGCTTACCTATTGAAGTATGGAAAGGCCTAGGAGATATTGGTATTCAGTGGCTAACTAAATTTTTTAATAAAATTTTAAAGGAACGGAGAATGCTAGAAGTTTGGAGAAAAAGTGTTGTAGTTCCTTTCTATAAAAATAAAGGAGATATTCAAAGTTGTAATAATTATCGTGAAATTAAGCTTATGAGTCATACTATGAAACTTTGGGAAATAGTAATTGAAAAACGTCTCCGATGTATGACTACTGTATCAGAAAATCAGTTTGGTTTTATGTCAAATAGATCTACTACAGAAGCTATTTTCTTACTACGGCAGCTAATGAAGAAGTATAGAGAGATGAGAAAAGATTTGTATATAGTTTTTCTGGATTTAGAGAAGGCGTACGATCGAGTACCGAGAGAATTGATTTGGTGGACATTAAGAAAGAAAGGAATCTCTCAAGGATATGTTGATTTGATTAAAGATATGTACGGCGGTGCTATTACTAATGTTCTAACTATTGTTGGGGAGACTGGTGAATTTCCCGTTTCTATAGGTTTGCATCAAGGTTCTGCAATAAGTCCGTATCTCTTTGCCTTAGTTATGGATGGAGTAACTAAACAATTGCACGATGATATCCCTTGGTGTATGCTATTTGCAGACGATATTGTTTTAATTGATGAGAGTATTGATGCTCTAAATGCTAAGTTAGAGCGTTGGAGACTTACTTTGGAGTCTAAAGGTTTTAAAATTAGTAGGAGTAAGTCAGAGTTTATGCACTGTAATTTTAGTAATGGGAGAGTGGTTCAGGAAGACATGGTTCTAATTGATGGACATAACATTCCGAAGAGTAGTAGCTTTCGATATTTAGGGTCTATCATACAAGAGAATGGGGAGATTTATGATGACGTTACACATAGGATTAAGGCAGGCTGGTTAAGATGAAGAAGTGCATTAGGTGTCCTTTATGATCGTCGTATGCCTGTGAAACTCAAAGGGAGGTTTTATAGAACGGCTGTGAGACCTGCTTTGTTATATGGTATCGAGTGTTGGGCAGTACGAAAGGAACACATCCACAAAATGTGTGTAGCAGAGATGAGGATGTTGAGATGGATGTGTGGCAAGATTAAGAAAGCCAAGATTAGGAATGAGCGCATCCGTAAGGACTTAGAGATAGCTCCAATTGATAGCAAAATGAGAGAAAATAGACTCAGGTGGTTTGGACATGTGTTTCGTCGTCCTAACTCAGCCCTGGTTAAAAGATGTGACCAAATCTTAGTGGATGTTAGTAAAAGAGCTCGAGGAAGGCCTAAAATGAGATGGTGCGATGTTATTAGGAAGGACATTAGTTCCTTGAGTTCAAATATGAATATTGCACTTGATAGAAATCTTTGACGGAACAAGATTCATGTAGCCCACCCCAATTAATTGGGATAAGGCTCTGATGATGATGATGATGATGATGATCTAGAAATTAGATAGGTCTTAAAACCTTCCCGATAAGATTGGGTAGAAATACGGGTTAAGTTTTAAGAAAAAGGGAATTATCAAGAAATAAATACCAAAACAAAAATAATAAACCTTGGAATTATGGTTTCAGGCTAATTCTCGCAAATGGCCGCCGAGAGAGCTCAATGGCCCGAGATACAGCGCACCGTTCAAGGCTTAACCCAAGCCCTCCAGCAGGTTGCTCAGGGAGGAGCAAACCGAGGAGTTGGTGATTTGTATAGAAATTTTTGAAGCATGAACCCTCCCAAGTTCGCTGGATCTACGGATCCGGATGAAGCCGAACACTAGATTAAGGAGATCGAGAGGATATTCTGAGTTATGCAATGTGCTGACGAGGAAAAGGTCATACTCGTTACTTTCCAACTGGAAAGAGATGCCCGTACCTGGTGGGAATCTGTCGAAGCTACTTTACCACACGACCAAATTCTATGGGAAGAGTTCGTGGAATACTTCAATAGTAAATATTTTTCCGACCGAGTGCAAGAAAGGACGGCCGCCGAATTTGCGGCTTTGAAGCAAAGGGGTTTATCGGTAGCCGAATATGAAGTTCAATTCTCAAGATTATCTCGGTACGATCCACATCTCGTGCAAGGGTACCGACAAAATGAAGGCAAGGAGGTTCTTAAATGGCTTAAGGCCTCAATATATTACTCAACACGCCCCGATGGATATCCAAATTTATTCTGATGCGGTACAGAGAGCACAACTCCTAGAAGATGCAACGGAGTTATCGGATCGCATCCGAGGAAGGGAAGCCAAGAGAGAGCAAGTTACTGGGTTCGGAAGTTTCAAACCTTCGTTCGGGAAGAAATGACGGGCGTAACTTCAGGAAGGATGGGTGAAATTTCAACAAGGGTGGACGTAACTTTTAAGGGGACAAGAAGTCAAGAACCTTTGACTAGCAAATTATTCCTTTCTCTATGTCATCAAAGGAATTATGTAAATTCTACGAGAAACCCGGACACAAAGCCGAGGAATGTTGGAGAAAGCTCGGCGCATGTCTTCAATGCGGGAGTCGGGAGCATACGATCCCGAATTGTTCTCTTCTCAACGAGCAAGCTTCACCGGAGAAGCTTCCACCTATTGTCAAAAAGTAAGGAAGACTTCAAGCTCTTATGGATGCGGAATCTACCGAAGAAGGAGGCGTCATGGAAGGTACTCTTTCTGTGTACTCAAGGCATGCCTCTATCTTATTTGACACCGGAGCTACGCATTCATTTATATCTAGAAGATTTGATGGTCTTTTATCTATGAAGCCTGTTCCATTAGATTCTACACTCACTATTACTACCCCTATTGGAACGGGAATGGAGATTAATCATTTCTATCCTGCTAGTGAAGTTCTAATTAGCGGTTATAACTTACCCTCTGATTTGGTATGCATGGAGATAGACGAATATGATGTTATATTGGGTGCCGATTGGCTATCTGCACATGGTGCTAGTGTCAACTGTAAGTTGGGTATGGTAACTTTTATGGGTTACCCCAACCTCTTATTTTCTGATATCAGGCATTCTAGACACATATCTCTCATTTCGGCCCTCAAAGCCAAGAAATTATTAAGGAAGGGTTATGCCAATTTCTTAGTTTCTATCACTATGACCGAGCACACGGAACCCGTTCTAAAGGACATTCCTATCGTTCGGGATTATTCTGATATATTTCCAGACGAGTTGCCTGGTATTCCTCCAGAGAGAGAAGTTATCTTCTCTATTGATTTACTTCCGGGAGCTGCACCAGTTTCTAAAGCTCCATATCGGATGCCTGCCGTCGAAATGAAGGAGTTAAAGGAATAACTATTTGAGTTATTAGAAAAGGAGTTTATCCGACCAAGTACTTTACCTTGCGGAGCCCCGGTTCTCTTGGTTAAAATAAAGGATGGTTCGATGAGACTATGTGTTGATTATCGACAATTGAATCAACTCACCATCAAGAATAAATATCCATTGCCGAGGATTGATGAATTATTTGACCAGATTTCTGGAGCTCGATATTTCTCAAAGATCGATCTTCAATCAGGTTATCATCAATTAAAGATCAAGGAAGGGGATATTCACAAGACTGCATTTCGGAGTAGGTATGGGCATTACGAGTTCACCGTTATGCCTTTTGGCCTATCAAACGTGCCTGCTACATTTATGCAATTAATGAACAGCGTATTCCGACGATACCTCGATAAATTTGTGGTTGTCTTCATTGGCGACATTTTGATCTACGCCAAGTCAAAGGAAGAACATGAAGAACATCTTAAGAAGGCCCTTCAATTATTAAGAGATCACAAGCTTTATGCCAAATTAAGCAAGTGTGATTTCTGGTTGGAGGAAGTTTCTTTTCTCAGTCACATAATTTTCGGAACGGTATCGATGTCGATCCTTCAAAGGTCGAGGCCGTAAAGATCTGGGAAAGACCTACTAGTGTGACGCAAATCCGAAGCTTCTTGGGATTGGCTGGATATTGTCAAAGATTTATCGAGAACTTCTCCAAGATTGTGGTATCTTTGAAAAGATTGATAAGAAAGGAGAATTTGTTTATATGGTCCGAAGAATGCGAGAAGAGCTTTCAAACTTTAAAAGATTGTCTGACGACTGCCCCTATTCTCACATTACCTATGGAAGGAGGAGGATTCGAAGTGTATGCTGATGCATCCGGAATTGGCCTAGGTTGCGTATTAATGCAACATGGTAAGGTTATAGCCTATTCTTGAAAGTAATTAAAGAAACACGAGGAAAATTACCCCGTGCATGACCTAGAGCTGGTAGCTGTGGTCTTTGCTTTAAAGATCTGGCAACATTATCTCTATGGCGAAGCCTTTATTGTGTATTTCGATCACAGGAGTCTCAAATATTTATTCTCTCAAAAGGAGCTCAACATGAGACAAAGATGATGGTTGGAATAATTATAGGAGTTTGATTTCTCTATACAATACCACCCTGGGAAAGGCAATGCCGTAGCTGAAGCTCTTAGCCGGAAGCCAATGGCCTTATTATCAAGTTTGATGGTTAAAGAATGGCATCTCCTTGAAGAAATGGTAAATTTAAACCTCAATGTAGAGGAGAAGAAAGACAGAGTGTTTATTGCAAATATTCGACTCCAACCCGAGTTACTCTCGAAAATCAAAGAACGGCAAGATGATGATCCGATGATCGTTGAAATTAAATAGAAACTAGATCAACAACCGGATTTCCTTCGGGCTGACGATGGAAGGTTATTATTCAAAGGAAGAACTTGCATACCCGATTGTTCTACCATCAAGGGTAAAATCTTGGAGGAAGCACATTGGTCAAGGTACACTATTCACCCGGTGCTACAAAAGTGTACCAAGACCTCAAGAGAACTTTCTAGTGGCCTAACATGAAAAGAGAGGTAGCCGAGTTCGTAAGTCGATGCTTGGTATGTCAACAAGTTAAAGCTGATCACCTCAAACCGGTTGGTAAACTCAAACCTCTCGAAATACCGGAATGGAAATGGGATAGTATCGGAATGGACTTCATAGTTGGATTATTGAAGACCCGAAGTGGTTTTGATGCTATATGGGTAATTGTGGACCGGTTAACCAAGTCCGCTCACTTTTTACCTATCAAGACTAAATGGACCGTGGATGTTCTAGCCGTCTTATATATCAAAGAGATCGTAAGGCTACATGGTATTCCAAGTTCTATTATTTCGGATCGAGATCCGAGATTCACCTCACTTCTAGAAAGGTTTGAAATCATCTTTGGGTACTAGGCTAAGATTTAACACTGCTTTTCACCATCAGACTGATGGACAAACCGAGAGGACAAATCAGATTATTGAAGATATGTTGAGAGCATGCATAATAGATTTCGGCGGAAGTTGGCATGAATATTTACCATTGACTGAGTTCGCTTATAACAATAGCTATCAGTCAAGTATATAAATGGCACCATTCGAAGCTCTTTATGGCTGAAGCTGTAGATCACCTCTATGCTGGAGCGAGGTTGGAGAGAAGGGATTACTTGGTCCTGATATTGTCCAAGATACAACTGACAAAATCTAGTTGATTCACGAAAGATTGAAGGTAGCTCAATCACGGTAAAAGAGTTATGCCGACAATCGGAGGAGAGACCTCGAGTTCCAAGTGGGGGAGCACGTCTTCTTAGAGATCTCACCCACTCGTGGAATTAAAAGATTCGACATCAAAGGAAAGTTGATTCCAAGATTTATCGGCCCTTTCGAGATTCTGGAGAGAATCGACGAGGTGGTGTATAAGCTGGCTTTGCCTCCTCAACTGGCTGGTGCACAAGATGTCTTCCATGTATCAATGCTGAGGAAGTACGTGTACGATCCTTCGCATGTGATACAGTTTAAAGATTTCAAGCTACAAAAGGACTTATCATATGAAGAAAGACCGATCAAGATAGTGGATCAAAAATTACACCAACTGAGGAATCGGGCCATTCTGATGGTAAAAGTATAATGGAGCAAGCGTGGATTCGAGGAAGCCACCAGGGAATTGGAAGAGTCCATTAAGAAGAAGTATCCGGACTTAATCTCAAGTTAGAAATTCGACTTCTCTATTCGAATTTTTGAATTTTTGTTATATAATGTGAATTTAGAGGACCAAATTCTTTTAAGTGGGGGAGGATGTAGAAACCTGATAAATTAAAATGACAAATTTTTTTTTCAATGAATTATATAATTAAAATCTTCATGAAATAATTAAATTATATTTTACTATATGAAATAAACTAGATAAATGCATTTACTTGAATTTACTTAAGGTAAATAGAAATTAAATACTCTAACCCTTAGAAAAATTATAGTAAGCCCAATAAAAGTGCATATAATGGATTAGGATTTCAATTGGCCCATTGGATAATTCGTAATGGGCTGAATTAATGGTTAAAGGATTAAATAAAGGTTAAATTAACCTTAAATTCGTAACATGTGTTTAATATGACATTTAAGGGATTAAAATAACTCCATTTCTAGAAGATTGACTCAAGAATCAACCTTTACCTATCAGCCACCTTAGATCAGCCATTTTTACATTGGTTTCACACTAAACTAAGGCCAGATTAAGAGAAGAAGTTGGAATTTTCTTCTAATTCAGAGTTAATGGGTTTGGTAAAATTGGGTAAGGAATCTTGACAAATTTGGACAAGTTTTGGCTATAAATAGGACCATATTCGACCCTCAAATCATCTTTGGTGGCCTAGGCTATGCTACTGCGAAGATTGGAGGGGATTTGAAGGGAAGATTCAGATATCAAACGGCTTTCTTATTATTGGGACTATTTTTCTACCTCTTCCTTAGATCTGCTCAAAGGTAGGTGTCTTGCAGGCCAAATCTTAATTAAAGCATGCCACCTTGTTCATTTTTCTGTGCTCTTTCCATTGATACCTGTTTCCCAAAATTTCGTTAAGAAATGAGCAAGTTATGGTCATTTTACTAGAAGGGTATTCCCGTTTTTCCACGGGACCAGAATGCGCTGCCCATTAGGGGCGCGTTCATTAACGCGCTGCCCCGACATGGCACGTTCCTACAGACCCTATTTCCCACCGTCCACATTTCAATATATATATATATATATATATATATATATATATATATATATATATATATATATATATATATATATATATATATATATATATATATATCCAGATCGCGCTACCCAAGGCTAGCGTGTTCAAAAAAACACCTCGGCTCGGCTCGAATCGGCTCGAATCAATAAATAAATAAATTAATAGTTTCATATCCACACACAACTCGAGCCCACATCTTATCCACACACAACTCGAGCCCACATCTTATGCCCCTTGGGTCCTGACCCAAGGGTGAACTCTCCAACATATAAAGCCAAGGAAGTTTTTCTAACTTCCAATGTGGGACTAAAGTTTAGTCGCTATACAATAGGAATTATAGCATTTGGAATCCATATTAATTGTAAGCATTCAGTCACAAAAAATAAGGAAAAGTAATATTAGTATGTTTGAATTTTACATCATGTTAAAAATTATTTTTGTAGAATACGAATTATTTTTTTTTGCATGTAAAAATCTATTTTTATCATATTATTAGTAAACTAATACATGAAAAATATTTCCAACATGTTAAAAATTACTTCTAATATGATAAAATTATTTCCAACATGGTAGAATTATTTTTAGCATGTTAGAACTATTGTCAGCATATTAAAGCTATTTAAAAACTATTTTTCAACATGATAAATCTATTTTCCCATCAAATAATTAGTAAATAAATGTAAACTAATTATTTTTAACATGTTAAAAATTTATTTTGTTATCAGAGAATTTCTGTAATCAGCATGGTAAACTTTTTTTTTATCATCTCATCAGTAAGTTAATGTATGATAATTATTTTAACATGTTAAGTATTAATTTTAGTATGTTAAATATTAATTTTCAGCATGATAAAATTACACTCAGTATGATAAAATTATTTATAGCATGTTAAAATTACTTTAACATGATAGAATTATTTTCAGCATGATGGAACTATTTTTAGCATAATAAATCTATTTTCTTAAGCATGAAAATATATATTTATCATAATATCAGTAAACAAACATATGAAAATTGCCTACAACATGTAAAAATATGTTTTATCATGTTATTAGCAAATTGGTGTATAAAAATTACTTTTTAGCATGTTAAATTATTTTCTACATGATAAATCTATTATTCTATCTTATTATCATTAAAAATATCAATAATATGTGAAATCACGATTTTAATTCAAAAGTATATACATCTTATCTAAAACTTAATATTTCTGAATTTTAACATAATTAAGAATGAATTCTCAAATGATTTCGTGAACATGGTGCTTACCTACACCGCGTTCATAACAGAATTCCAATTGACTATAAAATCTGTGTTTTAGCTAAACTAAAATACCTCCGGGATAAAAAAACTTCCTGAAAACATGTCTAAAGGCTTGTTAAATCAATTGAACACAAGATTAAATTATGGAATTAAAATAATTCTATTAGTTCTATTTACTTGAATTTTCTTCCTAGTTACCGTTCGTTCTTGAATTCCACGACTTAATGTTATTAAACATGATGCCTTAAAATTATTATTCACTTCTCTTGCAACTTCTGAGATTTTTGCCAGATCTGTACTTTTTACAAATGAGCTTATTCTTGAAATTCATTAGCCATAGTGTTAAGTGGATGTCTAATCGTACTTGGGATTTTATGATCCACCGACCCAATGCCTGGCATTAATGGGGCCCAGTCTGGTCTTGAGAGGAGCGCCTGAAAGTACTTGTGCCCATGAGAGTTGATTGACCACGGTGTGGCATTGCACCGAAGTGCATGACTTGTTAGATTTTCATGGCATTCCACTATTCATACTTGTTACTTGTTTACATGATTATTTGAAAATTACATGAATTACTTGACTTGCGTGAAATGGCCAATTACATGGAATTCTTTACTTGTTCAAAGTTATTACTTAACAATTTCTCATGATAACTTGTTATCTCAATTACTTGGAAATTCCACTCATTTTATACACTTTTCGATGCAACTTGGAAAGACTACTTAAACTGTTAAACACTTAAAGATTGCTTGGTGTTTAGAGATATAAAATCCTACTGAGCTTTTTGCTCATCCTACGTTTTGGCAAAATTGTTGCAGGAAATGACATTGAACAAGGGAATGGACAAGAGTGAAAGAGTGATTCTCTTTTCTTTAGGATTTATGTAGATCATTAGTGTTTAGAAGAATCATGCACTTTGGGTTTGGAAGTTTGTAATTTACCTTAATGGCTTATGAATTAACAATGTAAACCTCTATTTTGATGGAATAAAAGTATCATTTTCTCACCAGTCTTTGTCTTAGAATTAAATTTGTACATGATATGATCGACACGCTTGATTACGACTCGCTCACGCCCTCGATATTCCGCATCGGGATGTGGCAGCGGAGCTCTGGGAGGCTTTGATTGGCTCACTCGGCATGACGCTTCCCTCCTCGGCTGCTGTCCCCTCCCGAGGCTGATCCCCCTGAGATGACATTATCATGGGACATCGGAGCAAGGCATCTAACTTTTTTTATTGCATTGAGTAATTTGGGTTCAATTGTAATGCAATTATAAGCCAATAGGCTAGTCATTAGGAATTAATGGGTTTCTTTGTAAAAAGGCCACTTAGGCCCAGCGGGCCCCCCACCCTCTCTCCCATTGGGCCACCTAGCTTCTAGGGCCCATAGGGGCTGGTCCATGGTCCATGGGGGACTTGGACCAAGAAGACCATTCAAACTTGGACCAATAAGAAAAGTCCACGACGCCATTCTAAGGGGGCCCCCTTCCTTTACCCCCTTTTTTGAATTTCTTATGTACTTTGACCATTAAAGAAGAAATTAGAATTTTCTATCTCTTAATTACCCCTCCCTAACCCTAGATTTGAGGTTAGTATAGGTCATTTAGCTAGGGTTATAAAACTCTTGTATTTCATTAAATTCATGAGGAATTTGAAGAAAAAATCAGAAATTTCTCCATTTGCCCAAGGGCACCCCTCTCTCTTCCCCTTGCAGCTGTGATGGTTGCTTGATTCCAAGGTGTGAAGCCTTACCCTTGGTGTGATTCCAAGGTTTATCACCTCTGCTAGATGCGACTTCCAGCCACCGTAGCCGCTGCCTCCGTTCGTTCCGCCATCGAGCCGCCACGGTCATTTTTTCGGCCTACTGTCTTGGATTCTGAGTTACTAGACAGAAGGTTGAAGATGGATCTATAACTCCAGATCCAACCATTGGATCGAGCTGATTTCTTCAGGGTTGGTCCATCTCATCTTCCCCAATCCCCCGTTTGATTTTTACTTTGATCAGATCCCGTTTGCGCACCCTTCCACCGTCTTCTTTTCACCCCTCGTACTCTGCCTTTGTGCAGATCTACGAGATAGTAGTCTGTCAATCTATTTTTCCCATACCCCAAATCAGATCCAAAAATTACAAAAATATTTGTACGTGATCCTCACTTCCCCCCCCCTCTGACCCATAAAATTCCCAAAGTCTAGATTCGCCAACTTCCCTTCGGTCAAAATTCATTCTCAGGCAGATCTCACTCTGTCCTGCCTATTCTATAACCCGAACCAGAAACAACTACAGTGTTTCAGTGGTTTTCATGTAAGATCTGGCTGTTGGATGGTCTTGGATTTCATGTATGTTGTATCTCTTTGAGTCCTCTTTGCAACAGTGCCAACCTCGCTCCGATACGACGCCCGATCTGGGCACAGGAGCCGATCTCCCCGGGTCGCACAGGTTTGTCCCGAGACAGGACTGCGGGACAGTGTTGGGAGTTAAATCCCAATAAATATCCCAGCTCTGATCTAGCGACCACCACTCCCGAGGATCGACCAAGGACACTCCAGCAACGTTCTAGTCAACCGTCACAGAAAGAAGACGCCCAGACGCTGCCGTCCCAGCAGTCGTACCCGCTTGCTATCCTGTGGGCCCGAGCTGAACCGAACCAAACCAGTTGTCCTCATCCGCTCGAGCGTCACAGCCATACTGCCCATCAACCCAAAATCAGCGCTCCTGGTTCGCTGTTGTATCCCTTTACCTCTCTGCGTGGAGTGGGCCATAAAATTCATTGCTGTAATTATTTACATTTACTGTATTGGGAGTTACGATTCTTGGCCTGGGTCGTCTTCCCCACGCCCAGAGCGTGGAGGTATGTTTTCGATCCTCTTGTTTGGCATTTGCTTAGTTTGTATATGTTTGAATGTCACTGCTTGAGTAATAGGTTTCTAGCTCGTTATCATTTTTGATCACCACTGCGAGAGAGCGAGCATGACCCATCCTGTGACTCGATCCGAGCAGGTGAAAAGAGTCTAATACACTTGACTCACTATCGATTTCTCAACCGTGCAGATCCACACGTTTCCCTCACGTGGGATGATCGTGAGCTTGCATTTCTTGTTGAGGACACATTCTCCTCTTCTGGAGCTCTTTGCTGCCGAGTGTTCGCGTCGTCGCTGGTCGCGTCGTCGCCTAGAGTCCCAAATTTGCATCAAATTGGCATCGAGTCCCATTTCGTCCCGCATCAAATTGGTATCAGAGCAAGGTTGAGTCAAGGGTAGTCAGCGCATGGTTTGAGTCTAGGGTCGTCTTGTCCTAGGTGTGCATTTCTTCCCTATATTCGGCATATTAAAAGGTGTTCTCGGAACGATAAGTTACACCTATTGGGAAGGTAGCACACTTACGTGAGTTCGATCTTCGGATCATATCTTCACCTTGTACTGGATATTGGTTAGGTCTAGGTTCATCATTTCGCATTGGTCCATGCACGCCAATCTTTGTGTCTACATGCCCATCTTGTAGTTCCCCCCAGTTTCCCATGGATTCCTAGTTGCCTAACTCATATGAATGGTGGCGTAGCACCCATGGGCGTGGAAACCAACCCCTCCACTTCCGTAGGCCCAAAGCCTCGGACTTTTATGGTTCCAACGTCCTGAGCGACTACCAAAATTGGGAAGCTGCCATGGACAAGTATTTCGAGTGTTACACTATGTCCGGTGCCATGGAAGTTAGTTTCGCCAAGGAGAGGCTTTTTCATAAAGTTGCCGAGAAGAGGGAATGCATTGAATGCTTGAGGCAAATTAGGAGGCAATGGCCCTTCGAGTCATGGTCCCAAATGAAGAATGAGCTTAGAAGGATCTACCTGCCCCACCCAGTCACCTCCAACCGATCCTACCCAGTCACCTACGATCAGGAAGGTCACAGTCGGATGCCAAGGGTCCCGCACGTAGATAAGTCTAGACCCAAGACTAGGCCGGTTGAATATGAGCGAATCCACCACGATGCCCCTACCCCAAACCCCACCTTTGCCGAACTCTTGAAAATCTTTTCGGATCGGGTGGATAGGATGTGCGCTCATATTGACGGACTCCTGCACGAGCCTAAGGAGGTCGTAGCTGGTAACCTCCACCCGACACCACCTACAGAGTCCCAGGGTCCTCTCCCCCTCATAGAGGATGTCCCTTCCCCACCAATGGGAGAAGTTTTACCACAAGCCTCACCTTCCGATCTATATTCGGAGCCACCTCAGCCAGAGTCACCTGTGCTTCTAATGGGGAAGCTAATAATCGACGAGCCACTACTTAGCTAGCTTAAGAAGGGCTTGGTCCTTAAAGCACCTTGCTATCCATCCATGGACCCCGCACTGCAAATAGTGCCCGTCAACTCGTTCCACAAAACGATCCAGTCTTTTTACCATGTTGATACTTTAGAAGACCTTATTAAGGGATTAGACTGGCAATGGAAGTTGAAATACATGTTGGCCCCAGGCTTCGACCAACCCAATAGTCGTAGCTTCACGGATCCTGCTTTGGGGTCTATTGCCTCTATGTGCACCGTGGGTCATATCACCAGTGAGGTTCTTTTGTTCCTCCCCATTCCTAATGTGTTTAACTCCTTTCCACTTGTCCCGAGAGAGGAACCGTGTCATCTCCATGAGATCCATGTCCCATCGACCATAACGAATGAAGGTGACCATCTACACCTTAAAGAATTTTGAACATGGGACTGTGTGATGAAGGAACATGCCATGAGGGGTCATACATTCTTTGATCCCTTCGATCCTTTCCCCAGTGAACCTCTTGACCCACCATATCTACTCCACTTCTTCAAAGAAGTTCACTATCACACACCTACCCAACGGGCTAGCCATCCCAAACGTAGCAAGGAGTCCGTTCATTAGGGTAATGAAGAAAGTGAATTCGGCTCTGTTGGCCCACCCAAACCTCTCAAATCCAAAAGGCAGTCATTGCATGAACGGTGCATATTAGGATGTCAAGGTGGTGAGGGCATCTCCCGACACCCCTCTAGCTTTGATCGCCAGCACACTCTTGATATGGATTGATCATGGTCTACACTTGTTATCTTCATTTCCCAAGTTTCATTTTATGTATTTTCTTTTTATTGAGTCCTATCTTATGTATTTTCCTTTATTGAGTCATATGGTTTTAGTCCATTTCCCTTGTTATGTTTAATTGGGCCTTATTACTTTAGTTATGGGCCCATAGGATTGAGTCTAGGATATGCTCGGTCTTTTATCTTATTGTCAAGGGTATTTTGGTCATGTAAAGAATGGTTGCCTATATATAGGCCCCATCTCTCCTCTTGTATTCAACTTTTGATTAATATTGAAGAAAACCCTTTCAAACTCTCTCAATATCTCTCTCTCTCTCATTATCTCTCCATTCTCTCTCCTCCTCTCTCTAAATTTCGAAATTCACTCTCTCTCCTCCCCCTCTCAACCACTTCCAACCCCCACCTACCTCCATTAACTCCCCACAACTTCCCACAGCCCCTCTTTAATCCTCACCTAGTCCCAAGGAAGTTCCACCACTCAAAACCCCACCCTCCAACCACCACCTACCCCTTTCACTTCCCTAAGCATATCTACACCTTCCCAAGGCTGAATTAACTGATTCCAAAGCCCAAATTCGAATCTCCCCTTCCCTCCTTGCTCCCTAGGTCGCACCCCTCCTCTCCCCTCAAGCCAAGTTCGCCCCCTCCTCTCTTCTCCACTCCAGCTTTGTGTGCATCCCGACCTGCAGATTAGCACTCTATTGCAGAGACGTCCATTACTGCATCCTGGTTCTGCTGGTGGCGTGGCCTAACTTTCTGGAAAGGCCTCCCTGTGCTCTTCGCAGGCGAGGTGGAATCACTCCATTCCGAGTTCGTGGCCGTCTGTGAAGGCTGTTCTTCCCCGACTGCGCAGAACCTCTCAGACCAGGAGCCAGAGCGGTAGAGAAGACTCTCCCACGACGAACCTTGAAGGAACCAGTCTTCGAGGTCTTCTAAAAAGTTCTTCCTCCCCCTGTCAGCGTCCAGGAAAAGAAGGCGGAACCCCGTTTGGCATCCGACAACCAGAGATACCAATTTTCTACCACACCCACACCGGTCTGCCTCCTCACAGTCTGCACCGACCACCGTACACTTCTCTGGACACCCAGCTCATCTCCGACATCAGAAGACTTCCTCGTTTATTTTTCTGCAAAGTAGACTCATCCACGATTCCAACGAGTTTAGCAGTGCCAAATTTGGAGCTCAGGAACGATCGTGGCAGCTTCTGCAACCTGCTGTTTCAGACTGAGCTCGGCCAGAGACCAGAGCTACATCCATCTTCCAGTCGCTGGAGCAGTCAACCCCCAGATCAGAACGTCGTCCAAAAATTCAAGCCACACCCCTCTCCGGTTAGCAAGCTTTTGGCGCAAGTTTCATCAGATTCCAAGCTCGGCGGAATTATTGGCAGCATCGACATCGGCCCTCTGTCCAGAATTACAGAAGCTAGGCAGAATCGGCAAAGCTCGGAAAGTCGACTCTATCTCGCTCGTTCCCCTCCCCGCTTGGCCGGCTGAAGGCCCCTCCCTGTGTGGAGGTAATTTTTTGGTTGTAATACATTAACCCCCACCCCAAGATCCCCCCTCTTGCAAGGGGCGTAGTGCTGTACCTCTTCACATTTTCAGGTCAAGCTCCATCGCCGCGGCGATCGGGTGTATACCCTCGCCTCCCGGCGCTCCCTCGTCTCCGAACGGGATCGGTGTCTTCACACCGATCATGTGAGCTTCTGGTCACACCCTTGTAGCTTCATTTCTGCAAATGTAGTATTGCCTTGAATGCCCGTCGGACGGTAAGAGAGTGCTCGGAATTCATTTTAAGCAATATCATGCCCACCGCAGCCCGTGAGTGAGTGCCACCCCACACCCCGCCTTGCGGGCCGGCCACCCACAAAGTTGGGACTCCCAGGCCCATTGGAGGTCAGCCTTAGCATTGTAAGTCCATTAGGACAATTGGGTCCCACCTCGGACCCTCACCATCATCTCCCGGACCCACCGGGTGAATGTGTGAACCGAGTGAGCAGAAATCGTCGTTGTGAGAATCATTGAGTGCTTGTATGCTTGCGGGTCTAAGTCCTAGGGTCACCTTATCATATTTAGGGGTCTTTGGGCTGTGCCACATCAAGTGGTATCAGAGCGGTCATAGGCTTGTCCTTACAAGTCTAGTCTTGGGTCACACTAAGTCTTTCATAGGTGTATCCGCACACCCTTGCATAGCCCTCCCAACCTTGCATGACCACTCGTAGTGGTACTCGCTTTCAACCCAATACTACATCTTCCAATCCCACAATGAATCCAAAACCCCAAGGGATACCTACCACTAACACTCATGACTTCAACTACTTCATGAAAGCCTTGACCTATGCCAATGAGCGGCTTGATAACATATCGGGCCGACTCAACCAACTTGGAAAAAATAGGCCCGCCCTAAGGACGGACGATAGGATGGCCCCTTTCCCACTTCCCACCTTTGATAGGACCTCTCCTAGCAAATATTTAGATTGGGAAGCTACAATGGACCAATACTTCAATTGGTATCATATTTTCGAGGATGAAAAGGCATGGGTTGCCAAAATACAACTAACCAAAAGGGCTCAAACTCATTAGTGTAAAATTGAGGGCTTAAGGATAATTAGACGGGAAGCTCCCCTCACCAAATGGGAGGACATGAAGGATCAACTAAGGGCTAGGTATGTGTCCCTATCCCACTCGGATCACCAAAACCCAAGGAGCACTCCCACTCCTCCCACCCCACCCGTCCAAACCCTTATCACTAAAACCCAAGTACCTAAGACCTCCACCTCCCCACCTAACCCCATGAGGTCCCCCACATCCCAACCAAAACCCCCTTCCCTAACCTACACTAGTCAAGCCCCTTTAGCCCCCACTTCCACCCCAAGTGATCCCAAGGGCAAGAGACCCCTAACCAACCCAATTCCCTCCATGGTGACCACCACTCATCCAACCCTCACCATTAAAAATCATGTGGACACCATGTCCACCCCTCCACCAAGGCCCATAATGGCCACCACCCCAAAACCCAAAACCCCTCACCCAACCCACCTCTCGCTTCCTACAACAATCTTACCCCAAATTAGGCCTCCACTACTTCCACTCCCAAGTCCAACCCATGTCCGACCTTGCTCACCTCCTCGAGTGCGCCATGCCTCGACTAACACCAACCCACCCACCATAGACCTTCCTACCCCATTGTCCTTAGGAGTTGCAACCCACACACCTACCCAAGTGGAGAGGGATACCAATTCGGATCCACCTCCCAAAATCAAGGAAATCCAAGGGCCATACAACTCACCCACCCCTCCTAACCTAGTTCCTCAAGATCTATACACCCTTCCCCATGACACCATCACCATAGATAAGTCCATATTCCTATGGCTCAAGCGAGGCCTCACCATTCCTAGTTTACAACCAAGCCACCTACTCATGGGACATCAATCCCAACTCATTCCCACTCAGCCTCATGTCACTTATCAAACCTCCTATTGTGTAGAAGATTTGGGAGACTTAGTGGCCTACCTACATTGGCAAGTCCACTTGACCGATATGCTAGCCATGAGGCCATCAGAGTCTAGCACCATTAGCCTAGCTTACCCCACCATTGGCTCCATCACTTCCATCTACACCAATGGCCAATTTACAAGTGAGATCATACTCCTTCTTCCCATGGAGGAGGAACCCATCCTAGTCTACTCTCCAACCATTGAGATCCCAAGTGCTTTGATTGGCCAACCCCTTAGCAACCTTGGCCCAAACATTTTGGAGGAGGATGACTCACCATTTGAGGACCTTGAGGACATGGAATACCCCTACCTAGGTAACCCTTACCATGATCCCTTTAATCCCTTCCTAAGGGAGCCTAGATCTCCATGTAACCCACTCCCCTATTCACCACCCACCTCACCCTACCCGAATCGCCCATGTCAACCCAAACTCCTCCCTTCCTAGAATCGGGTTACACCATGAGAGCCTTGACTTAGGCAACAAACACCTTGGGATTGATGAAGTACCCCACCCCATAACCACCTTCGTAGATCCCTTCGACCCATTCACGTGGACGCTCAAAAGTCATCCCACATCTATGCACATGGAGGTCACCTTTGGGATAAACATGCATGTGTCTAGGCCCACCACATCATTTGACATGATTCATAAGTCGGGTACATTCATTCACATCACCCACATGTCAAGTAGGCAGCATAAGAGGACCATATTCGGATGTATTGGCCCACCTTCATTCATCATGAGTCTTAAGCATGAGAGGAGCATACATGGATGTTCGGGTCCCCCGACATTTGTCACACCCATGCATAAAAGGTTCATCTATGGATGTCCCGGCCCTCCTAAAACTGTCACAGTCTTCATAGCATCAAAGTGTGATCGGTCTACATTTGGCTGCCCAGGTCCACCTTGGCATACCATGCGTTTCACACCAACATCGCATCATCGTGCATGGCAAACGCATTCTCGCAAGCATATAGGAAAGATCAATGAGGCTTACAAAAGGCGGGCAGATGCTCATCGGCGCCACTGCGAGTTCCAAGTGGGAGACTCGGTGATGGTGAGGACGGAGCGGCTCCTTCCGGGACCTGCCTCCAAGTTAAGGGCACGGGGTTCGGGACCCTTTCGAGTTCTACGACGACTTGGCAGCAATGCTTATGAGCTTGACCTACCAGAAAGCTATGGGGTGCACCCTACCTTCAGTGTGGCGGACCTGGTACCCCACAAAGGCCCCGCGGTGGAACCCAGTGAGGAGCTTGAGCCTTTACCCCCCCTTATGAGAGACACTCCCGGAGGGACTCCACTTTCTAGCTTGAGAGACCGACGAGAGCAGGTAGAGGCAATACTGGATGAGCAGAGTATCATTACGAGGCACAGGGTGTATCAACGCTATCTGGTTAGGTGGAAGAGCCGTCCCCCGATCGAGGATACATGGGTGAGTCGGGAGGATTTGATATGCTTGGATCCTGACATGATGGAGTAGTACGACAGCCAGGCAGACCCATACTCGACAGGGTCGAGCTCTCCCCACCCCGGGGGATTTGATGAGGGCATCTCCCGACACCCCTCTAGCTTTGATCGCCTGTACACTCTTGATATGGATTGATCATGGTCTACACTTGTTATCTTCATTTCCCAAGTTTCATTTTATGTATTTTCTTTTTATTGAGTCCTATCTTATGTATTTTCCTTTATTGAGTCATATGGTTTTAGTCCATTTCCCTTGTTATGTTTAATTGGGCCTTATTACTTTAGTTATGGGCCCATAGGATTGAGTCTAGGATATGCTCGGTCTTTTATCTTATTGTCAAGGGTATTTTGGTCATGTAAAGAATGGTTGCCTATATATAGGCCCCATCTCTCCTCTTGTATTCAACTTTTGATGAATATTGAAGAAAACCCTTTCAAACTCTCTCAATATCTCTCTCTCTCTCATTATCTCTCCATTATCTCTCCTCCTCTCTCTAAATTTCAACATTCACTCTCTCTCCTCCCTCTCTCAACCACTTCCAACCCCCACCTACCTCCATTAACTCCCCACAACTTCTCACAACCCCTCTTTAATCCTCACCTAGTCCCAAGGAAGTTCCACCACTCAAAACCCCACCCTCCAACCACCACCTACCCCTTTCACTTCCCTAAGCATATCTCCACCTTCCCAAGGCTGAATTAACTCATTCCAAAGCCCAAATTCGAATCTCCCCTTCCCTCCTTGCTCCCTAGGTCGCACCCCTCCTCTCCCCTCAAGCCAAGTTCGCCCCCTCCTCTCTTCTCCACTCCAGCTTTGTGTGCAGGCTGACCTGCAGATTAGCACTCTGTTGCAGCGACGTCCACGACTGCATCCTGGTTCTGCTGGTGGCGTGGCCTAACTTTATGGAAAGGCCTCCCTGTGCTCTTCGCAGGCGAGGTGGAATCACTCCATTCCGAGTTCGTGGCCGTCCGTGAAGGCTGTTCTTCCCCGACTGCGCAGAACCTCTCAGACCAGGAGCCAGAGCGGTAGAGAAGACTCTCCCACGACGAACCTTGAAGGAACCAGTCTTCGAGGTCTTCTACAAAGTTCTTCCTCCCCCTGTCAGCGTCCAGGAACATAAGGCAGAACCCTGTTCGCCATCCGACAGCCAGAGATACCAATTTTCTACCACACCCACGCTGGTCTGCCTCCTCACAGTCTGCACCGACCACCGTCCACTTCTCTGGACACCCAGCTCATCTCCAACATCATAAGACTTCCCCGTTTATTTTTCTGCAAAGTAGACTCGTCCACGATTCCAACGAGTCTAGCGGTGCCAAATTTGGAGCTCAGGAGCGATCGTGGCAGCTTCTGCAACCTGCTGTTTCAGACTGAGCTCGGCCAGAGACCAGAGCTGCATCCATCTTCCAGTCGCTGGAACAATCAGCCCCCAGATCAGAACGTCATCCAAAAATTCAAGCCGCACCCCTCTCCGGTTAGCAAGCTTTTGGCGCAAGTTTCATCAGATTCCAAGCTCGGTGGAATTATTGGCAGCATCGACATCGGCCCTCTGTCCAGAATTACAGAAGCTAGGCAGAATCGGCAAAGCTCGGAAAGTCGACTCTATCTCGCTCGTTCTCCTCCCCGCTTGGCCGGCTGAAGGCCCCTCCCTGCGTGGAGGTAATTTTTTGGTTGTAATACATTAACCCCCACCCCAAGATCCCCCCCCCTTGCAAGGGGCATAGTGCTGTACCTCTTCACATTTTCAGGTCAAGCTCCATCGCCGCGGCGATCGGGTGTATACCCTCGCCTCCCGGCGCGCCCTCGTCTCCGAACGGGATCGGTGTCTTCACACCGATCAGGTGAGCTTCTGGTCACACCCTTGTAGCTTCATTTCTGCAAATGTAGTATTGCCTTGAATGCCCGTCGGAAGGTAAGAGATTGCTCGGAATTCATTTTAAGCAATATCATGCCCACCGCGGCCCGTGAGTGAGTGCCACCCCACACCCCGCCTTACGGGCCGGCCACCCACAAAGTTGGGACTCCCAGGCCCATTGGAGGTCAGTCTTAGTATTGTAAGTCCATTAGGACAATTGGGTCCCGCCTCGGACCCTCACCATCATCTCCCGGACCCACCGGGTGAACGTGTGAACCGAGTGAGTAGAAATCGTCGTTGTGAGAATCATTGAGCGCTTGTATGCTTGCGGGTCTAAGTCCTAGGGTCACCTTATCATATTGAGGGGTCTTTGGGCTGCGCCACATCACAAGGATTCCATGATTCCACCAACACTTGGTTACGTCGTGTGTATGCAAGTCACACATATGGGTGTCCTGGACAGCCACTGCATCATGTAGGGGTGTCGGGTCTAGTGTGAGTCTGGTTTTCTTTATTTGTATAGTTTGTTAGGAGTCTATACATGCATGTGTCGAGTGCATAAGAATTTCATAGTCATTGTCAAATGCCAGCAATGCACAATGCAATGAGTTGCTTTATGCTTAAGGCACCCCCGTGAGTTTCGAGTGGATGTATATGTAATGATCAGGGTCAAACTTGAACGCTTTCCCTCTGGAACCGTGAAGAAATTGCAAACTCACAGTGCCAGTCCCTTTCGAGTGTGAGGCAAGTTGGGTCCAAATGTGTATGTTGTAGACTTGCCCGAGGAAGAGTCTAGGATCAGCTCTAGCTTCCATGTATCGGATCTAGTCACCTACAGGGACCCAGCGATGATTCCTTGTGAGCATTTCGAGCCGTCTCCTCCCCTTGAGAGTGACCTTGCCCCTGAGTGTCCACCACTAGCCTCATTCCCACAGCAGTGTGAGCATATAGAACATATATGGTGTAATGCACTAGGTCTTTCGGATCTCGATCGGAGAGCTTTCGGATCGCTTTTGTGGGTCCTGAGTTATGTTTTACGATCCACGCGGGTTTTTCTCTCGTACAAGTTACGGAACCCAGTGGAGAGTTTACTGTTGAATTCATCGACTCGAGGACGCTACAATTGCGTTATGCTCCTTCCGGGGATCGCAGAGACTATTTTTTCGTATTTTTTTAATTTACAGATTTTCGTGCCCAATATCGATTTATTCAGAAATTGCATAATTTTCTTTTTTCTCTCCTCTCTCTCTCCTCATGTTGCTCACTTTCTCTACCTCATTCTCTCTCCTCTCTCCTCCTCTCACTGAGGGGCACACGACCATGGCGAGGTGGGCGAGGCAGGAACGTCGTGGAGCGTGTTGGTGCCAGCGTTGGAGCGTGGCATTGGGGTGATCCCTCGGTGGATTCAAAGCTGGTGTGGCATGGTTCGTGTGATGGTTTCGGCATGGTTTAGTCATTTCGGCGCGTGAGAACTTCGGTGTAGGTAGGGGGACAGATGGCCTACTCTTCTTCTATGTTCCCTCGCGATTCGGAGCCGAACAGTGTGCGTATGAGTGGGTTTTGCTTCGTTTCGGGCAAAAGCATGTTTGGGGGGTGTGAGCTACGTTCGCCGTTCCAGGCACCAATTTTTAGTTTGAATGGTTTCATTTGAACCCCTGGCATGCTGGGATTTATTTCCCACCAGTTTCATTGAGTTTGGTAGAGAAACGAAGCCGGTATGAGCCCGACCATCTTTGTGACTCGTTTTTGGTCGATTCGTGGGAATCACCCGTTTCTAGCATTTTTGCGCATAGTTTGGCCCCTTCCGGCTTGTCGAAGGTTGGCAATGTAGGTATGGGTGTTTCCCCGTCGTTCTAGCGATGAATAGGGGGTTGAAAATGGGTTTTTGTGTGGATTTTCCGATTTTAGCTCCGTGACGGGAACGCGCTCGTCGGTTGTGTCGCGTTCTCCGGGAATGCGCTGCAACAATGGGTCACGATCCGTGCCAGAGGTGAGTAGTTCAGGCGGTTGGGAACGCGCTATAGGGACTGAGTGCGATCCTGTTAAACACGCTATGGCTAGTGAGTGCGACCTGCTTCTGGCGGTTTGTAACGCGCCCTATGGAATAGGTGCGACCATGAAGAATGCGCAATATATGATGAGCGCGATCTTCATTGGCGGTTGGGAATGCGCAACTTGAGGTAGGCGCGATCCTGTTTATTGCGCCATGGTTGGTGAGCGCGATCTGGTGTGTTCTGGCATTGTTGCGCTTGAGCTAAATAGTGTGTTAATATCGTGCTATAGGGTATAGGCGCGTTAATGTCTGTTGTTTCTCATGTTTTGGTTGAGTTGTCTCAGGCTCTGGTGAACCCTAGATTCGATGCCTGGTTGGCATTTGGCCTGGTGGATGCCTTGGGTGTCCTGTGAGAGTCATTTCTGTGCATCAAGGGATCTTGGAGGAGTGACCTTATGCCGAGCAGTGCGTAGTGTTCTATTTTTTCCGTTTAAGGTGGCTTTGACCCCTAGGTTAGCCCACTGTTCCGTGGATGTCTTGGACATCCTATGAGGGTTGTGACCGTGTTATAGGGTGTCTGAGAAGGCCATTATACCGAGTAGTGTTTTTGTATTATTTCGAGGGTCATTATGGTTTCTGGTCAACCCGGTTGTGACCCAGTGGTTGACACGTGACCTCGTGAGTGTCTCGTCTATCCTGTGAGGATCGAGACATGGTTTCGGGCACTTGGAGGTGTTGTCTTACCTCGGTTTACGTGTCATGTGGTTTGAGGGCTTCTGGTTATCCCTCATGTTTCATGTTATATGGAATTGTGAGTCCGTTATGTGGCTCGGAGGCCAAGGATTCATTATTATTATTGCTGTTATGGATCCGACTGTTCCGTTCCGTCTTCCATAATGTGTTTCTCTGTCATTTTGGCTCGGGGACCTGGCTGATTAACAACGGGTTGCTGTGATATGTGACGATCTTGACCCGAGTCTTGTGACTAAAGGATCATTATCAGCAGGTCTAGTTGACTGTCATGAGTTTGGATGCAGTGGTGTACTGCATTGTGCTCTGTAGTACATACGATATGTGTGTACTTACCCTGTTTATACTTTGATGTTCGCTATTTTGGAGTCTCTCTATCTAGTGAGCCTCCACTAGTCGTAGCCTGACAATACTTTCCTGTGTGTCGGCCCACCTAGGACTGGTGGTGGGGCAGTTCCCGATAGATGGTTTTTAGGCTAGTTTCCGTGGGCCCTCTTGCTTTGCGGTAGCGTCCTACTGGGGGGGGAAACTTGCTAGAGGCCTAGCTCAAGGCATTGAGCTTGTGTGTGCATACATGGTTAGGGGAGTTTGGACGAGCGTCGACGGGCGTGACCCTGACTAGTCACTCGCTACTTGGTACTTGGTTCCTGTTGAGTGTCTCAGTTACCGCCGATCCAGGCGAGTGTGAGATACTTGAGGCGTAGTGTAAGACGTCAGTGGATGCATCTGGCTGTTCTTCTAGTGAAGAGGTATTTCTATCACTTGACACGATGACCTGTGTTTTCGTGACTTTTCCGAGTAGCCTGTGCTTGGCTTCACTCGAGGCTACGGGTTTTGTAGTGTACACGACGGTGAGCTCGTGCATGTCTTGCGCCTTTGACCATGTAGGTCCTGGGTAGAGCTTTGCCTATTTTGGTAGGCTTTTCACGATAGGGTTTCATGATTTGACAATGGATCGGTAACGCCTGACTTTTTGAGATCGGGGTTCGCCTTTCTGTTGCTGTCGGAGTAGTTTAGAGGGCCGAGGTTCCTTCGGCTACTGTGTTTCTATGTTACGGCTTTCCTATTTACTTTTACTATTGTTCCTACTCCTGTTGTTACTACTTTGCTTTACTGTAGCACTGTTGGTACTGCGTTGTTTTGTGGTAGGGTTTTGCGGGATCCCTACTGAGCCAGTGATAGGATGCTCACCCCTGACTTTTTAGGTGTAGTCATTCTTCCTCGTGCCTGGACGTGCGGTCCGTGGTTCTTAGTGCCAGCGTTGCCAGTGTCGGGCTTCCCCCGACTTGAGAGTACGCTCTCTTTCCTATTGGACTATACTTATCTTTTTGTGGACTAGACTCTATTAGTTTTAATTTGTTATATAAAATGTAATTTTAGTTCTGCTATTTTAGCAATCCTGATCATTGAAATTTAATTGCTCACTGCTTTATGTGGAAGTTCAATGTACTATCACATACTGTTCTATCCCTTTGGAGCTTTTTCGCTCTTGGGAGGCCTCGCAAGTTAAAAGTGGTATCGGGTTTACCCGATATTTGGAATCTGGGTCATCACAGTTGGTATAAGAGCAGAGTTCAGAGTTGTTCGGAGTTTTTATGAGCTAGCTGAACTTTTATTTGTGAAGTACATGGTAATTCAAGATATTACATTATTCAGAGTCCTTAAGGTCCAGTACAGTCGACAGTTGGCATTGGTTTCGCGATTGTTTATCGCTTTGCTTTCACGTGTGGTCTTGTGCATGCTATGTTGACACTGTGCGAGATGGTTTTTGCTCTCGTCAGGATATGACGGAATGTTCTTCTTTTGTCATGGTGTTTGTCTCAGTTATGCTGTACTTGGCAGAGTTCACCAGTAGGCATGAATCTGTGGTGCAGTGTTCGAGATTTTTCCATGGTTTATACAGGTGACAGTTTGGAACTGTCGTTGGTGATGACCATGCACATTCATATGTTGTTTTGGTCGTCCCAACTTGAGTTTGTTTAGCCCCTGAAGTGTTTAAGGTTGTGTTGTGCTGGTCGATTGGATGCCTTAATTTAGAGAATGCTCAGACAAAGCTAGGATTTTCCTTCCTGGTGAGCTATTGTTAGTCGAGCTTGATTCTTCTCATCCTGTTTGGTGGTATCTTTTTGAGGTAAGCTTTGGATGTGCTGTCTTGGTGAAGCCTCTGTCTTGTGTATGGTTAAGTGTGGACTGTGTTAGTTCTGAACCATATCTGTTCTTGTTCGGGGGTTGCTTGGCTTTGGACCCAGTTTCTGTGAATTGGGGGCTGTTGTACACCGTGTCCGACGTGCCGTGTTTGGCGGCCGTTGTGCTATGAAGGTTCAGTGATTGTTTCAGGATGTGAGGAAAAGCTGAGATTGGTGTTCTTTGTGCTTTGTGCCGAAGCTGGTGCTCTTCGTGGTTTGCACTTTGGGGACTTGTGATCGGCTGTTAGCAGGATCGGTACTCGAGGTGTGGTACATTGCAGTTTCGTTAATGGTGATGGCGCCTGTTGTGTCCCCTGGTTTTGATGGTAACAGATCATAAATCATTAGTAGATATTTGAGAAATATCTAACTTATTTTGGTTTGATGAATTGACTAAACAAGTGCAGAAGAATCTCTCTAAGTGTGTCTCTACATCTAGAAGAGAATGTGTTAGATTTCCAATGTTTGAGCTCCGGCATAAAAGAATGTGTCGACACATCTAACCCATGTCTCGACACATCCAGAAGAAATCGAGCTGAAGCCGTTCTGTCTAAGACTCTGGACTCACTAATGTCTCGACACACTCATGTGAAAATCTCTGCACTTGGCGCTTCTATCTTGACACCCCCATGCGACAACACTGCACACGGCTCACATGTCCCGACACCGTTTGGTGTTGTCTCGACACACTCATGATGTCATCACGGAGCCTAGCACAATTGTCCCGGCACAACTTAGTGGGTGTCTCGACACATCAGCCATGGATCTTCAAGTCTTTCAAAGGGATGTCTCGACACACTGACAGGATGTCTCGACACACTCATGTGAAAATCTCTGCACTTGGCGCTTCTATCTTGACACCCCCATGCGACAACACTGCACACGGCTCACATGTCCCGACACCGTTTGGTGTTGTCTCGACACACTCATGATGTCATCACGGAGCCTAGCACAATTGTCCCGGCACAACTTAGTGGGTGTCTCGACACATCAGCCATGGATCTTCAAGTCTTTCAAAGGGATGTCTCGACACACTGACAGGAAAGTGTCGACAAATCCACATTCAACCAGAACGATTCTTCAAGGCTTTCAAAGGGATGTCTCGACACACTGACAGGAAAGTGTCGACACATTTTGTTTGACCAGAATGGATCTGAATCCGATGGAAGCTGTCTTCAAGATCTGGAACTTAATCCAGAGGATCGTGATACAAGAAATATGAAGTGATCTAGAAGGGGAGGGGATGAATAGATCACTGTTTTCAACCGATTAAAAAATTACTGAAGAATGATTCACTTAAAACAAGCAATCTCGGAGTTGAACCCACAAACACGCAGTGCGGACAATAGCTCGAGTGGATAGAAGGCACACCACACAATCACCACAGATAATCGCACGAGTACTCAGAGGTTTTTAAGGTGGTTCGGTCAGACCTCTAGTCTGCCTATGTCCACCCCTCACTTCAAATCGAAGTGAGGCTTCCACTAGCACCTGCTAGCAAAGCAGACTCAGTCTGCAACAACGGCTGATTCACAGCTTCACAGGGGAACACCCTCCCCTCTTCCTCCACACCCGGAGGGAACCCTAAGGACGCCAAGTCCCTAGAAACTAGGAAACACGTTCCTCTTCCTCCAACCGGAGGGAACACTAGTGATCTGCAGTCACTAGAACCAGAGACCAAGGTCTCTCTTCCTCTGAAGCCTAGAGGGAACACCTCTTCTTCGAGAGGGAACAATACTGCAACCTCTGTTGCAAGTGAACCAGAGAGAACACGTCTCTCTCTTCCCCTGAACACCAGGAGGAAACACAGAGAACTCTCAATCAAGAAAGAAAAATAGATAAAAATGAAAACAAGAAAGAAGGAATCCAAAACTCAGAAACTGGAAACAATGTAGCTCAAACTGAGCAGCAGACTTCGGATTTGATCCGTAAGTCAATACCCATCTTCTGATCACTCTTCTGCTCTCTCTTCTCTCTCAACTGGAACACTCTAGTTTCTCAGGGAGGCTCTTTCTCTTCTGCTCTCACTCAAATTTCTTCACTGTAACCTCGGAGCTCCTCCTTTCGTAGATGATGAGGCAGTACATTTATAAGCGATCAGGAGGGTGCATGTAAGGCGTGTGCTTCCCGCGCTCGATCCAGAACCTTCTTGCCACGTGCCCTTATAGCATTGGTTCCTTTAGTATCGGATCACGTGCAGCCCAGACACCGGTGAATGTTCTTCCTCGGACCACCTTCTTCTTTTTTTTTTTCTTTTTCTCCTGCAAAGAAATTAAGAACATTAAAACTCAGGGCTACAAAAACTAAAACTGCATGAGGTATGTGGTAGGAATACGAAATGCACTATTCTGAGAACGACACGAGATACACAAGATTACTACAGTACGTTATAAAGAGAGAATGACACGAGGTCAGAAGAAAACAGCACGAGGTAAAAAGAGAACGACACGAGATACTCACTAATAAAGCTAACACTACAAAGGAAACGACACGAAGTCAGATGAGAACAGCACGAGGTGAGAAGGAAAATAACACGGAATAAAAACGGTAGTAAGACACGCGATCAGAGGAAACCTGGACGAGGATAGAAAGAAGCAACACGAAGACATAAAAACAATCATTAAGACACAAACACAGAAGATAACACGAAGACATAAAACACGACTCGAATACAAGATTGCTCGAACTAACGAACGACTCGAAGTCGAGGACGACACGAAACGACACGGACTGAAACCAACTCGAAGACGAACACAGAAACTGACACGAAGTGTGGTCACAAAGCAAGAAAGACACTTGCAACGTACAGCCTTCATATGATGTGAGGCGATGTGAAGACTTTGCGTTCAACTGGATGTATAGACTTGGAACGGCTTCAAGGCAACGCAATCGAATGTATGGACTTTCACAAGGTATAGACTTGCCAAAGAACTGGACGATGTACAGACTTGAACAAGGCAAAGTCTGTACAGACTTGAGGGTTCACAACGTATATACTTTGGCAAGACAATGGCTGTACATACTTGAAGTGAAGACCAATGTATAGACTTCAAAGTTCAGCGGCCAAAGAATAGACTTGGAAACTTAAACCAGTGTATGGACTTAGCTTCGAACATGCTACAGTGCATTTGTATGGACTTTGAAGACTGATGCATGACGCTAAGACAATGTGTAGACTTTGGCTTGGAACGAAGATAAAGATGAGGCTGTATAGACTTGGCCAGAACATAAGACTCGAAGACATAGGGGTGACACAGATGGAGCGACACGAGGTGGCACAGAAAGCAGCACGAGGTACTGTAGTGTACAGCACGCGATGGAACAAATAACGACACGAAGACAACCAACAAACATAGTTGGAACAACACGACGTACAAAAGGACAACACGAAGTGTGGAGGGATCAGTACGGACATGCAAGGTATTATCTCATGGCAGTTTTCCTGTTAATCATGGAAATTTCAAATGCATAACATTACTCAAGATATCAGATTAAGGAAGACAATATTTAACATAGTGATGCTCATCATCAAAACAGTAGGGAAGTCACAAAAATCTAACAATCTCCCCTTTTTGATGATGGCAACACTATATTAAATAACAGAGATGAAGTGCAATGAGATTAAGTGAAGATAAGCTGTGAGGATAAGCAAAGCAGACACACAACACACTCGCCTCCTCTGACGACTCCCAAGAGCTCCCCCTGAACACAACATCTACTTTCCTCTGACTAGATAACTCAGGGCACTTATCTTTCGCTCCCCCTCAGCACTTATCTTTCGCTCCCCCTCAGCTCCCCCTCAGCAGCAAGACACTCTCCCCCTTTGACATCATCAAAACTAGGGGCAGGTCTGAAGATATCACGAAAAGAAACTTGCTGACAGTGGAGAGAAAACAATAGAGAGTATGGCTGATAAAGGAGAGTTATTGAGATGTTTAAGCAATTAAGAAAGCCATTAATTTTATGTGAGGATTTTGAGGATCAGTTAGTCAGACTGTGTGCAAAATGGTGAATGAAGATCCGCTCCATACACAGAACCAGTTTCTAAGCAAGTAAGGTACAAGATACCAGTATGGTCAGAGTAAGTCTTTACTCAGAGAGTATAAAGCAAGGAAGTCAGGAAAAACAAAGACCTGTGGTATTGAAAACAAACAAACCAAGACCTAAATGCCAAGTGAACAGAATCTGGATACCAAGAGGGAGAAAATTTTTCAAAGATGGTCAAGATCAAAGATAAATCTGTCAAGTACACCTTTGACATTAGGGAGACACCTTGTTTAGAGGCAGGAATCCCCAGTTACTTGGTGGCAAGACCACATTACCCCTTCTGACAAGAGGACAGAGATAGTATTCTAACTGGTGTTGACATTAAGGTGACACCTTTACCAGAGGCCAGACACCCCAGTTACTAACCAGATATGTACCATTGCTCTGTATGATCAAGACAGCTAATTAAGCCTGATTTATACTGCCATCTCATGACATGGGATACTTTCACTTCATTGATGAAAGTCCCAGTTTCTCAATGAACAGTTAACAAGGTTGTTAAAACTTCTTTCATGAATTTTTCATTAAACTGCACTTGAAACCTTGTAAATTAGTCTTGATTCAGTTTGAGAACAATACACCAGCTCCAAAGTTTTTCAGACAAAAGCACTATATACCTCATTTCGGACTTAACTAGACTAAGTAGGTATGCTGTACTGGCTAGATCAGAAGTCAGTTACAGTGTAGGAAGATAGTCTTGAATTCAGATTTTGATCTCAGTGGGACTAACAGCTGAAATTCCAACAAGAAATTAGATGAACAGTCTTAACGGATAAAACATTCAAAAATTTCTTTTATCCACCTACTCAAACTGATTCTCTTATAAGGTCAGCAAAAGTCCGTTCAAAGTATGTTCAGATTTGGCCAAAAGAGCATGACACCAATTATTAATCTAGCTCCCCCTGAGACCTTGACACCAACTCAGACTTAACCAAGACATACCTCAAAACAACTCAAGGAAAAACAAAGTGATATCAATCAATACGAGTGAATCAGCAAACACTCATAATGAGGTTATTTTCAGCAACAGACAATGAGTATAGGTAAGCACAAGAGCACATGACAGATTATTCAGAGATCAATTATTCAATTATGAAATTCTGTAAATACCTAATTCTCTGCGCAATGTGCTAAATTTTTCAGTATCCAGTGGCTTAGTGAAAATATCTGCAATTTGTGAGTTAGTGCCAACATGGATCAACTCAAAGGTCTTCCTAGCTACTTCATCTCGAATAAAATGATGCCTGATTTCGATGTGTTTAGTTCGAGAATGAAGTACAGGATTCTTTGCAATGTTTATTGCACTAGTATTATCACAAAAGATGGAAGTGCAACCTAGCTCAACTGAGTAATCCAGAAGCTGGTGTTTTATCCATATAACCTGTGTGCCACAGCTCCCTGCTGCCACATACTCAGCTTCAGCAGTAGAAAGAGCCACAGAGTGTTGCTTCTTGGATCCCCAAGAGACTAGGCATCCTCCTAAAAATTCGCAGTGACCACTAGTACTTTTCCTGTCCAATTTACATCCTGCATAATCTGCATCTGTATATGCAATGAGATCTAAACTACAAGATGCAGGATACCAAAGACCTAAATCATGGGTAGCAGATAAGTATCTAAAGATTCTTTTTACAGCTGCCAAATGTAATTCAGTAGGCCTAGACTGGTATCTGGCACACATCCCTACACTAAATTGAATGTCAGGCCTGGATGCTGTTAAGTAGAGGAGTGAACCGATCATACCTCTATATAATTTAGCATCCACCTCTTTACCTTTTTCGTCTGAATCCAGTGAGGAGTTGGTGCCCATGGGTGTTGAGATGGTCTTGAGGTTGGTCATCCCAAACCTCTTCAGCATCTCCAGGGTATACTTGGTTTGATTTATGAAACAACCATCCTCCATCTGTTTGACCTGCAGCCCAAGAAAATACTTTAGTTCGCCAACTAAACTCATTTCAAATTCATGAGACATAGATTCAGAAAATTCTTTACACAATTTTGAATTGTTAGATCCGAAGATGATATCATCAACATATACCTGGACCACTATTAAATCCTTTCCGAGATTTTTGGTGAAGAGGGTTTGGTCAACCTTACCTCGAGTGTAGCCCTTGCTCAAGAGGAATTCAGAAAGTCTCTCATACCAGGCTCGGGAGCCTGCTTCAATCCATAGAGGGCTTTATTCAACCTAAAAACCATGTTAGGCTGAACAGAGAAATTAAAACCTGGAGGTTGTTCAACATATACCTCTTCCTTCAATACCCCATTTAAGAATGCGCTTTTGACATCCATCTGCTGCAGCCGAATGTTCCTAGAGCATGCAAATGCAAGCAGAATTCGTATAGCTTCCATCCTAGCCACTGGGGCATAGGATTCATCAAAATCCACACCAAATTCCTGACTGTAGCCTTGAGCTACAAGTCTTGCTTTGTTTCTAGAAATAGCTCCATTCTCATCAACTTTATTCTTGAAAATCCATTTAGTGCCAATGACATGAGTGTTATCAGGTCTGGGAACTAGTTCCCATACAATATTTTTCTCAAATTGATTTAATTCCTCACACATGGCGGATACCCAAGAATCATGTCTTAAGGCTTCTTCCACAGATTTGGGTTCCACCTGAGATACCAATGCAGCTAAGTCCTGTTCTTGGACAATTCTAAAATGAGACCTTGTCCTAGGAGGATCATGCACATTGCCTATGACATTTTCACTAGGGTGGTCTTTGTGAAATATTATCTCACCTGAGGGTTCACCTACCTCAGCTGCTCCTTCTTGCTGTGAGTTTTCTGGTTGAGCAGCTGGCTGCATCTCTTCTTCTTCAATTCTCTCCAAGAAATCTCCCTCATTAGATGGCTCCCTGTCATCATTCATCACTTTGTTAGAGAAATCATTTTCATCAAACACTACATGCGGTGTTTCTTCAACAGTTTGATCATCTTTATTGAAAACTCTGTAGGCCCTTGAGGTTTCTGAATATCCGAGAAAAATTCCAGGAGAGCTTCTAGCTTCAAATTTGTCCAAACCATTCTTACCATTATTGTGAATAAAACATTTGGAGCCAAAAACTTTAAAGTAAGAAATGTTTGGCTGCTTACCCTTGAGAAGTTCATAAGGAGTTTTCCTATGAGTAGGTCTTACCAAGGCTCGGTTTAGAATGTAGCATGCAGTATTCGCAGCTTCAGCCCAAAATCTCCTTGGAAGTCCACTCTCAATCAGCATAGTCCTGGCCATTTCAATGATTGACCTGTTTCTTCTCTCAACAATTCCGTTCTGCTCCGGTGTCCTGGGGGAAGAGAATTTGTGAGTCACTCCCTCTCTTGAGCAAAATTCAGAAAATGAAGAGTTCTCAAACTCTCCTCCATGGTCAGACTGAATTGTAATGATGTTATGTTCACCTTGCAATTTGATTTTATTGAAAAGTTCTTCAAAGTGAACAAAGGCATCATTTTTATTTGCTAAACAAAACAACCAAGAAAATCTAGTGAAGTCATCAACTATGACTAATCCATATCTCTTACCTGACAAACTTTGTATGCGAGTAGGACCAAAGAGATCCATGTGCAAGTGCTGCAGCGGTTTAGATGAAAGACTCTCAGTTCTCAACTTAAAAACTGCACGAGTCTGTTTACCTTGTGCACAAGCATCACATAGCTTGGACCCTAACTGAAATCTTATTCGGGGCAAACCTCTAACTAGGTTATGCTTAGACAGTTTATTCATTGTAGACAAACTAGCATGGCCTAGACGCCTATGCCAGTCAAAAGCAACCTGTTCAGAATTAGCAGACATACACAAGTGAGTTTCAGGATTATCATCCAGGTCTACGATGTATACATTGTTTACTCTATGACCTTTGAACATGACGTTATCAGAATTCAGCTCAAAAACAGTGCAGGAATTGTGGTCAAAGAGTACCTTGTGTCCTTTGTCGCAGAGTTGACTTATACTTATCAAGTTGTGCTGAAGTCCTTCTACAAGATACACATCTTCAATGGAGTTAGTAGAGGACTTACCAACAGTACCAATTCCAATTATTCTTCCTCTGTTATTTCCACCGAATTTGACCAGGCCCCCAAACTTCATTTTCAGTTTGCTAAATTTGGACCGGTCTCCTGTCATGTGCCTGCTACAGCCGCTGTCAAGATACCACTTGTTATGCTCGGCTGCCAGGCTAACCTGCGAAAGTTCAGACAAAGTAATGTGGGACCCAATTCAAATTGGGTCCAAAGATAGTTTTCAATTTATCCAAATCACACTTAGGAACCCACATTTGTTTTACTGTTCTTTTCAGAGATTTCATGTAGATTGATTCTTCCTTCTTGGCATTTCTCAGTGGGTGTTGAATGAGCCTATTCCTATTAAAATTATGTTGTTTCCGAGTAGAGAAATTGTTGTTTGGCCTCTTAGAGGAAACACGTGTGTGTTGAGCATAATTCATGTAACCATTTTTATTCAAATGAAAATTGTGCTGAAGGTGATGCATGTTCGCATGCTTTCCTTGATAACTATCATGCTGAATTTTCTTAGCGAAACTGTTCACCTTTCTAGTGACATCAATAGGAATGGTCGTGTGAAAACCCTTGTTCCACAACTGTTGCACAGGAACAGTTCTAGTCTCAGGATTTCCTGACTTAGTCTGCTGACCAGTGGATTGAATAGATTTGCTGGTCGAAACCTTCAATGTAGAGACAGATTTGGAGCTGGATGGGGTTTCCAGTTTTTCTTTGCCCTTGGCGGGGCAGAACGTGACAGTTTTGAATTCAAAGGGTTTTTTACTTGTGGGATTGTATCCTAATCCCTCCCTATTGAAGTTTACCCTCGACCCCAGAAGGGCATCCAGATTGTTTCTCCCCTCTGTAAATTTTTCTAGCATTTTTCCTTTGTCCTCAATCTCCTTCTGAAGTTCATTACATTGGTCCTGGAGTTCCTGATTAACTTTTCTAACCGCCTCATATTTTTCTGCAATCAGTCTAAACTCCTTTTTACTCTCTTCAGTTTTACTCTTCAGCTCATTCATCCTAGCTAGATTTTCCTCTCTTTCCATTCTAAACTTCTCGATCTCACTTCTAGCCTGATCTAGCTCAATGGCCATCTCCTTGGTTTTCATGTTGTCCGTAACAGCAATAGAGTGTTCCTCAGAAACTGAGTGAAACTTTCGTTTAAGCATTCTGTGCTCCTTGGTTAGAAAATTATATTTAGCTAACAGGTCGCCATAGGCGTCCTCCCAATCATCCAAAGTAAAATTCTCAAATAAGTTCGTTACCTCTTCCTCATGGTTGGCCATGAGGCAAGTCTTCTCTTCACCTTCACTGGACGAGGTGGCTTCTGGATCCTCCTCCTCGTCGCTCCATGTGCACAGCATGGCTTTCTTCTTCTTGTGCACCATCTTCTTCTGGTATCCGGGAGCCTTAGCTTGCAGCTCTGGACATTCACTTTTCATGTGACCAGGTTTCTGACAATGGTAGCATGTAACTTTTTTAACAAATCGGTTCTTCTCAAGTTCTCGTTCAGGAGACTTCCTTGTAGCATTAAATCTCTTTCTCCTGTAGAATTTCCCTTTAGTTCTCAAGAACTTTCTGAATTGCCTGGTGAGCATGGCCTGCTCGCCCTTGTCCAGGTCTGAGAATCCGTCAGAGTCTTCGCTGCTACCACCACTGTTGTTGCTGCTGCTGCTCTTCTTAGTATGTCGTGAGACTTTCAGAGCAACATTCTTTCCCTTTCTGTCATGTCCATCATTCCCTTGTCTGAAGTTCATTTCGTGGGTCATGAGAGACCCAATCAGCTGGGTTACTGACATGGTGGATAAATCTCTTGATTCCTCTATGACGGTCACCTTAGTATCCCAGATGGGAGTTAGGGACCTAAGGATCTTCCTGACAATGTCTTCTTGCTGAATCTCCTTTCCAAATCCTCTCAGACTATTGATGATCACAGATAATCTAGCATACATTTCTGTGATCGACTCCTCTGGCTTCATCTTAAACAACTCATACTGAGTTGTAAGCATATTGATCTTGGTAGCTTTCACTTGAGATGTGCCCTCATAAATTAACTGCAATTCATCCCACATTTTCTTTGCAGTCTTGCACGCTGAAATCCTCAAGTACTCTTCCGGGTGGACGGCGCACTGTATGATGCTAAGAGCTGTCCAATTCAGTGCGGAGAGTTTAACCTGTTCCTCTGTCCATATGTCTTCGTTCGGTGGAAGTTGGTACGGACCATCTGTAATTACTCTCCAGAGCTTGTGGCTTTGAGCCCTGATGAAGACTTCCATCCTGTTCTTCCAAAAGAAATAGTTATTACCATCGAAGAAAGGGGGACGGGTGATTGACTGCCCTTCAGCAATGTAGCTGCGAGGACCAGCAGATCCGTTTCCCTGGCCGTTGGACCACATATTGGGAAATACCCGCTCTGATACCAAGTGATACAAGAAATATGAAGTGATCTAGAAGGGGAGGGGATGAATAGATCACTGTTTTCAACCGATTAAAAAATTACTGAAGAATGATTCACTTAAAACAAGCAATCTCGGAGTTGAACCCACAAACACGCAGTGCGGACAATAGCTCGAGTGGATAGAAGGCACACCACACAATCACCACAGATAATCACACGAGTACTCAGAGGTTTTTAAGGTGGTTCGGTCAGACCTCCAGTCTGCCTACGTCCACCCCTCACTTCAAATCGAAGTGAGGCTTCCACTAGCACCTGCTAGCAAAGCAGACTCAGTCTGCAACAACGGCTGATTCACAGCTTCACAGGGGAACACCCTCCCCTCTTCCTCCACACCCGGAGGGAACCCTAAGGACGCCAAGTCCCTAGAAACAGGAAACAATTTCCTCTTCCTCCAACCGGAGGGAACACTAGTGATCTGCAGTCACTAGAACCAGAGACCAAGGTCTCTCTTCCTCTGAAGCCTAGAGGGAACACCTCTTCTACGAGAGGGAACAATACTGCAACCTCTGTTGCAAGTGAACCAGAGAGAACACGTCTCTCTCTTCCCCTGAACACCAGGAGGAAACACAGAGAACTCTCAATCAAGAAAGAAAAATAGATAAAAATGAAAACAAGAAAGAAGGAATCCAAAACTCAGAAACTGGAAACAATGTAGCTCAAACTGAGCAGCAGACTTCGGATTTGATCCGTAAGTCAATACCCATCTTCTGATCACTCTTCTGCTCTCTCTTCTCTCTCAACTGGAACACTCTAGTTTCTCAGGGAGGCTCTTTCTCTTCTGCTCTCACTCAAATTTCTTCACTGTAACCTCGGAGCTCCTCCTTTCGTAGATGATGAGGCAGTACATTTATAAGCGATCAGGAGGGTGCATGTAAGGCGTGTGCTTCCCGCGCTCGATCCAGAACCTTCTTGCCACGTGCCCTTATAGCATTGGTTCCTTTAGTATCGGATCACGTGCAGCCCAGACACCGGTGAATGTTCTTCCTCGGACCACCTTCTTCTTTTTGTTTTTTCTTTTTCTCCTGCAAAGAAATTAAGAACATTAAAACTCAGGGCTACAAAAACTAAAACTGCATGAGGTATGTGGTAGGAATACGAAATGCACTATTCTGAGAACGACACGAGATACACAAGATTACTACAGTACGTTATAAAGAGAGAATGACACGAGGTCAGAAGAAAACAGCACGAGGTAAAAAGAGAACGACACGAGATACTCACTAATAAAGCTAACACTACAAAGGAAACGACACGAAGTCAGATGAGAACAGCACGAGGTGAGAAGGAAAATAACACGGAATAAAAACGGTAGTAAGACACGCGATCAGAGGAAACCTGGACGAGGATAGAAAGAAGCAACACGAAGACATAAAAACAATCATTAAGACACAAACACAGAAGATAACACGAAGACATAAAACACGACTCGAATACAAGATTGCTCGAACTAACGAACGACTCGAAGTCGAGGACGACACGAAACGACACGGACTGAAACCAACTCGAAGACGAACACAGAAACTGACACGAAGTGTGGTCACAAAGCAAGAAAGACACTTGCAACGTACAGCCTTCATATGATGTGAGGCGATGTGAAGACTTTGCGTTCAACTGGATGTATAGACTTGGAACGGCTTCAAGGCAACGCAATCGAATGTATGGACTTTCACAAGGTATAGACTTGCCAAAGAACTGGACGATGTACAGACTTGAACAAGGCAAAGTCTGTACAGACTTGAGGGTTCACAACGTATATACTTTGGCAAGACAATGGCTGTACATACTTGAAGTGAAGACCAATGTATAGACTTCAAAGTTCAGCGGCCAAAGAATAGACTTGGAAACTTAAACCAGTGTATGGACTTAGCTTCGAACATGCTACAGTGCATTTGTATGGACTTTGAAGACTGATGCATGACGCTAAGACAATGTGTAGACTTTGGCTTGGAACGAAGATAAAGATGAGGCTGTATAGACTTGGCCATAACATAAGACTCGAAGACATAGGGGTGACACAGATGGAGCGACACGAGGTGGCACAGAAAGCAGCACGAGGTACTGCAGTGTACAACACGCGATGGAACAAATAACGACACGAAGACAACCAACAAACATAGTTGGAACAACACGACGTACAAAAGGACAACACGAACTGTGGAGGGATCAGTATGGACATGCAAGGTATTATCTCATGGCAGTTTTCCTGTTAATCATGGAAATTTCAAATGCATAACATTACTCAAGATATCAGATTAAGGAAGACAATATTTAACATAGTGATGCTCATCATCAAAACACTAGGGAAGTCACAAAAATCCAACATTTCGGATCTGGATCGGAGAGCTTTCGGATCGCTTTTGTGGGTCTTGAGTTGTGTTTTACGATCCACGCGGGTTTTTCTCTCGTAGAAGTTATAGAACCAAGTGGAGAGTTTAGTACTGTTGAATTCATCGACTCGAGGACGCTACAGTTGCGTTATGCTCCTTCCGAGGATCGTAGGGACTATTTTTTTGTATTTTTTTAAATTTATGGATTTTCGTGTCGAATATCAGATTTTTCAGAAATTGCATAATTTCCTTTTTCTTTTCCTTTTTCTCTCCTCCCTCTCCCCTCACGTCTCTCACTTTCTCTCCCTTGTTCTCTCTCCTCTCTCATCCTCACATTGCGGGGCGCACGACCGCGGTGAGGTGGGCGAGGCTGGAACGTCGTAGAGCTGTCGTGGAGCGTGCTGGTGTGAGCATTGGAGCGTGGCATTGGCGCGATCCCTCAGTGGATTCAAAGCTGGCGTGGCATGGTTCGTGTGATGGTTTTGGCCTGGTTTAGTCATTTCGATGTGTGAGAACTTCGTTGGAGGTAGGGGGACAGATGCCCTACTCTTCTTCTATGTTCCCTCACGATTTGGAGCCGAACGGTGTGCGTATGAGTGGGTTTTGCTTCGTTTTGAGTGAAAGCATGTTCGAGGGGTGAGAGCCGTGTTCACCGTTCCAGGTGACGATTTTCAGTTTGAATGGTTTCATTTGAACCCCTGGCATGTTGGGATTCATTTCCCGTCAGTTTCATTGAGTTTGGTTGAGAATCGGAGCCGGTATGAGCTCGGCCATCCTTGTGACTCGTTTTGGGTCGATTCGTGGGAATCACCCGTTTCTAGCATTTTTGCGTGTGGTTTGGCCCCTTCCGGCGTGTGGAAGGTTGGCAATGTGGTTATGGATGTTTCCCCATCATTCTGGCGACGATTGGGGCATGGAAAATGGGTTTTTGTGCGGATTTTCCAATTTTAGCTCTGTGACGGGACCGCGCTTGTCGGTTGCATCACGTTCTCAGGGAACACGCTGCAACGATGGGTCACGATCCATGCCGGAGGTGAGCAGTTCAGGCGGTTGGGAACGCGCTATAGGGACTGAGCGTGATTCTGTTAAACACGCTATGGGTAGTGAGCGCGACCTGCTTCTGGCGGTTTGTAACGCGCCCTATGGAATAGGCACGACCCTGAAGAATGCGCAATATATGATGAGCACGATCTTCATTGGCAGTTGGGAATGCGCTACTTGAGGTAGGCGCGATCCTGTTTATTGCGCCATGGTTGGTGAGCGCGATCTGGTGTGTTCTGGCATTGTTGCGCTTGAGCTAAATAGCACGTTAATATCGCGCTATAGGGTATAGGTTCGTTAATGTCTGTTGTTTCTCGTGTTTTGGTTGAGTTGTCTCGGGCTCCGGTGAACCCTCGATTCGATGCTTGGTTGGCATTTGGCCTGGTGGATGCCTTGGGTGTCTTGTGAGAGTCATTTCTGTGCATCAGGGGATCTCGGAGGAGTGACCTTATCTCGAGCAATGCATAGTGTTCTGTTCTTTCCGGTTAAGGTGGCTTTGACCCCTGGGTTAGCGCACTGTTCCGTGGATGTCTTGGATGTCTTTTGAGGGCTGTGACCGTGTTATAGGGTCTCTGAGAGGGCCATTATACCGACCAGTGTTTTTGTATTATTCTGAGGGTCATTATGGTTTCTGGTCAACCCGGTTGTGACCCAGTGGTTGACACGTGACCTTGTGAGTGTCTCATATATCTTGTGAGGATCGAGGCATGGTTTTGGGCACTTGGAGGTGTTGTCTTACCTCGGTTTGCATGCCATGTGGTTTGAGGGCTTCTGGTTTCCCCTCATGTTTCGTGTTATACTGAATTGTGAGTCCGTTGTGTGGCTCGGAGGCCAAGGACTCATTGTTATTATTGTTGTTATGGATCCGACTGTTCCGTGCCATCTTCCATAATGTGTTTTACCGTGATTTTGGCTTAGGGACTAGGCTGATTAATAGTGTGTTGCTGTGATATGTGACGATCTTGACACGAGTCTTGTGACTCAAGGATCATTGTCAGCTGGTCTAGTTGACTGTCCTGAGTCTGGTTGCAGCGTTGTACTATATTATGCTCCGTAGTACGTGCGACAAGTGTGTGCTTACCCTGTTTGTACTTCGGTGTTTGCTATTTTGTAGTTTCTATGTCTAGTGAGCCTCCACTCGTCGTAGCTTGACGACACTTTCCTGTGTGTTGGCCCACCTAGGAGTGGTGGAGGGGCAGTTCCCGACAGATGATTTATAGGCTAGTTTCTGTGGGCCCCCTTGCTTTGCGGTAGTGTCCTACTGGGGGGGGAAACTAGCTAGAGGCCTGGCTCAAGACATTGAGCTTGTGTGTGCACAAGTGGTTAGGGGCACTTAGACGAGCGCCGACGGGCGTGACCCGGACTAGTCACTTGTTACTTGGTACTTGGTTCCTGTTAAGTGTCTCAGTTACCGCCAATCCAGGCGAGTGCGAGATACTTGAGGTGCAGTGTAAGACGTCAATGGACGTATCTGGCTGTTCTTCTAGTGAGGAGGTGCTTCTGTCACTTGACGCATGACTCTTGTGACTTGTGTTCTCGTGACCGATTTTTGAGTAGCATGTGTGTGGCTTCACTCAAGGTCTAGTCTTGTGTAGCATACACGACGATGAGTTCGTGCATGTCTTGTGCCTGTGACTGTGTAAGTCTTTGGCAGGCTTGTACCTATTTTGGTAGGCTTTTCACGATAGGGTTCGTGATTTTGACAATGGATCGGTAACACCCGACTTTGTGAGATCGGGGTTCACCTTTCTGTTGCTGTTAGGAGTAGTTTAGAGGGCCGAGGTTCCTTTGACTGCCGTGTTCCGTGGTACGGCTGTTTTCCTCTTTACTGTTGTTCATGCTCCTGCTTTGTTACTGCTTTGCTTTAGTGTAGCACTGCTGTTACTGCATTATTTTGCGGTAGGGTTATGCGGGATCCCTGCTGAGGCAGTGACACGAGGCTTACCCCTGACTTTTGAGGTGTGGCTGTTCTGCCTCGTGGTTGGAGGTTCCGCTGTGGTAGTTTTGTGTTGCCAGTGTCGGGCTTCCCCCGACTTGAGGGTACGTTCCCCTTTTCTGTTGGACTATACTTGTGTTTCTTTGGACTGGACTCTATTAGTTTTAATTGTTATTGAAAATGTAATCTTATTTCTGCTACTTTAGCAATACTCATCATTAAAATTTAATTGCTTACTGTTATATCTGGAAGTTCAATGTACTCTCACACACCTTTCTATCCCTTCGGAGCTTTTTCGCTCTTGGGAGGCCTTGCAGGTTCCAAGTGGTATCGGGTTTACCCGGTATACAGAGTCTGGGTCGTCACATATGGGATGAGCATGTGACGACTACTAGGAGTGGAGCTTACACGCGCTACCTGGTACGGTGAAGAGCACAGCCCACAGCTGATGACACGTGGATCACCCCAGCAGAGCTACCAAGGATGGATCCAGATTGGCAAGAGCGATACATGAGCAACAACACCCCTTACTCAACGGGGTCGAGTTCTTCCCACCCGAGGAGAATTGATGGGACATCGGAGCAAGGCATCTAATTTTTTTTATTGCATTGAGTCATTTGGGTTCAATTGTAAAGCAATTATTAGTCAATGGGCTAGTTATTAGGAATTAATGGGTTTCTTTGTAAAAAGGCCACTTAGGCCCGACGGGCCCCCCACCCTCTCTCCCACTGGGCCACCTAGCTTCTAGGTCCCATAGGGGCTTGTCCATGGTCCATGGTGGACTTGGTCCAAGAAGACCATTCAAACTTGGACCATGAATAAAAGTCCAAGATGCCATTCTAAGGGAGCCCCCCTTCCTTTTCCCCTATTTTGAATTTTTTATGTAATTTGATCATGGGAGAAGAAATTAAAATTTTCTATCCATTAATTACCCCTCCCTAACCCTAGATCTGAGGTTAGTATAGGTCATTTAGCTAGGGTTATAAAACTCTTGTATTTCATTAAATTCATGAGGAATTTGAAGAAAAAATCAGAAATTTCTCCATTTGCCCAAGGGCACCCCTCTCTCTTCCCCTTGCAGCTGTGATGGTTGCTTGATTCCAAGGTGTGAAGCCTTGCCCTTGGTGTGATTCCAAGGTTTATCACCTCTGCTGAATGTGACTTCCATCCACCGCAGCCGCCGCCTCTGTTCGTGCCGCCATCGAGCCACCACGGTCATTTTTTTCGGCCTACTATCAAGGATTCTGAGTCGCTGGATAGAAGGTTGAAGACGAATCTATAACTCTAGATCCAACCGTTGGATCGAGCTGATTTCTTTAGGGTTGGTTCATCTCATCTTACCCAATCCCCAGTTTGATTTTTACTTCGATCAGATCCCGTTTGCACCCCCTCCTACCGTCTTCTTTCTACCCCTTGCAATCTGCCTGTGTGCAGATCTGTGAGATAGTAGTCTGCAGATCTATTTTTCCCACCCTCCAAATCAGATATGAAAATTACAAAATTAGTTGTGCGTGATTCTCACTTCCCCCCCTCTCACACATAAAATTTCCAATGTCTAGATCTGCCAACTTCCCTTTGGTCAAAATTCATTCTCAAGCAGATCTCACTCTGTCCTGCCTGTTATGTAACCTGAACCAGAAACAACTACAGTGTTTCTGAGTTTTTCATGTAGGATCTGGCCGTTGGATGGTCTTGGATTTCATGTATGTTGTATCTCTTTGCGTCCTCTTCGCAACGGTGCTAGCCTCGCTTCGATTCGACGCCGGATCTGGGCACAGGAGCCGATCTCGCCGGGTCACCCAGGTCTGTCCCGAGACAGGACTGCGGGACAGTGTTGGGAGTTAAATCCCAATAAATATCCCGGCTCCGAGCCAGCGACCACCGCTACCGGGGATCGACCAGGGACACTCCAGCAACGTTCCAGTCGGCTGCCACAGCAAGGAGATGCCCGGACGCCGCCGTCCCAACAGCCGGACCCGCTTGCTGTCTTGTGGGCCCGAGTTGAATCGAACCGAACCGGCTATCTGCATCAGCTCGAGCGTCACCGCCGTACTGCCCGTCAACCCAAAATTGGCGCTCCTAGTTCGTTGTTGTAGCCCTTTACCTCTCTACGTGGAGTGGGCCGTAAAATTTTTTGCTATAATTATTTACATTTACTATACCGAGAGTTACGATTCTTGGCCGGGGTTGTCTTCCCCACGCCCGAAGTGTGGAGGTACGTTTTCACTCCTCTTGTTTAGCATTTACTTAGTTTGTATATGTTTGAATGCCACTACTTAAGCAATAGGTTTCTAGCTTGTTATCATTTTTGATCACCGCTACGAGAGAGCAAGCGTGACCCATCCCGTGACTCGATCCGAGCACGTGAAAAGAGCCAAATACCTTTGACTCACTGCCGGTTTCTCAACTGCGTAGATCCGCACGTTTCCCTTGCGTGGGACGATCGTGTGCTTGCATTTCTTGGTGAGGACACATTCTCCTCTTTTTGAGCTCTTTGGTGCCGAGTGTTCACGTTGTCACTCGTTGCGTCATCGATTTAGTCGCGTCGTCGCCTAGAGTCCCAAATTTGCATCAAATTGGCATCGAGTCCCATTTCATCCCACATCAAATTGGTATCAGAGCGAGGTTAAGTCTAGGGTAGTCAGCACATGGTTTGAGTCTAGGGTCGTCTTGTCCTAGGTGTGCATTTCATCCCTATATCTGGTATATTAAAAGATGTTCCCATAACAATAGGTTACACCTATTGGGAAGGTAGAACACTTACGTGAGTTTGATCTTCGGATCATATCTCCGCCTTGTATTGACACCCGTTTTATGACCAATGAGTTGGGTCATCTCCTTATCTATTTTTTATCATGTCCCGAGTTATTCACCGCTTATTGGGCCATTTTGGGTCATTTTTGAGCTTAATTTTATGAGTCGTTCTCCTTGGTTGGACCTAGCTCTATTAATTTCTCATCACTTCACCTTATTGGGCCTAGATAAGGGCTAATGAGGATTATTTTGTGGATTAAGTTGTGGATTTATTAGCTTTTATCTCTTTTGCCACGTCCTCCCCCCTCGCAGTCTATCGTACGACCGCTAGGTGGGCGTTGCCGGTCCATCTCTAGACCGCTAACGGGCAAAGAGTCTTGCTGGGTTTCTTTGATCTGATCTTCTTCTGGACGCGTGTTTCTAGCGGTCTATCGCACGACCATTTCTTGGGGCTAGCGGTCTATCGCAAGACCGCTAGTGGGAACAGAGAGTCCTGCTCTGATGTTCTTCCTCTGCTCAGCCGTGGACGAACTAGAGTCCTTCATCCTTTGATTTCTCTCTCACCAGAGACTCCCAGAACCTTCTATTTATTTTTGTGGACTCTTGGGAGTATTATCTTGAAGGATTATCTAGTTTCAGGCCTATTTTTTAGTCATTATCCCTCCAACTCGAACTTAGGGTTTGAGAGCCTATAAATAGGACCCTTGAGTTCATGGCTTGAGGAGGAGATTTTTGGAGATTGTGTCGAAGTGCTGCTGCGTTTTGGAGTCACTTCCAACCAAGGAGAAGCTGCTTCCACGCCCATCAAGCTTCTAGTCCAGGGAGTACAAAGTTTCTTTGGTCTAGTTTGGGTCTTTTGGGTCTTTAGTTTGGTCTATTGTTCCCTTGCATCCATAGCATCTTCCCTCTTCTTTTCTCCACGTTCTATGCATTTAAACATCTTTTTAAAACATCCTCCTATCTTTTTCACGCCCCATAGGGGCTAAAAGACCAAACCTCCCAGGTATTCACCCTTCTTTTATGCATATTAGCTGAGTTGGTTTATAGATACTACACTTGCCCAAGGGCTAATTGGGTTGTTTTTCTTGCTGCCTACACTTCCTCGCAGGTTTACAAGACTCATTACACGAGGCCCAACCTTTCTCTCCAGCCAGGAGGGGTGGAGATTAAGTTCCAAATCACTATTCTAGGTGCGCTAGCTGTCATCTGGAAGCCCGTTTTCAGGTATAAGGTGGTTTATCGCAAGGTCATTTTCTGCTGGATCGCGGTCATCTGATGAACCGCTCTTCGTCCATGCACCTGGTTTTCTCTCTCCCAAAGGCGGGTGTTTTCAATTGACTCTTTCCAAGGTATTATTGTGGTTTTACTGCTTTAATTACTTTGGTGGCGATCACACATCTTACTTGGGTATTTGTTCATCATTGTCATTATCTTGATTGCTTTTCCCTTTACTTTATTTGCTCCACACCTACGGTGTGTGTTTCTTTTTACTGTTTTAATTACTTTGCTGGCGATCACACATCTTACTTGGGTATTTGTTCATCATTGTCATTATCTTGATTGCTTTTCCCTTTACTTTATTTGCTCCACACCTCCGGTGTGTGTTTCTATTTTATTCCTTTGCTTCACGCCACATAGTGTGTTTTTATTTTTCCTCCTTATAAGCATTGATGACATGCCCATGCTCCTGACTCCTGATTCTTGTGATTGTTTGAGTTAGGTCATTACTTGCTCACACACTTTCATATCACACCACTATATTCACCTTCATATTCATTCATCATCACATCACAAAAGAAACATCAACACCCCCATTTTTTGGCGATCATGGTGGGACATCTAGTGCCGATCGTGCTGAATTCTTGTTTCACCTGCTGTCTTTAGTTCATCTCAGTTGCCCTTGTGTTTTCCTTGATTTTCCCATTATATTTCTTATTGTTTCTACTCCCTGGTCCTTGAAGGTCTTCTGTCTGGCCGTTTTCAGCTTAAAAGCAGTCTCGCGATAGACCGTCTTATCTCGTAGCGGTCTCCTAGATGACCATTTCTCTAGTATAGGTACGCACACCGAGGTTGCTTATATTTCTACAGTTTTTGACTGTGATTTTTATTTTTGGGTTCTATATGGTCTTCTCCTTTGTTGTTATTCATTTATACATCATTGTTTGCATCTTGATTGTTAGTTTTAGGCTAGAAATTGCATGTACCCCGGTGCACATAGGGTCATTCAAATTTCATATTATAGTTACATGTCCTACCTTGGTGTGTGAACCTCTCATCTTCATATTCATTGGGGCCGACTAGGTGACCGCATCAAGGATCTCCATAAGTTCCTACCAGCCGTGGATTCCCACACGGACGCCGGGCCGGTTGTACCTTTACAACAACGTGTCTAGGTTGCATAAGTGAGGGAGAGTTCAAACCTAGAGTTAAGCACGCCCAAAACACCCTTCCTATTAGGAACCTCGATGGAGAGAATATTTAAATTTAAATCATTAAGGTTCTAAAGGAGGAAACATATAAAAATTGGTGCATATTTATAACTTGGTTGACTTTGAGTGCCTCTCATCCGTTTCTTTGTCTTCATAAATTTGGAGTTTTTGTTTTAGTGTCTCATTTGTGTTTGTTTATGTTGTTTGTTTTGTGCCAAGGTGTTCCATTGCAAGTGGAGTTGCTTCTGGTCTTTAGAATCATCTTCTAGGAGCAGTTCCTTTTTCACCTCTTATTCTAATCCTCTCTTTGAATCCACCATGTCTTCTTATGATCTTCCCCGTTCTCATGAGGAATCCCTTCCTCAAGGTCTCTTGGAGGACCCACCTAGGGTCACCCAATTTCAATCATGAGAAGGGATCATCCCTCCTCCATCTGCCATCTCCATGGAGGGCGCCCAACCCTCCCTTGCTTCCAATAATCCTATGGGATAGATCTTGCAAATGATGGCCCAATCAGATCTGGCCCAACTTCAAGCCCTCTATCAGACATTGCAGGGGTCCAATGTGCCATATCCCAGGATTATACAAGGTCTGTCCAATATCTCTGTCTCTGGACCCGGGATTTCACCCACTCCAATCGATCTCACCCCAGTCCAGCCCAGGACCCTCCAGTTCTCCCGTAAAGAAGCGGGACAATCATCTAGATCGGCCCATCAGACTCTTGATAAAGGGAAGTCTGTTCTTCCCTCATTTACTCATGCTGAGTCTTATAGGCACATCTCTTCAGTGCCTCAGGTCCTTGTCGGCCCAGTCGACTTTTCTCATCCTCAGCAAGGGGCGGCCCAAGTACATGCTAATCTGGGTCATTCTTCGGCCCAATATCCTTCTTATGGGCCTCCCACTCCTTTGGTTTACCCTCCGGCTTCCCGCTTTGAGCATGCTCCTCTTGCTTTGCCTACACCATCTCGGGAACAAGAGCTCCTTGATAAATGGGCCGTCATGCAACAACAACTCGACTTTCTTCAAAAGTGGGTTGGCCCACAATCTTTGGCAGATGTTCCGGTTCCTAGCTTTCATAACATCCGGTTCCCTCCCCAGTCCGAGCTCCCCACATACCGCAAATACGACGGGAATAGCAATCCCTTCATTCATGTGAGGGACTTTATGTATGAATCGGTGCAGTTCCAATATGATGATCGCCTTATGGCGTATTTATTCCGTCGGTCATTAGATGGAGTGACTTTGGAATGGTTCTATGCTTTACCGTTGGAAGATGCCGAGAGTTTTAAAGGGGTAAAAGAAAACTTTATTCAGAGGTTTCAAGACCGGGTCGCCCCGGAGTATTCTTTTACGGACCTAGTGGCCGAGAAGATGAAGGCAGATGAAGATTTTGCCACCTATGCTGACAGGTGGAGATAGATGGCCGCCCACGTGCCGGGTCACATTCCGGAGGAAGAAAAAGTCAAGTTGCTTATATCAAATGCTACCCCTACCTTCCTCAACATCCTAGCTATGAATGACATCTCGAGCATGCACCAACTATATAGCCGGGCAAGATTCATACAAACATAAGTCAAGGACTCCCCCGTCCACACTCTTTTTGAATCCCAAAAGCCCAAATATCATAAGAAGCCTCAAAGGCCTGTCATTGAGGGGGTCCAAACAAATGAGCAGCTGCAAGCCGTTTCATTCCCTTTCCAATCCACGCCATTCCGCTTTCCATAAAACACTCGCAATCCCCAATTCCTAACTCCACAAAACGCTCAACCCACTTTCTCCACTCCACAAAACCCTCACCCTACCTTCACCACTCCACAAAACATGTTCCCCGCTCCGCAACAACCTCCACAACCCCCGCAATACCATAATGTCCCTCCCCCCAACGGCTACACCAACAACAACAAGCGCCCAGGTCCGAAGAGAGCCCAATATCCTCCTTTACCCGAGTCTCTCACGGACATATTTTTGGCTCTCATGTCAATTATTGGCATTCAACTTCCTCCGGAACGGCCTAATTGGAACCCGGCCGTTGATCAAAAAAAATATTGCATGTTCCATAGGCAGTCTGGCCATACTATTGAGAGCTGTTTCCAATTCAGGGATTTGGTATATGACCTTCATGAAGGGCAGCGTATAGATTGGGCCGAGATGCACAAGGCCATCATTGAAATTAAAGAGAAGAGAAGGCAGCCTCCGAGGTAGCTAGTGCAACAGCAACAAGCACCGCCGCCACAGCAGCAGCCGCAGCAGCAACAACAGCCTATTCAAGACTTGGGGATTCATCAGAATCCCATGCCAAATCATCCTCCCGCCCCGCAGCCACAACCTCCGACACCGGCCCAAGTTAACCTCGTCCAACCCCTGGCTCCCGATGCTGGGTGAACTTATGACGATGACGCGTCAGTACAGCGGCTCATGGCCCTCCACTATAACCACCGTAGCTTTTCCCCCTCCGTCATCCTCCCACTTAACCAACAAACCCCACCATCCTCCGCATCCACCAAACCCCTCATCCTACCAACTGCATTCCCCATTAACCCGTCTCTCTCTACTCCACCACCAGCACCTACGTTCGCCACCACAACACCTTTAGCCAACCATTCACCCATCATCCTCCTTCCATCTACCCCTACCCCGTCACCAATACCCGCATCCATTATCACCCCGCCTTCATCAAACCCCTCGCCTATCATCTCCACTACGCTTTCCCCTGCGCCACTCATTCACCCCATCGGGCCGGCTAAGCCGCTTATTTCAAACCCATCCAATGCCGTGCTAGCCCACAACCTTGCCCTGCGAAGCGGGCATTTATTTCACAAGAATTATCCTTCCACTGGTGCACCCACACCCAATCCCCAGCCCTCTCAACATGTTGTTGATCAGGAGGAGGCAGATCTACTGTCGGGGACACAATATGATCTACTAAATCATCTGGACAGAGTACCCGCCAAGATCTCCATGCTGGAATTGATAAAGAGATCCACCCTTCATCAAGATGCACTCAGAAATTTTCTACAGAAGGTGATCGTTAATGAAGACATGGCAGTAGACAGCCTACCGACAGCTCTGGCTATAATCTCAAAGGGGCCGGCAATCACTTTTTTTGAAACTGAACTGGCGCCCCCGGAAGCCCGACAAATGCCACTATGCATTTCTATAACTTTGAACAAGGTCAGCATAGATACGGTGCTGGTAGACACAAGGGCATCTATTAATGTCTGCCCTCTCAGCACCTTGAGAGCCTGCAATTTATCAGAAGATATGTTAAGACCGACCCCTACAACTATAGCAGCATATGACAACTCCGGAATGGCATGTCATGGGGTGGTCACTATTTAGGCCGAGCTTGGGCCTCTCACTATGCCGATTGAATTCTATGTTCTGGACATCGACCCTATGTTCAAGGCTATCTTGGGTCGTCCGTAGATTGACAACCTCAATGCCGTACCATCGACAACCCACCAATGTCTCAAATTTCCTTTCCAAGGGAGGGTGGTTAAGGTGAAGAGCATGTCCACAGTCCAGTCTGTCAAGGCCGTCTCAGAGAAGATTCTACCAACATTATGGCCCAACACGCGACCAGTTATTTCAGTACTAGATCTGGATTTCCCATGGACATATGCACCATGCAAGCCTATCTCTGCAGCACTGAATATTAAAGTGAAGCCCCAGATTCGAGATTATAAGGGGTGGGACATTATATTGAAATTGGGCTATCAGCCGGGGAGAGGCCTCAACGCACAACTGCAAGGGCGGACCAAGCCGGTCCCTAAAGGAAGAAAAATGAATAGGAGGGCCTCGGCTATCGAGAGTCTTCACTCTCTATTTTGGGCGATTCTGGGCTCTTTACCTGGGATTACCGCCATCATTTTATCAAAGGCCCTCTCCAACCCGGCACGTTAAAAGCACAGCCGAGTCAGCATAAAGAAGATGCAGCTCATGTCTTTGCCGGTCCACCACTGCCGCATAAGGGGCTGGTCGATGATATGATTGATTGCAGCCATGCATTTGAAAGGTTATTTTATGAAGATAAAAGTCGCCAGGAAGATCATGGGGTACGGCTTGTATGTTATCAGCCGAAGAAGCCAGCTTACCATCCACGGGAGAAGGGGAGCTCGCCCATTGTCTTTACTTGGTCTCCCTCCTGTCTTATGTCTCTCTTCCAGGAGCTGGTCTTTTTACCCCGTTCACCTCCCGTTATGATTGATCCGATGCTATTCCAAATCCCCACTGATTTCCTCATTGTCAGGACATGCACTTGCTATCCTCCGATTGATCTGTCTACTCCATTCTTCTCCTCCTCTAATCATTTTCACGATATCTTCTGTCCCTCCAAGTACCCTCTCAGGCTCCCTCCTCCACCTTCCTCTCCCTCTTGCTACATGATCTCCACTAATCCTCAAAAAAAAAACGTCAAATTTGAAATGGAGATTTCAGTGGAAGATTACGCTATCTTTTCTCCCTCCTCCTCCGAGGGGCATGAGGCCCCTGCTGCCTCCTTCCCATTAGATTTCCTTTCTCCTAGGTTAGACGTAGGGGTTGTCGAGTCTAGGGAAGTAGAGTCTGTTAGGTCTAGAGAAGTAGGGTCTTGCTTTGGGTCGTGCAACCCTTCCTCACCTAAGCCGCGCCCACTTGCGCGTCATTCCAAATCCATTCCTGATAGGTTCTTACAGGATCTAGCTCAGCGATGTCATGCTCTTCTAAAGTGTCCGGAGTTTATCGCTACGGAAATTGTGGTAGAAGACGATGAGGAGTAAGAAGGGGTGTGGAGCGACGATGGACTAGGTGTAGAAGACCCGGTTGATGATGAATACAACAACGTAGATGACACCGCCGATCTGTATGCGCAAGGATTAAAGAGATTCGACGAGCCATCATCGGCAGTGGATGAACCTACGAAGGAAATAAATTTAGGAACTGAAGAAGACCCCAGGCCCATCATTATTGCCGCTAATCTCCCTCCAATGGTTGAAGAAGATTTAATCAAGGTTCTAAGGGAGTATATCGATTCTTTCGCCTGGTCTTACGAGGACATGCCGGGTCTTGACCCCTCTTTAGTAGAACATCGACTCGTACTTAAATCAGGGGCAACACCCATGAAACAAAGGTCAAGAAGATTTCACCCCCACATGGCCTTAAGGATTAAGGAAGAGGTCGATAAATTGTTCAAGACCAAGTTCATCAGAGTTGTCTTATACCCTCAGTGGGTGACGAATATAGTCCCTGTCATCAAGAAGGATAGAAAGGTGTGCATTTGCATTGATTTCAGGGATCTTAACAAAGCATTTCCCAAGGATGATTTCCTGCTGCCTCATATAGATGTTTTGGTGGATAACACCACCGGGTACGAAGCATTATCATTCATGGATGGTTATTCAGGATACAACCAAATCCGTCTTGCTCTCGAGGATCAAGAGAAAACCTCCTTCACCATGCCCTGGGGTACGTATTGCTATGTGGTTATGCCGCTCGGGTTGAAGAACGCGGGTGCCACTGATCAAAGGGTGATGATGGCTATATTCCATGATATGATGCATGTCTATATGGAAGCGTACGTGGATGATATTTTGGTGAAGTCAAGGACTAAAGAAGAACACCCCGCCATTCTGGCTAAGGTACTCTAGAGAGCTAAGGAGTACTAGTTAAAAATAAATCCAAAGAAATGTGTTTTTGGAGTCTCTTCAGGGAAGTTGCCAGGCTTCATAGTTAGCAAATGGGAGATTCAGATCGATCCTAACAAAGCAAAGGCCATCATGGACATTCCTCTGCCTAAGAATATCACGGAACTTCGAGGATTGATTGGACGTTTGCAATTCATTAGAAGATTCATATCTCATCATTCTCAGAGGTGCCGCCCGTTTTATGAATTGCTAAAGGCGGGGGTCAAGTTTGAATGGAATCAAGACTATGAAAAGGCCTACGAGGATCCAAAGGAATATTTGACCAATCCCCTGGTGTTGCAACCTCCTGTCCCTAGGAAACCCCTAATCCTATACATTTCTGTCATCGAGGACTCCCTATGGGTGGTCTTAGCACAAGTAGATGAAGAAGGCAAAGAGCAGGCAGCATATTACCTCTCCAGGTTATTTAACCCGGCGGAGACCAAATACACTGCCATGGAAAAGACTTGTTCCGCCTTAGTGTGGGTAGCTCAGAAACTGAAACATAATTTTCTAGCCCACCCAGTTAGGTTGATATCTAGAATGGATCTGATCTGGTATCTCTTAGAAAAGCCCATCCTTTCTAGTAAGTTATCTCCCTAGCAGAGCTTCCTCTCTCAGTTTGATATCACATTCGTTGTTCAAAAGGCGATCAAAGGATATGCCATCGCTGAGCATCTCGCCCATCTTCCTATCCCATACACAGACTCTATTCAGGATGATTTCCCTGATGTGCATCTCTCTATTCTTACTCATCATCCCTTTTGATTTCTGTACTTCGATGGTGCGCTCAACTCCCAAGGCCGAGGGATAGGTGCCGTTCTACTTACTCCGGTAGGGGTGACGATTCCTTGTGCTTATTAGCTCTGTTTTCCTGCTACCAACAACATCGCCGAGTATGAGGCTGTTCTGGCTGGATTGAAGCACACCTACCTCTTAGGCACGCATTATTTGAACATGATAGGAGACTCTCAGCTTGTCCTGTAGCAAGTTCAGTGATGAGGACATCACCAGCAATTTCATTTGATCGAGGATCCCGATGCTCGCCACCTATGCTACATCTTGTTCACCACTTTATTTCGAGTCATATGATGTAATTTTCATTTTCTTATCATGTACTTTTCCTTTTATTTGAGTCCAATACCTAGGTTAGGTAGCTATTTACCTAAGTCTTATGTCATTATGTGTGTTATTGGGCCCAATTATATGGGCTAGGCCCAGGGGCGCCCCCTTCCCCTTGGTTTAGTGTTAGTAGTCCAAAAGTCAGGGACTTAAGTTAAATTGTGGGATCCCTATAAATAGGACCCCAATCCCTCATTTGTAAGCTAATGAATTGTTGAATGAAAATTTTGAGTTGAATATTGAAACCCCTGTGCTCTCTCTCTCTTTCTCACTCTACCTCTCTAGCTCTCTCTCTATTTCTCTCTCTCTCTCTCTAAAGGGGGCGAACCCCATTCTCTCTCCTCCTCTCTCTAAATTTGAAATTCACTCTCTCTCCTCCCTATTCACCCCTAATTAAGACCCCTCCCCCTTCCCCATACCTCCCATTTAATCCCCCTCCAACCCCTAGGTGGAATCCCCTTCTCCTAGGCACCTCTCCCTCCTCCCAAGCAACCTTTCCCCTTCCCCATACAACCCTTCATTTTCCCAAGAGAGAATCCCCTCTCCCAAGTAACCTTTCCCCTCCCCAAGGCAACTCCTCCCCTTCCCAAGGCCACATTAACCAACCCCACATTAAACTCAGTTCAAATTTCCCTCTCCCTCCAAGCCACTTGCGCCCCCCCTCTCTCTCTCACCCTCCACCCTTGGTCGCAACCCCCTCCCCCTCCACCTGCTAGCTGCGACCCAGCCCTCTTCTCCAGCCTCTCCACCACCTCTATCCACCTCCATCCAAGCCCCACAGCCATTAGCCCTCTCCCCATTGCAGCCCCTTCACCCCTCCCACCACTATCAACTTCATTCACCAACCTACTCTATCCAGTTCGCAGGCAGCAGAAGAAGCTCCACTTGCAGAGATTGCCCTGGTGTTGTCCGACATCATCTGGAGGTGCACCATACATTGCCAGAAAGGTCTTCCAGTCTTCTTCGCAGGCGAGGTAGAATCGTCTTGTTCGGACTTCCCTACAGATCGTGGTACCCATTCTCGTCCGACTGCGCAACCGGGACCAGAACCTGGACCAGAGCTCTAGTGCAGAAGTGACTACGGCCACACCCCTCAACTTCTAAGTGCGCCACTTGGCCGAGAGCTGCTACTACAAGGCATCTACCATCACCCACAAGCGGCATCCCGTTCGGCATCAGGAAGAGCAGTTTCCAATTTTTCTCTCCCAGGTGCACAGAACAGGCCATCAGGGTCTTGTCCTGACCCCCCCTCACTCAATGGACCTCTCCTCGCCACCCCGATGTTGTCTGGTGCCCATCTTGGTTTCTGCTCGTAGAAGACTTGTCCACGGTCGTCCACGACTTGGTCCTTCGACGTTTGGACTTCGGGAGCTTCCGTGGTGACTTCATCCATCTGCTGCTACACCCAAGGAGCAGTCCGAATCTGATCGCAGGGACCCTGTTCCAGAGCCCGTCCCGGCCGGTGTTCACTTCGGAAGCGCCCACAAAAATTCACAGACATACCTGGGTCTGTCAGTGACGTTTTGGCGCCAGTCTCGTCGAATTCTGAGTTCGGAGGAGTGCACAGCAGTGACCACTCCGACCCCCTGTTCTGCTGTTCCAGACCGGGACAGAATCGGCAAGGTGCTCCATCGGCGCGATCCAAGCTAATCTCCCCTCCCCGCCTGGCCGGCTTAGCGCCCCTCCCTGCGTGGAGGTAGTGTTTGCTTGTACCCTACTCTCCCCACCCCAAGTTCCCCCTCCTGCGTGAGGAGTAGTGCATGTATTAGCAGGTCATCGGCCGAAGCTTCATCGGCGCGGCGTGCGGGTAGCCCACGCTTCCCCGCTCGCCCTCGTCTCCGGCCGGGATCGGCGTCTTCACGCCGATCAGGTGAGCTCCTGGTTGCACTCCTCTTGGTTAGCACTTCTTGCTTAACTAGTATTGCTTCTTAGTTCCGTCGGTGGCGAGGGAGTGCCCGATCCAAAATCAATCAAATCGAGTGTCCGCCGCGGAGCGAGTTGTGAGAGAGCCACTACATCCCACGCCCTTGGCGTGCTGGCCGCCCACGGATTTGGGCATCCCAGGCCCTTAGGGGTTCAGCCCAAGCTAGTCAAATCCTTGGAAAGGTGAGGTCCATCCTCGGACCCTCACCACTATCGCCGGTCCACCTACGGACCCGGGTGTGCGCGACGCGGGTGAAGCCGCTTGAGTGGGTCCGCCGTTCGGTTCGATTGCTTGCAAATCTAGGTCCGAGGGGTCGTGTCACATCAAATTGGTATCAGAGCAAGTTCTAGACTTGTCTCTACTAAGTCTTGTCCTAGGGCCATTGCATGCATCACACTTGTCCTCCATCATGACTACCTCATACTTGGCATATTCGCCACTCTTAGGCCCATTAGAAGCCTTTGTGTTTGATGGAACTCGCCCTAGTATATATATAGAGTGGGAGGACTCCATAGATCGACACTTTGGGAGGTTCACTCTATCAGGGCCTATGAAAGTCAACTATGCCAAGAGTTTGCTCTGGCGCCAAGCTAGGAAAGAATGGGAGAACATTGTAGGATTGAGAGAAGCCAAAGGGGAAGCACCCATTGAATCTTGGGATGAAATGAGGGCCAATCTTAGAAAGATCTACGCACCCCAATCCAAACCTCTTCAACCAACCGATCTTCCACCCCCGACCCCAACTCCAACCCAAGAACTTCCCCGACCAAACCCAACCCAAGTCCACCCATGTTCACCACCCCGAGAGTTACAAGATGACCAACCAAGTCCCCCCACCCATCCCTCCATGAGAATTGTAATTTTAGGGGAACCCCTCATAGAGTGGCTAAAGCAAAACCTCCTCCTCCGCGTCACACGCCCCTCCATGGATAACCACAACCCAATCGTGCCCACCCCACACCTCCACACAACCTACCATTCATTCTACCTTGTAGGGACCCTGAGGGACTTGATTAGGGGAGTACTACGGCAAATAGAGGTGACAAACCTGCTGGCCTTAGGGGAAAGTGACACTGGATACCTTAGTTTCTCACACACCTCTATTGGATCCATCACCTCCATTTACACTAAGGGTCCTTGCACAAGCAAGCTATTATTGATCCTGCCCGAACCCGAAGAATTTTGCCAAAACCAACCCTATGACCCCCACCTCCCTCAAGAAAAGGGCACCCCATCTAGGGAGTCAACCTTGGTGATTGTCCCACTAGGTAACGAGTGCACAGTCCGCACTAGGCAGTGTGTGACTTGGAATACTATAAGTCTAGAAATGGAAGAAGCATCCTTCCCCACAAGCCAAGCCCACCTACATCCTTGTGACCTATTCCCTTGGGAGCCCCAATGCCAACCTGGCCACTTTCCCTCCTTCACCATTGCCCACCCCTCATCCAATCCCAAGGGCCATTTCATTATACGCAACCAGGCCCATTGCTCCCACACCACTACATGCCTAGTAGGCCTCAAACTGATCCCTTGGGGCGAGCAACACCCACCACTCACACCCTTCAATTTTCCTGTTGACGAGGTCCCAACCTACATTAGGGAATCTATGGAATGGACTTTCTTGATCCATGGGATTGAAAACACCCCCTTCACCAAGGGCCTAACCATACTTGACCCATTTGATCCCTCCGCATGGGAACCCCCAAACCTGCCATCCTTGTCCCATTTCTCCAAAGAATTCCTAAGCCTCGCCCCTTGCCGAGACCATTGCGCCAAAGTTGAACCAAACCCCTCCTTGTCAACACCCACGCTTTGGAAGATAAGACTCAACGTTTGGGTAGAGTGGCATGGTAGGATCACATTTGGGTGTCCTGGACCCCCTATAGAAGTCAACATTGTTAGGAGACACATGCATTTTAGGACCACATGTGGATGCCCCGGTCCTCCAACCTTCCGTAGAGAACCTAAGCATGATAGGGCCACGTTTGGATGCCCCGGACCCCCAGTCTTCACCCACCTTGATAAGAAACCTAAGCAAGCTAGATCCACCTATGGTTGGCCCAGCCCCCCTGAGTCCATGAAAGTCTTCATCACATCTATGCATGATAGGTCCATGTACGGTTGCCCCGGTCCACCTTTGCATGCTATCCTCCGTCACACCCACTCACCGCATCATGATGCATGGCATGAGCATACACGCAAGCAATTCTTGACGAGCGGTGAGGTTCACAAAGAGCGGGCAAGAGCTCGCGAGCACCACTTGGAATTCCAAGTAGGCAATCTGGTGATGATGACATTGGAGTGGCTCTACCCTAGGGTCACCTCCAATTCGAGGGCACGAGGACTTGGACCTTCCCAAGTTCCGAGTGACTTTGGCAACCCGGCTAACGGGTTGGACTTACTAATGGGTTTTGGGATTCACCCCATTTTCCACGTGGCGGATCGGCACCCTATATGGGCACCGCGGCGGATCCTAGTGAGTGCCTCGAGCCTTTATCTTCCTTTGAAGAGACACCCTCGGAGAGCCAAAAAAAATCAGCCTGAGAGTCCGAAGTGTGCACACGGAGGCAGTACTAGGCAAGCAGGGTTCCATCGCCAGCAAGAGGGTGCGCCTGAGCCACCTCGAGAGGATGAAGGACCGTCCCCTGGTTGCGGACGCAGGGTTGAGTTTGGAGGTTGAGGCTCACTCTGAGCTGCTTGAGAGGACCACTTCCCCGGTGGGCCCATACTCGACGGAGTCGAGTTTTCCGCACCCCGGGGTATGATGAGGACATCACCAGCAATTTCATTTGATCGAGGATCCCGATGCTCGCCACCTATGCTACATCTTGTTCACCACTTTATTTCGAGTCATATGATGTAATTTTCATTTTCTTATCATGTACTTTTCCTTTTATTTGAGTCCAATACCTAGGTTAGGTAGCTATTTACCTAAGTCTTATGTCATTATGTGTGTTATTGGGCCCAATTATATGGGCTAGGCCCAGGGGCGCCCCCTTCCCCTTGGTTTAGTGTTAGTAGTCCAAAAGTCAGGGACTTAAGTTAAATTGTGGGATCCCTATAAATAGGACCCCAATCCCTCATTTGTAAGCTAATGAATTGTTGAATGAAAATTTTGAGTTGAATATTGAAACCCCTGTGCTCTCTCTCTCTCTTCTCACTCTACCTCTCTAGCTCTCTCTCTATTTCTCTCTCTCTCTCTCTAAAGGGGGCGAACCCCATTCTCTCTCCTCCTCTCTCTAAATTTCAAAATTCACTCTCTCTCCTCCCTATTCACCCCTAATTAAGACCCCTCCCCCTTCCCCATACCTCCCATTTAATCCCCCTCCAACCCCTAGGTGGAATCCCCTTCTCCTAGGCACCTCTCCCTCCTCCCAAGCAACCTTTCCCCTTCCCCATACAACCCTTCATTTTCCCAAGAGAGAATCCCCTCTCCCAAGTAACCTTTCCCCTCCCAAGACAACTCCTCCCCTTCCCAAGGCCACATTAACCAACCCCACATTAAACTCGGTTCAAATTTCCCTCTCCCTCCAAGCCACTTGCGCCCCCCCTCTCTCTCTCACCCTCCACCCTTGGTCGCAACCCCCTCCCCCTCCACCTGCTAGCTGCGACCCAGCCCTCTTCTCCAGCCTCTCCACCACCTCTATCCACCTCCATCCAAGCCCCACAGCCATTATCCCTCTCCCCATTGCAGCCCCTTCACCCCTCCCACCACTATCAACTTCATTCACCAACCTACTCTATCCAGTTCGCAGGCAGCAGAAGAAGCTCCACTTGCAGAGATTGCCCTGGTGCTGTCCAACATCATCTGGAGGTGCACCATACATCGCCGGAAAGGTCTTCCAGTCTTCTTCGCAGGCGAGGTAGAATCGTCTTGTTCGGACTTCCCTACAGATCGTGGTGTCCATTCTCGTCCGACTGCGCAACCGGGATGAGAACCTGGACCAGAGCTGCAGTGCAGAAGTGACTACGGCCACACCCCTCAACTTCTAAAGGCGCCACTTGGCCGAGAGCTGCTACTACAAGGCATCTACCATCACCCACAAGCGGCATCCCGTTCGGCATCAGGAAGAGCTGTTTCCAATTTTTCTCTCCCAGGTGCGCAGAACAGGCCATCAGGGTCTTGTCCTGACCCCCGCTCACTCAATGGACCTCTCCTCGCCACCCGGACATTGTCTGGTGCCCATCTTGGTTGCTGCTCGTAGAAGACTCGTCCACGGTCGTCCACGACTTGGTCCTGCCATGTTTGGACTTCGGGAGCTGCCGTGGTGACTTCATCCATCTGCTGCTACACCCAGGGAGCAGTCCGAATCTGAACGCAGGGACCCTGTTCCAGAGCCCGTCCCGGACGGTGTTCACTTCGGAAGCGCCCACAAAAATTCACAGACGTACCTGGGTCTGTCAGTGACGTTTTGGCGTCAGTCTCGTCGAATTCTGAGTTCGGAGGAGTGCACAGCAGTGACCACTCCGACCCCCTGTTCTGCTGTTCCAGACCGGGACAGAATCGGCAAGGTGCTCCATCGGCGCGATCCAAGCTAATCTCCCCTCCCCGCCTGGCCGGCTTAGCGCCCCTCCCTGCGTGGAGGTAGTGTTTGCTTGTACCCTACTCTCCCCACCCCAAGTTCCCCCTCCTGCGTGAGGAGTAGTGCATGTATTAACAGGTCATCGGCCGAAGCTTCATCGGCGCGGCGTGCGGGTAGCCCACGCTTCCCCGCTCGCCCTCGTCTCCGGCCGGGATCGGCGTCTTCACGCCGATCAGGTGAGCTCCTGGTTGCACTCCTCTTGGTTAGCACTTCCTGCTTAACTAGTGTTGCTTCTTAGTTCCGTCGGTGGCGAGGGAGTGCCCGATCCAAAATCAATCAAATCGAGTGTCCGCCGCGGAGAGAGTTGTGAGAGAGCCACTACATCCCACGCCCTTGGCGTGCTGGCCGCCCACGGATTTGGGCATCCCAGGCCCTTAGGGGTTCAGCCCAAGCTAGTCAAATCCTTGGAAAGGCGAGGTCCATCCTCGGACCCTCACCACTATTGCCGGTCCACCTACGGACCCGGGTGTGCGCGACGCGGGTGAAGCCGCTTGAGTGGGTCCGCCGTTCGGTTCGATTGCTTGCAAATCTAGGTCCGAGGGGTCGTGTCACATCATTCAGTCCACTTACTGTACCCGTGACCCGAAGCTCAAGCCGTATCAGGATTTGGTCACGCTCTTGGCTAGGCAATTCTGTAAATTGATCTACATCCATACTCCTCGATCTCATAATATCCTCGCCGATGCACTGGCATTACTCGCTTCCTCCCTATCTTTCCCTCTCAGTCAGAGCACTGAGACTATCGTTGTTCAGAGATTAAATGCTCCCTTTCTTCAGGATCCTTGGTTCGCCAACCTTAGGAAGACTGTAGAGGCTAGGGCTGAGAAGGATGATTTGAAGGAAGTATCTTTAACAAAACTAGAGGAGATTCTGGAGGAAGAAGAATTGCCATGGTATTATGAAATCGAGCTGTACTGCAAAGATGGATCGTTCCCTGAAGGGGCAAATGCCGAGCAGCGTAAGGCTATTAGAAGAGCCGCCTCGAGGTACACTATCATTGCTGGAGAATTATACAGGCGCGCTCTCAATTGAATGCTCATGAGATGCTTAGATGATGATGAAGCTTGGAAAGTGGCCGAAGCAACCCATTCCAGTGAGTGTGGAGGTCATGTCAATGGCCAGGCTCTAGCGAAGAAGATCCTTACCCAGGGTTACTATTGACCCACTCTAGAGGAAGATTGCTCCCTCTATGTCCGGAGCTGTATTCAGTGCCAACTCCACGCTGATAAATCCATGCTCCAACTTCATCCATTCATCCTCTCTCTACTCCTTGGCCATTCTCTATGTGGGCTTTCGACATTGTTGGCCAGCTCGGTGATCCCAATTCTCAGACCAAGTAGAAATCCTTCATCCTTACCGCCACTGAGTACTTCACCAAGTGGGCCGAAGCGGAGGCATACACAGAGATCAAAGCAACCACGGTGTGCCGCTTCATTATGAAGAATATTATCTCGCGGCTCGGAGTGTTAAGCAGCATCGTCACCGACAATGGACCCCATTTCATCTCTCAAGAGCTCCAAGATCTATGTAAGAAGTTCAACATTGCATTGCATCATTCATCGCCATATTATCCTCAAGGCAACGGTCAAGCCAAGGCCACTAATAAAACTCTTCTTAAAATCATAAAGAAAACATGTGAATCTCACAAATTCTCTGATTGGCCTGAACGATTAGTGGAAGCTCTATGGGCTTACCCCACCTCCGTCCATACTCCTACAGGGCAAACCCCCTATGCTCTCACATACGGGATGGAGGCGGTACTCCCATACAAGATCTTAATTCCTTCCCTAAGGGTATAGCTCGATAAGGAACTTAATCTCGATGAACGTCGAGAGGCGTTGCTCGTCCAGCTAGAACTCTTGGATGAGAAGAGGATGAATGCAGCTGATCATGTGTCCGTTTATCAAAAGAGAGTCTCACGTTATTTTCAAAAGAAAGTTATTGAGTGCAAATTTTAAGTAGGAGATATGGTTTTGAAATGAAAATTCATTTGGTCTGGAGGTCCTAGGTCCAAATTGCAATCTAACTGGAAGGTCCGTTTGTCATTAGAGATGCTTATCCAGGGAATGCATATCGCTTAGTCAACGCAGAAGGTGAGGAGTTATCTCACGCTTGGAACGTGTAGTATCTTAAGCGTTTCTTTCCTTAGAGTCGGGCTAATGAAAGCCCAGTAGCGAGCTGTCCCTTTTCCTCAATCACGAAGGAGGATCCCGAGTTTGGAAAATCACACACTTCACGACGTCCCTGGTCGGGTTCCCTAGTCATGTAAACACCGTTCCCCCTTGGCCATGCTTAGGGGAAGTCAAAGTCACTGTCTGTTTCTCTCGTTGGCTGAATCTAGGTTCAAGAGGCGAATAAGGGGACGATGACTAATCTAGACACCCTGATAAGAGGAGGTCTGCAATAGGGGCAGTCCGTTATGACATGATTCCATAACAGAAAAGCAAAGAAAAAGAAAAAGGAGCAAGTCAAAGAAAAATTAAAAGCTCATATCAAAAGGTCGAAGTTCAAAAAGTCCAAAAAGCTCTAAAAATATGAAACTAGGTATGACAAGAGTGGCAGTACAGTTTCCCCGCGGGACATTATGAGCCCGGTCATACGCGTGCCTAGAATGGATAAAGGTTAGATGACAGACATAAAGCCACGACGCAACGGACCAAATATCTGAAATGGTTGTTGTGAGAAGGACTCAAACTCTGAAAAACCTCTACACCTGGCCTAAAGCTTACCCCCTGAATTCTATTTTTCTTTTAGGACTAGACAGTACCCTGGGTATGGCCTCGGTAGAAGCATCGTCATACAGATTGGTCCTGGCCAGGGATTGTCACCTCAAAAGCATGCCGACTTCAAGAGATTCCTAGTGGGACAAGTAGGGCTCTCGTTGCTAGGACGAAGGTAAGCCATCAAAATAAAAAAAAGGTATATTTCAAAATCCAAAAAATGGTATATTTCAAAATATAAAAAAATCATATATTTCAAAATACAAAAAAATCATATATTGTAAAATCTAAAAAAATCACATATTTTAAAATCTAAAAAATCAGATATTTCAAAATCTAAAAAAAATTAGATATTTCAAAACCCACATAAGTCAAATATTTTTTAAAAGTCCAAAAATACCATCATCATTGCATAGCATGCATTTGCATTCATATTCATTTCATTTTTCGTCTATTTAAAAAAACTTCACCCCTTGACCAAATATCATGAATTGGTTATTCTCTAACTTGTTGTAAGCAAGGGGTTGAGCCTAAGAATAGATCTAACTTGTTTCTTGTTTTAAGTGTGTGCAGATGTAGGTGTAAATTCTCCCAGATTCGAAGCTCTCAAGTTTCTCCATCTTCTATCCCTCGCGGTCCTTTGTTTGACCGCTAACCATTCACTCGCGGTCGTGATGAGACCGCTATTCTCACCCGAGGACCTAATTCTCAGGTTTCCCTGTTTCTCGTCCCTAGCGGTCCTTCGATAGACCGTTTATGATTTCCTGGCAGTCTAATGGTGACCGCTAGCCATTCCCGAGAACCAGAAAACTGAGTGTTTTCTGAGCCCTATTTTTAGCGGTCTATAGATAGACCGTTTTCTGTTTATAGCGGTCATTTGCTAGACCGTTTACCAAATAGAAAACTCTACTTCATTCAATTAATCATGCCAAAACACAAGTCCATTGCACATCATTTCAAACAAACTTCTCATTTATTCATCCGAAGTTCATGGTACATCAGGCTATCAATGAAAATGCAAAGTTCACATCATAAAAAAGTCAAAGTACATTTAATTTCTTGTCTGCACAAGGATGTATTTTGTGTAACTCTTTCAAATAAGTTTGGTATTCCTCTGCTCTATCTGTCACCTCCGCTTTCAAGGTACAGACGCGGCTGATATCCCACATAATTAGAGCGCTCCGGACTGCCCGTTCATCCTCCTCGGTCCCGATCTTCCTAGCTTGAAGGGGAGGGTAGTGTGATAATGCTGGAACCTTAGTGCGAGGCAGCCCGATTTGAAAGTAGCACCGGTGTGGGTTGTAGATGGCCAAGGTGGTATTCCCCACTAGCTGCATGTCTAGGCCCAGTCTCCGGGGTGATCTCAGAGTAGTGCCTTGAAGAAGCCACGGTCGCATCATGAACTTATTAGTTGGTAATGTGTTGAGGAAGAGGCGCCATTCATCCCTTATTTTCTTATCTGCCGTTTGGCACTCAACCTGTGAAGAGAACCCAAATGTACCTCCTATATAGAAGAGTGGGTGGCTCCCAAATATGCGGCTAGCTGAAAGAACATCCTCCTTGGGTAAGAATTTGAGCCTAACTCCCAACCAACACTCAAGGAGAATCATGGACCTGAAGAGAGGCCCTCCCAAACAAGCTGAGCTGAGGCCCACATAAAGGTATGAAAGAATGGCCTGAGAAATTGACAAATCCCGCCACAAGCCACTAATGATGGTAAGGTTTTTGATATCTAAGAGGTGGTCAGTGGTAGAAAAGAGGAAAATTCCCACATAAGCAAACCGAGGTAGCTTTGGCTATGGCTTCAAATCTCCCGCTCTTGTTCTTGCAATACGCGGTGATCCATTGAGCTATGGGTAGCAAATGAATGTGGTGTGGGCTAATCATTGTCCTAACATCCTTTTGGTTATGAATGAAATCGTATAGAGTTAGAGAAGGGTCTATTGGCTCAACCGTGTGACACACTAAGTCTTCATCCCCCACCTTAGTCTTAGGAAGGGTTAGGTAGGTCTCTACCTCTTCTAGAAGGATGGTGGCTTCAAAGGACAAGAAGATGAATATATGTGTTTGGGGGTGCCACAACTCTACAAGGGTTGAGATGCTAGGCCAATCATATGAAATTTTTTGGAAATTCTTGGCCAAGACTAATAAAAGGTTGTAGGTGCCATGCGCTTAGGATGGAAGTCACTTCTAAAGGGAGCTCTTTTATAAAGGGAACCACCCACTTTAGGCTAGAGTAACACCTTGGGCTTGGAAGGAGCTAAGAAAAAGAAGAAAAGTGAAAAAAAGAGAAGAAGAAAGTTCAAAAAATTCAGAATGTTGGAAATTGATATGAACTTACCTCTCTTGAGGAACTTCTGCTCAAGTGCTTAGAGATGGATGTAAGCCTTTGCAGCTCCCTATGTTCCCTCCTAGCTGGCTTTGGCCCGGTGTAGGCCACCTCTCCCATAGTACTAGCCTCAAAGCTTCTGTTCATGGTGACTTGAATGACTTTAAGGGAGTTTTTAAGCTTGTCTTGAGCAGAAATCTATGAGCTGCAAATTCTGGGTGTATTCCTACTTATAAGGCCTTTATTTTAGTCTTAACACATTAGGATTGAGGCTAGTTAGCTTCAGATTAAGTTAGGATAAGTCTTATAGTAGATTAGGTGTCTTTTCTCATGAGCTTGGACTCTCACGGAGGGTCCCGCTCGGACTTCACTGAGTTTTCTCCTTAGCGGTCTATCGCACAACTGCTAACAGACATAAAGCGGTCGTGTGGTGACCATTTTCCATCTCCTTCCACCGCCTTGTTCCCCAATCCCCAAACGGTCATGTCTTGACCGTTTCCTCTTCCTAGCGGTCGTCCAGATGACCGTTTTTCACCTTTCCCCTGTTTTGACTAATAATTCTCTCTCTCTCTCAATTTCTGTGTTAGTGAGTCAACATCCACACATTTCACACATTTACACACAAAAAGAACAAAAAAGATCATATACTTCACTAACAAAAGAGTTATGTACATGTGTGCATAAATAAATAAAATCAAAACAAAAGAAAAGTATAAGTCATGCCCCGGTGGGTCCCTGTCCTGGACCGCCGCTGTCCCCGGTTCCCTCATGCCTCTTCACCGGTGGAGCCATGGAGGTGCTCCCATCCTCTCGGTGACGTCACCGTTGCTCCTCCTCCTCGTTCCTCCGATGGCTGGACGAACCCGTAAGATAATCAAGGTGCACGTTGCGCACACCACTCTGCGACAAGCTCTGAGAGGATCGGCCCCCCACTAGTCGAAGTGCTCTCTCCAGCACTCGGATCTCGGCCCTCAGCTCTGCCGCTGCTGCTGCCCCAACTCCTAGTCTCTCTACCTCCGCGTGAAGGGGAGGCACCTCAGCTGCCTCTGCCCGTAGTCTCTCTACCTCTGCTCAAAGATGAGCCACCTCGATCGCTCTGCTCGAAGTCACTCAGCCTCGGCCAGCACCGTGGTCAACTCCCTGGCTTGCATAAGCATTCATTCATAGTTAGTCATTTGCATATCATAAGCATTTAATAAAAGGAGTCAACTAGTTTTGCTTACCCTCTCTAAAAGCATGGCCTCGGCCTCCTCGGCCCAAGCAACTGCCCAAGCGAAGTCGACATCTCTCTCGGCCCGGTCTACCACTGGCTGCTAGGACGATGATCGTACATCTGGTCTTGCCCGCTGCGCTCCCTCGGCTCTCTGCATTTTAAGAAGTTATAGTTAGTCGCATTCATAATCATTTTCATAATCATTTTAAGAAGTTATAGTTAGTAGCATTCATAATCATTTGCATAATTAAGTGGAGGAGACCCTGGAGCTCGGCTATGCGCCCCGTGTCTAGCTGCATCTAAGAAGTCCATGAGTCAGTGCATTTAGAATTAATTGAGGAAGCATGGTCTAGGGAGTCTTACCGGTCATCGAGTATCGCGGAACACCTGCTCGCCAAACTTTCTGACGTAGGCCCTCAAGTACGCCTCATCGCTCGTCGCCTGGGCTCGGACCTTTCTGCCTCGGTGGGTAAAATCCCTGACCTGGTCCACTGCTCTTGTCACCCAGTCGATGTCGCTGCTCATGCCTCGAGAGGATCCTCCGATCCACTCGTTGTCTCTGGCAGGGAACTCTACCTCAGGCTGGTGAACCCCGTGCATCCTCATGATCAATCGGAAGTGCAGAGGTTCGACGATGGTGAAGTAGTGCAGCCAGATCTCTCGGCCTCCATACGCCAAGGCCACCTCTACCCAAGGTTGTCCGTCATGGCCTTCATCCCGGTACGGTGTCCAGCGCACCTAAAAAGTCAACATTCAGCATTCATAAGCATATAAGAAGCATTTAAGAGCATTTAATTACATTTAGAAGGGTTTAAGTTTAGAAACTCACCGATGGATATGGGAAGGTGTCCATGTAATCCTGAATTGCCCGCACTAGGCGCGGTAGCGATCCTATATCCCGCACCGTCATCCACCGACTCGCGATGGGCACTCGGTCTCGATGTACCTCCTTGCCCCGCCCTAGGCCCGGGAGGTACAGGTAGATCCAAACCTGCATGAGTTAGATGTCAGCATATCAAAATCATAAGCATAAGCATATTCATAATCATACGCATTTGGAGTCAAAGCATTTACCTAGAGAAGAGGTGTGAACCCGCCTAGCATGGTCTGCCAGTCGGTCGTGCTGAGGGAGTCGAACAAGAACGCCAACACTGTAGCTCCCCATGCATATCCGCCAGCTCCATCCAAGTCCTGTAGAAGTGGGAGGAGTCTGACACTCACTGCTCCATCCAAGTCCTGTAGAAGTGGAAGGAGTCTAACACTCACTCAATCTACCCTCGTCGCAAAATGTAACTTCCCGAATAGCAATATCAGGAAGCTGCGGAGGGTGATGTCCCCCTCTGGCCCTGGTCCCGCGGACACTCTCTCTCATGCCCGATCAGTCAATCTAGCCAAGTGCTCCTCTGGCAGCTCGCCAACGATGATCCCGGCTCCTCTCAATCCAAGACTCTCCTGGAGAGTCACCCGTGCAAGCATCGAGGAGTGTCGACCCGGCCTCATCAGCTCCAATCCCAGAAGCTCCTCTACCTGTGCCCAATAGTCTGCATATGTCCATCCAGTCACTGGTGCCCCGTGCACTCTCAAACCCGTGATCCGGGCGACATCCTCTAGAGTCGGGATCATATGACCCCATGGGAATAAGAAGGCCCTGCTGATCGGATCCCATCTGTCGTGAAGTGCATATAGCAGTGATGTATCGATCCTCATTACTTCAATGCTAAGGAGTTCCCCGAACCCCATTGCTGCCAACCATTCCCTCTGGTAATCCGGTAAGGCCAAATAAACTTCCCGGACTTGCAGCCACGAAATACGGGTCTTCCTCTTCCCCTGCATTCATTTAAACAAGTTTGAGTCAGTCATCCATTAAATTCATCCATAAAAGCATTGCATTGCATTTAAAATCAAAAATCAGAAATCTCTCTATTTCCTTAGCAGTCGTGCTTTGACTGTTTCTTGTCCCTTAGCGGTCCTCCCTAGACCGCCACATCCCCTAGCGGACACTGCAACGACCGCTAGGAACCCAGAGAATGGGCAATATTTGCCTCATTTCCCCAGTTCGTGAAAATGGCCCAAATGGCCTACAATCATTCTAATGGGTCCCCAGATCCATTCCCTTGCCATTTCATACACATGCATGCATTCAAAAAAATTAAAAGATGGAAAAAAATTGGGTTTTTTGAGCGTCGGCCTACCTCCGATGGCCGACGACCGGTCATCGTCATCGTGGCTTCCTCGGCCACGGACTCATCTTCTTCCTCCTCCATAGCCTCCCCATGACCTTCCTCCGCCGCGGGCACCTCTTCTGCGGCGGGATGGGCCGATAGTCCTTCTTCCTCCACCAATGGGTCCGCCGCCGCCGGGGGTGGCGTTCCCTCTTCCTCAAAACGCCATTGGAGACGGCATACGGCCTATTGTTTCACCATCTCTGGGTGAATGGGGGTCGGTCGCGGTGGTCGCCGGTGAAGTTCTCACCGGAGGGTGGGGTGTGGTTGATTTGAGTGAATGAGCGGAATGGTGGAATGAACGGGCGTTTCTATTTTATAAATCTCCCAGGTCCTAGCGGTCTATCGCTAAACTGCTACTTATTCTTTAGTGGTCATGCCTAGACCGTCTCTTATCTTAGCCTTTTACCTCGAGGAATGTGAACCGCCTTGGCTAGCGGCCCATGCCATGACCATTATTTGGTTTCTAGCGGTCCTTTTCTAGGCCATTTTATTGCTGGTATTTTAAGAGGATTTAAAATATTTTGTACTCTTGGTATGGTTCATATATTGATTATGCTTATCTTATATGTGATTGTTGATGGTTAACCTTTTCATTGACAAAATCATAAAACACCATCGCATTGTCTTATCACGTCTCGTTAGACAGGTAAGTTAGGTAAGTATCTCGATTTCTAGTCCCTTAATGCATTACTATATGGTATCTATGATATATTATCTCAAGAACCAGTTGGTCATTCATGTGTTCTGGGATCTGATATTCCCCTTTAACAAAAACAAAGATGATCTAGGTGCGCATGTTTAATCGTTGGATAGGCCGTTAGGTTGGAAGAGTTGGGGAATGATGGTTCTATCTTGCATGTCGTGATTGCAGATAGTATCTTGACCCTGATTTGTCTGGTCTAGCAATACTATTCTCGAGTATCTTTCTATTTTATTCTTTCTTTGCATTCGTTTATGATGATTTCTTTAATTTTAGCCCAGCATGCATCATGTGCATCTTTGAGCATTCATGTGCCCTCATCTGTCCAAGTGTCTCAGAAAATGGTGGATAATTATGTGTTCCATGAGTAAGGAGAGTCATTCCACTCTGAGTTGGAAGGTTTCCTTCGGTATTTTTGCTCGGCTTGGTAAGCTAAGGATTCTAGTCTGGAGTTTAGTTACTCGTCTCTTTACTTTTTCATTTTGCTCCGACTGCCTATCAGCTGTGCGTTCTAGTGAGGAGGTTGGTCGTGTTTTTCTTTTAGTTGTTAGTTTCTCCAAGCTTGCGTCATTCAGTTTTACCGTTCCTTGTGATTGGTCCGAAGTTTTTCGAAAAATTCCTATCGCTCGTTGGTTGAGGACAGGTGTCGATTTGCCTTAACGCCCGCTTTTCAGTTCACTCCGCTTCATTTCCGCTTCACCTCCATGTACCATGATGCTTTCGCTTCACCCCTGCTCACTCCCCATCAAAGAGGACGTTAAGGAGGGCACCTGTTGACACCCACTTTTTGACCAATGAGTTGGGTCATCTCCTTATCTATTTTTTATGATGTCCCGAGTTATTCACCGCTTATTGGGCCATTTTTGGGCTTAATTTTATGGGTCATTCTCCTTGGTTTGACCTAGCTCCATTAATTTCTCATCACTTCACCTTATTGGGCCTAGATAAGGGCTAATGAGGATTATTTTGTGGATTAAGTTGTGGATTTATTAGATTTTATCTCTTTTGACATGTACTCTCCCCTCACGGTCTATCGTACGACCACTAGGTGGGTGTTGGCAGTCCATATCTAGACCGCTAACGGGCAGAGAGTCTTGCTGGGTTTCTTTGATCTTATCTACTTCTGGACGCGTGTTTCTAGCGGTCTATCGCACGACCGTTTCTTGGGGCTAGCGGTCTATCGCAAGACCGCTAGTGGGAACAGAGAGTCCTACTCTGCTGTTCTTCCACTACTCGGCCGTGGACGAACTAGAGTCCTTCATCGTTTGATTTCTCTCTCACCAGAGACTCCCATAACCTTTTGTTTATTTCTGTGGACTCTTGAGAGTATTATCTTGAATGATTATCTAGTTTCAGGCCTATTTTTGAGTCATTATCCCTCCAACTCGAACTTAGGGTTTGAGGGCCTATAAATAGGACCCTTGAGTTCATGGCTTGAGGAGGAGATTTTTGAAGATTGCGTCGAAGTGCTGCTGCGTTCTGGAGTCACTTCCAACCAAGGAGAAGCTGCTTCCACGTCCATCAAGCTTCTAGTCCAGGGAGTACAAAGTTTCTTTGGTCTAGTTTGGGTATTTTGGGTCTTTAGTTTGGTCTATTGTTCCCTTGCATCCATAGCATATTCCCTCTTCTTTTCTCCACGTTCTCTATATTTAAACATCTTTTAAAAACATCCTCCTATCTTTTTCACGCCCCACAGGGGTTAAAAAACCAAACCTCCCAGGTATTCACCCTTCTTTTATGCATATTAACTTAGTTGGTTTATAGATACTACACTTGCCCAAGGGCTAATTGGGTTGTTTTTCTTGCTGCCTACACTTCCTCGCAGGTTTATAGGACTCAGTGCACGAGGCCCAACCTTCATGGCCGGCCAGGAGGGGTGGAGATTAAGTTCCAAATCACTGTTCTGGGTGCTCTAGCGGTCATCTGGAAGCCCATTTTTAGGTATAAGGTGGTTTATCGCAAGGCCGTTTTCTGCTGGATCGCGCTCGTCTGAAGAATCGCTATTCGTCCGTGCGCCTGGTTTTCTCTCTCCCGCGAGCGGGTGTTTTCAACCGGCTCTTTCAATGGTATTATTGTGGTTTTACTACTTTAATTACTTTGGTGGCGATCACACATCTTACTTGGGTATTTGTTCATCATTGTCATTATCTTGCTTGCTTTTCCCTTTACTTTATTTGCTCCACACCTACGTGTGTGTTTCTATTTTATTCCTTTGCTCCACACCACGACGTGCGTTTTTATTTTTCCTCCTTATAAGCATTGATGACATGCCCATGCTCCCGACTCCTGATTCTTGTGATTGTTTGAGTTAGGCCATTACTTGCTCACACACTTTCATATCACACCACTATGTTCACCTTCATATTCATTCATCATCACATCACAAAAGAAACATCAACACCTTGTACTGGATATTGGTTATGTCTAGGTTCATCATTTCACATTGGTCCATGCACGACAATCTTTGTGTCTGCATGCCCATCCGGTAGTTCCCCCCAGTTTCCCATGGATTCCCAGTCGCCCAAGTCATATGAATGGTGGTGTAGCACCCATGGGCGTGGAAACCAACCCCTCCATTTCCGTAAGCCCGAAGCCTCGAACTTTTATGGTTCCAACATCCCGAGCGACTAACAAAACTGGGAAGCCGCCATGGACAAGTATTTCGAGTGTTATACTATGTCCGGTGCCATGGAAGTCAGTTTCGCCAAGGAAAGGCTTATTCATAAAGCTGCCGAGAAGTGGGAAAGCATTGAATGCTTGAGGGAAATTAGGAGGCAATGGCCCATCAAGTCATGGTGCCAAATGAAGGATGAGCTTAGAAGGATCTACCTGTGATGTGACACCACCTTGGGGGTGATAGTTGTGAACGTGTCACATGGACATTTTAAAAGAGAAAATAAAAAGATTTTAAAAATAATAATGATAATAAGGATAAAAATGCTAAAATGAGTGGGACATGAAGGAAAAGAGGATGAGCATGAGATGCTCTATGGAGGGTGATCGCCAGAGGGGTTACCTCAAAAAAAGAATGATCGCATATACCTTGTATAAGCGGGGAAATTGTAAGTTCTTCCTTCCTCCTTCTACCGGCCGGCCGATGAAAAGGGTTCCTAGCTTGATTACCCTTACAAAACACACAAAAATAAAGATATGGATTAGCCAAGGTTGTGTAGTATCAATGCTCTAAAAATATGAAATCAATCAAATTAAGCATGAATACAGCTTGTGTGTTTTCGTTTAAACCCCTTAAGAGGAGTAACAAGGTTGGAAATATGGATGAATATGCAAAGCAATATATAGTAGTGACACCTCTAGCAAAGAGCTAGGAGAATGATGCGTGATGATGATGATAACAGAAAAAAAAACAAACTAAAAGGGGAGGGAGTGTCTTTGCTGCTATGTGTGTAGCAGTAAAGGGGAAGCAACAAGAGCCGCAGCGGCTACAGCGGGATGATGAACCGCCGGATGAAGATGATGCCCGTGGGAAGAAGAACGCCTAGAAGAAGAGGGTTCCTCCAGAGAAAGAGCTACTGCCGGAAGAAGAACGCCGTGAAGAACATGCAAGAATAAGACTCTCTTCTTTATGTTCAAAAGCTTACACAGTGCAATTGTTCTTCTTATTAAGCTCTTGTTCGTGTGTTCACTGTCTCGCGCGTGAGGGATTCAAGGGGTATTTATAGGGCAAAACTCCTTGTTTCAATAGGGTTAAAACAAGGAAATCAATCCTCCAACAAGAATCCCCCTTCTCAATCGAACACTAAGTGTAAAATGAGGAAAGGATCAATTCTGGAAGGTAGCAGGTGCAAAGGAGACGGAACTGAATGTGACGACCTGAAGAGGGGCGTCAATTGAAATGACGACAGCCTTTAAGTCGTTGATTCCTGGATTTTATTTATGGCAATAAAGGACTTTCCTTTTTTAAAATTGTGAAATGACGCCTGTTTGAACGGGCATTAAATAATCAACGCCCCAAAGACGGGCGCCAATTCTTTGAGTTTTATTTTGATTAGGATTCGTAAAATCCAGGAAACAACGCCTGTGCAAACAGTCGTTTATTTATAAAAACACACCCCTCTTCAGGTTGTCAATTAAGTGACGTCCTTCCTCTAGGCGTTAATTACAATTATTAAAGAAAAATGCCAAGAAATTACAATTATTATGGAAAAATTTTCATATAATTGGAAAAACTTCATATTAAGCCAATATTGAAGTCCACTTTGGGGCGTCACGTGGTGACATGAGATTTACTCATCATAGCATCGATTTTGGCGTGTCTACAGCTGTCCCACCTTGGCGCCTGCTTTGCAAGGGAGTGAGATGGAATGAAGCGAAAGTGTAACAAGCGGAATGAAGCGGGAATGAACTGATAAGTAGATGCCAAGGTGTGATGTGACACGCCTCTGACACTAAGAGTTGGAAATCTTTCCAGGATTCTGAATGAAACAACCTCGGATGATTACGAGAAAGTAATGATCAGCTGGATGAAGGACTATACTAATAAACAAAATGTGCGTGAGGGCACGAAAGGGAAGACACCATTGGAGAGCGGTTACCAGCCAATGTGGACGTGCTACAACCAAGGTGGGTTTGCAGGAAAATAAAGTGAATTGAGATAAAGACCCAGCAAATGAATGCTTTCAAGGAACCAGCCTGAGCGACTTTCAAGGAGAATATAGTACTTGATTTGGAATGGGATATCTCATGTCAACTCAAATAAGAGCGAGCAACCCTCATTATTGGCATAATATGAGGATTTTCATCATTAAACTCAAAGTCCTACATGATGCATGCTGGGCTAAAAAGAAAAATTAAAATAAATTAAAAATAGAAAATAATCAATGATAATATTGTTAAACCATCTAGATTTGGTCAAGAATCCATATTTCTAAGCTGACACTAAGTCGAAGCCCGTTTATCCACGCATCAACTCAAAAAATGGAACCGCCGCCCCAATCCTTAAATGACCCAATGGCCCATCCGTGCGATCAAGACTCCCCTGGAATTATCACTGTTTTTGATGAAGGGGAACTCCAATTCCTGGTTCATCTGAACCACAAGGTCCTTGATATGCTATAATAGCGTAGATATCATATAGTATAAATGCTTACAGGAGAAAATACAAAGAATGGAATGATGTTACCAACAGAAAGAGCCCAACCATTTCAAGACTTGCATAACCTGTGCTCAAAAAATCATTAGCTCAATAAAGCTCAAAATATGATCATAAGTGCATGATACAATCAATTTAATCAAGATATAAAGCACTTAAGTTCACGATAATCACAATACTGTAAAACGGCTCAAAAGATGTAAGCTCAGGAAACGACGACTCTGCATAGAGGCATAATAATCATAAATGACGACAGACATGGGGGTGTTAATTGCAATCCTTGGAATCGGACTGAAAATGACGCCTACACAAGAGACGTTAAATAAATGACGACACTGAGAATGTCGTTAATCAATGAAATGATGTCAAGGTCTATGTCGTCAATTAACTAAAAATACCGGCGTTCCGTTCCCTGTTCGGAAACAAAACTCCAGCGAGTGATTCCTCCTCAAACTCAAACTGTGATTGCTCTAACGGCTAGCCAAAGCTCCAAACCGTTATAAAAGGTAATGCATCCTCTGCTATACCTATCAACTGACTGAACACTGCATCAGCTAAACAAAAAGCAGAACCGAAGAACAATATACAGGGAAACTGCAGGTATTTCTTCAAACCGAAAGAAGAGATGGACAAGATGATGATGATGCAGAGGCCTTCTAAGAAGCCTAGGATGGGATTTCCTAGGATCTCTGAAGTTACTAGCCACATTAGCGGGAGGATAGCCAAGGGCCAAGTAAGTTTGATTTTATTTTAAAGCTTTCATTTCATTCTTCCTCTTCTCTTTAAAATTCTGATTGCATTCTCTTCTCGTCTTCTCTTTTTTTATGCTTTTCAGGATTATCCAAATATATCGGGTCCAAGGAGGTTCTTAAAAATAAAGTGGCTCCCCTTACTCCTCTCTAAACTTTCTTTAGACATGAGGTCTTTTCATAGTAGATGGCCCTTACTTGGCCTTGTAACCCATGCTACCCACTATGATGATATCCACCTAGATTGGACCTCCATAGGAGCACTTATAGAATTATGGCACCCCAACACTCATACTTTTCTCTTTCCCACCTTTGAAGCCACTATACTCCTAGAGGAAGTTGAGATGCTCCTTGGGTTAAGAAAGATGAAGCAAGGAGAAGAGTCAAAGATGGCTAGTATGACTAAACCAATAAATGCCCATGACATGCTTACTAGCCTCATACCAAGCTCAAATCTAGTGAACCAAATCAAAGCCCATAAAGGAATCAATCTTCTTAAGTTAGCCTCCTGGGTATACAAGAATATGGACCAAGCCCAAGAGGATGAGGATTTGTTAGAGAGAGTAATGAAGTGCTTTACAATATGCATGGTAGGAGCTCTCCTCTTCCCTTCAATGGAAGACCGCCTAGAGGAATGCCACTTGAGTGCCATAGCTAGTATTTGGGAAGGGAAAAGGATAGGTCCGGCGGTGCTAGCCAACCTATACAATGGGCTCACCTCGGCTTCCTTGCAACGGCCTCTCTATGGGTCAATGCTACTTCTCTCTTGTTGGGTGGACCTCCACCTAAAGTTTGATCCATGCCAAGAAACCCAATTGGCCTCAAAAATCCTTTCTAAGAGCCCTCTCCGGTACATGACAGATTCTCTTGGTTTATGTGAGAGGGTGACAAATCGGGTGCCAAAGCTAAAGAAGAGAAGTGATTGGAGGAAATACTTCAAGACCATGCCAAAGGACGGCTTCACTTGCACACCCGGGTTCCCCAAGACCCAAGAGCTTCACTCAAGACTCTCCTCTGGCATAGAGCTATGACTAATCGGCGGGACCGACTTCATCCTCTATAATGCTCACTGGTGCCTCCCACAACTTAGTCTACCTCGACACACTTTTGAAGAAGCTTCTCACCTTCCACCACTCAAGAGAAGGGAACTAGGCTCAAGTGGGGATCAAGAAGAAGTCAAGACAATTATGGCTCAATGGAAGGTTGGACTACTTCATAGGTCCAAGACACATGTTGAAGAGGAAGAAGACAAATGCAAATCTTATGTAATAGCACTTAGGAAGATAAGGCCCATAATGGCTCATTGAATGTAACAAATTTATTTCATCAATAAAGTAGGGGATCCTTCCTTATTTGAGCCAAAACAACATGTTATATGATCTTGTCTTCCAATTCAATGTGATTCTGTCTGATAAAACTGAACCTCGAGTTATTTGTACCGAGCCGCGCCTTCCTTCGTGGCGTCAAATCCTTAAAAGCGCCTTTAACAACGTCGTCAATTGCTTTTAATCAATTCAAATAAAAAAACATAATTGACGCTTACTGGAACAGGTGTTGATTAATTCACTCCCCAAGGTAAGGCGTTAATCGCTTTAAACTCTGTAAAATTTGTTTCAAAATAATCCCTCGATTTTCCACGAATAACGCATTGACCAATGTCGCACCTTAAACATTTGACGCCCGCGGAAACTGTCATCAATTCTAAATTACGATCATGATAGCCAATCACATCAATCAATTTCCCATTAATGCGTCTGACGACGGTTACGAGTTCCCATGCAAATGTAAATGACGCCTAGCCTCGGTTCGTCATATCCTAAAACCACGCCTTGATCCAGACCGTCAATTAATAGAGTGACGACATCCCTCAGGGTGTCAATTCATTTCAAATATTAAAACCTATTTCCCTCTTATGTTCCTTCTTCCTTTATCCACTTTATTTCTTCTTCCCTCTCTACTGCGAACCCTAACCGAGCCCCCCCATCTCCCATTCCTCTCTATCTCTCTCATCTTCCTCTCTACTCTCTCTACTTTCTCTGAAACAATGGCGGGTGGCGCGCACAAATGCCAAAGAGTTTCTGCCCCCGACGTGGTGGACCTCGGTGATGATGAGCCCACCGTGGAGGAAGCTCCTCCGGCGGCGGCCGAAGATGCTCCGGCGGCGGAGCACGGTGGAGACGAAGCAATTGAAGAAGAAAGAGGAGAGGAAGGAGGAGAAGACAGTGGAGAAGATGGAGAAGAAGAAGATGAAGACGGCGATGACAGAGAGGATGAGGACGAGGAGGAGGGAGAAGACGAAGGGAAGAAGACGAGGGAGGGGAAGAAAGGGCCCCGACGGCCACGGCAGCCCTGGCAGTCTTGCCAGCCACTCCGTGGAGGGCTCCTAACACCCGAGCGAAGCAAGGTCGGCTCCCTACCCCAAGCCTTTCCATTTTTTTTATTTGTTTTAACAATTTTTCATAGCCCTCGGTGAAGGGAAGAAATGGCAAACCAGTGGCACAGTAAAATGACGCCCCCAATGGTGCCATTAATTCATATAACGACCCACCTTGGGTCGTCAATTTAAATTGTTTTTATTTTCTAAAAATGGATAATTCATGAAACCACACCCTGCAGTACGTCGTCATATTAAAAATTTCATGTTTAATTATCATCTGCTGTTATTTTGCATGCCATTTCTTTTATTTTTGATATATCTTTCTATTTTTATTTCCATTTCGTACACTGTCTATTTTGAAACCCTTTAGAAAATAACGCCCCCCCTCGGGGCGTCAATTCATCGTACAACGGCCACATGTGTGGGCGTCAATTAAAGAAAATCACATTTTCAATTTTTTGGAACCAAAACTATCCTTCAAAACAGCGCCCCCCACAGGTGCGTCATTTAAACAAATAACGACCCAGGGTTGATCGTCAATTAAAATTACTCATTAAATCACCAAAACACATTTTGAAATAACGCCCGTCCCAGGGGCGTCGATTAATCAAACAACGACCTCAGGCTAGTCATCAATTCAGACAAAGAACAAACAACAAATGAATATCCATGAAACTCATATCAAACTGTTCTTTTTGTTGGTAGGGTTTGATGAGGACTAGGATCTCCTGGGTCCAGGTCCAAGCAGCTTACTACGTTCTCCCAGACTTCCAGAGGGATAGGGTAGAGGCTATGGGGTTTGGACCCGTCCTTAGTATAGAGCCTATGAGACCTGACCTACCCCCGATCCAGGTGCTTAGGGAGAGATGGGATAGGACTAGCCGGGCATTCCTGATGCCATGGGGTCACATGGTTCCTAGTCTGGAGGACGTTACTAGGATCACCGGGTTGAGGGTAGACAGTGAGGCTGTGAGCGGGATCACCCTACCGGATTATAGCGAGTTGACACAGAGGCTGCTATGGTTAGAGACAGTCTACGAGACGCCTAGCGAGTGTGGGACTATCTACCGCACCGACCATACCATAGCTATGGGGTTGGGTGACTCAAGGCAGAGGTCGAGAGAGTCTCAAGAGGAGTTCTCTCAGTGGCTGATTGGGAGAGCTAGGGCCGCCTACTGCCAGGACCCGGCTCAGAGAGAGAGAGCAGATCGAGATTTGAGGAGGTTCCTATTCTTGATGCTCGGGAGGCTATTGCTCGGGACGAAGGGCGACATCATTAATTGTCGACTCCTAGCGATCCTCGAGGACTTGGAGAGCGTCGGCAGATACGCTTGGGGAACCGCTCTTCTGGCGCACCTGATGGCCGACCTGTCTACGGGGACGGGTCGAGAGACGACTGTCAGTGGCTTCTCACCCTTTCTTCAGGTATGCATTTTTTCTTTTTTATTTTCTCTTCTTTTTTTCCTTAAATGCACATGAATGCTTTACTAATGCAATTGATGGATGCAGATATGGAGCCACCTATACATGCCGATGGGGGCGTGTCGACCCTCGACCCGGAGATGAGGGATCCTTCCTACTGGCGCGACGCTGGCTACAAGTCATGACAGGAGTGCCGCTGGCCTACGAGCTGCGAGTTTTACGACGGTAGTTTCGTGACTACCCCTCTTCACTGGTACGCATGTTAAATATGATGCAATTCTTTAATTCCCTGCTTTATGAATTATGAAATGATGATATAATGATGATATGCATATTTGTAAATGCAGGTGGTGTGGAGACCCTACGAGGGCAGGACCGTAGCGGGCCGACCTCACTTTGGGCATGAGCTTTGGGTTCATTACCTGAACGAGATCGAGCCGCTACGGCTTAGGCTGGTTATGAGGACCCTCGGCCTACACCAGGAGTGGGTCGAGGTAGGAGAGCCTAGAGGGATAGGAAAGAAGACCCATGGTCGCATGAAGGCGACCGACTGGAGAGTCCGGTACCCTGACCAGTACACTGACTGGCAGCACGGCGGGACACGGGACACTTCCTAGGCGGTCGACAGCTCCGAGTACCTCCGACGCTACTGGGAGGTTTACGCCGGTCGACCCCAGATGAGGGTCCTAGGGGTTCGTATGAATGCACTTTCTTTTAATTAATTGCAGATGTTATATGTCTATTATGCGACTGACATGTGTGACGAATGCAGGATGCATGGGACATAGCGGCGATGGACATGCAGGCCCACCTCCACAGCTTGAAGGCCCAGCTTGCTACCACACGGGCAGACCTGGAGACCTTGGTGAGTGTTTAAATTATCTATATGCATATGAATTCTTGAATTATTAATGATTAGCCACTGACAATCTCAATGAATGTAGCGTGCCCAGCAGGGAGCAACAGTGAGAGGCGCAGGTGGGGCTTCCAGCTCGAGAGACCCGAGCATCGTGGTGGATTCCTTGGAGGGATTACTTGCTGGAGCAGTGGCACGGGCCGAGGCAGGGGAGCGCGACCTCGCCACATGGGTAAGCTTGAACTCAAACTCAGACTCGAAAATGCATTAGATTATATATGATTATATGTGTTCATGAAAATTTGTGCTTTACAGACTGAGGAACTCCAAGCCTCGCTCACTTGCATTGAGGCAGGACAGCGCGCGATGGCTACCCGGGTAAGCCAATAATGATTTATTTTAGTTATTTATGAGATTGAATTAAATATTGAACTGATGATTTGTTTAATTGATTATAGACCACAGAGCTACAGGTGGCGCTTACCCAGGGTGCACTAGTCGGGATGGAGCTAGCCATCCGCGAACAGCGAGTCGTGAAACTCGAGGGGGCCTTGAGGCGGCGAGAGGAGCTACCTCAGGACGTGGTGGAGCTGAGAGTCCTCCTCGACATAGAGAGGAGGGAGCGTGCCCGTCAGCGAGAGCAGCACTTGGTGGAGCGGACCCGTGACCGGGAGCAGGAGGCAGCATGCGAGCGGGAGCTCGTAGACTTGAGGACCCTGCTAGCCGTCACTCAGGAGCGGCTCTAGCAAGACCAGGAGCGGGCGAGAGCTGCGGGGTACCCGTTTACCAGTTCTACCTTCATGGCGGGTTCCTCTCTCCGGCAGAGGAGCGAGGCAGAGGAGCAGGCTCGAGCTCCAGCTACTTCCAGGGGGCCATGCCCTCTCCATGCGAACCTCGTCGGGATGACGAGGGTGAGCTAGAGAGTAGGAGAGAGGAGGGTGGAGGCGAGAGCTGAGAGAGAGACTTACTTGTACTCCTCCACCCCCACACTTGTACTCAGATATTCATTGATATGAATATATATATATATATATATATATATATATATATATATATGAGAATTTTTTGTTGAGTCACCTAAGTTACCTTGAGCACTTGTGGACTTGTGTGTTTGTTGTTCCTTTCTTTTGTCGTTCCTCGTTCTTTGCCCTATTCCTGTAGTTCACACTTAAGCAAACAGATTAGTTCATCTGTTCGGCTTGGCCCCTTGCTCAATGAGCAAGAGGTTGTCACTTCTTTGACCTTGTTGACGGGTCAAGGGGCCAAGCCTCTAATTAATAAAGATAGATAATAAAAATATAAGGAAATACAACACGCAAGCAAATATATGCAAACTTGAAATAAAAGATGCCCACATAAGAATGCAACCAAGCATATGAAATGGGAAAGCAGTGGGCTTAATTTTTTATTTTTTTTCCATTTTTTTCTCTTTTTTTTCATTTTTTTTTGAAAAAATGACACCCTCATGAACGGGCATTGATTATGAAATTGACGCCTAAGTGGGGGCGTTGATTGGAAAAAATCATTTTTTTATTTATGAAAAATGACGGCATTGCACAAGTCATTAAATCAATGAATGAGGCCCTTTCATGGGCGTGAATAAAAAACCTTTATTTGAAAATGACGATTTAGAGACTGTGGCTACTTACTGAAATGACGCCCATACACGGGGGTGTTAATTATAAAATCATTTTTTTGTGTTTTTTTCTTTTTTTTGGAGTTTTTGTTTGAGGCTGAGTATAGCACAAGGGTCTTAAACCTTACACAATCACCATCTTAAATTCATTAATCTTTCTTGAACGATTTAACATCGGGTCAACGTGCTTAAAGACTTATGCTTTTACTCATATTCCCTCACGGCCCATCTTTCTTAGTCGGTCTTTGCCAACCTTTGAGCTTATAACCTACCATGGAGGGAGAAGGGAAGAATAAGTTGAGGAAGCTCACGTGAGGTTTTCAAGAACGAGGAAACTTTCCTCCCCTACCCTAATGCCTGTTGGGGTTCGGTCTTCGGCTTAGGGAAATTTTGTTACTCTTTTTGCCCTTATTTACACATGCTTACGACCAGGGTTTTCCCTGCGGGGACTTTGCCCTCTTGACATGCTTTTATTTTGTATTATAACTTTCTTTCCCCCCCTTTTTTTTTCAAATTTCTCAAATAGATAAAGACCTAATTGTACTTGGACTTTAGGTATTTTGTTCCCTTTTGGGCCCTGACTTCCACCTACTATGGCGGCGGATAGGTTTAGTTAGTATTCCTTGACTCATACTCCCTCTCGTGAGCAGAAGAGAAGAGAATGGGTAAAGTTTTTACATTCTTAGTTTGGTTCTGACTTTCCTTGAATTTTGGGCCGCTTGAGCTTAAGAGTAAAGCGTGTAGTGTGTGCAGGAATTGACCCCAAGGATAAACCATCAAGACTGAAGAATGAATTAAGGATCTTGATTTTTCGGGCTTGCAACCTATGTACTACACCAGCCTGCAATTTTTTCATTTTTTCTTTCCTTTCATTTTTTCTTCATTTTTTTTAAAACTTAGGGGTAGTACTTCTTTAGATAAAATCCATTCCAGGGGTGCGCCAGCTCTTCCCCTTCAGCGTTAATTAATTTGTAAGTGTTGCCATGATAAATGTCTTTTGTAACATAGGGCCCTTCCCAATTAGGTTGGAGCTTTGAACAAGGTCCACCGGGCTTTACAAAAATTCGTTTAATTACCATTTCACCAACTTTAAATTTTCTCTCAATTACCTTCTTTTGGTAAAAACGTGAAAGCCTATTTTGGTAAACAAGCGCATGCTCGGCGGCGGCCAAACGCTTCTCATCTAGGAGTTCCAACTGAGCAAGGAGACATTAACGACGCTCATCAATAGGGAGCTCCTTGTCCAATTGACTCTAAGGGAAGGAATAAGAATCTCATAGGGAACTACTGTCTCCATTCCATAAGTAAGGGCAAAAGGGGTTTGCCCAGTAGGAGTCTGAATGGATGTTCGGTAGCCCCATAGAGCTTCAACCAATTTTTCTGACCAATCTGCAAATTTATTAGCCTCACATATTTTCTTGATAATTTTAATCAACGTTTTATTAGTTGCCTCTACTTGGCCATTGCCCTGTGGATAATAAGGAGATGAATGATACAATGCAATATTATACCTGTTGCAGAGGTCTTGAAGCTCCTAAGAGATGAATTGCGGTCCATTATCGGTGACGATGGTACTAGGGATGCCGAACCTTGCGATGATGTTCTTCATTATAAATTTGCAGACGGTTGATGCTTTTATCTCCGCGTATGCTTCCGCTTCCGCCCACTTGGTGAAGTACTCCGTGGCCGTGAGTATAAACGATTTTGGCTTTGTGAAGAGGTTCGAATCACCAAGAGGTGCAATGATATTGAAAGCTCACATGGAGAAAGGCCATGGGGAGGATATTGGATGGAGTGAAGAAGCAGGAGAATGAATTTTATCGGCGTGCAGTTGGCACTTAACACACCTTCGAACATAGATAGAGCAATCCTCTTCTAGAGTGGACCAATAGAAACCTAGCCTAAGGATTTTCTTAGCTAGCATCTGGCTATTCACATGACCAGCACATAGTCCTGAATGCGCTTCTTCCACGACCTTCCAAGACTCATCATCGTCGAGGCACCTTAGCAAAACACCGGTGAGACCCCTTCTATAAAGCACACCTCCAACTAGAGTGTATCGCTGAGCAACTCTTCTAATAGCTTTCTTCTCTTCAACCATGGCCTCCTCAGGATAGGATTGATCCTGGCAATACTTAGAAATTTCATAATACCACGGCTTCTCTTCATCGTCCAATTCTTCCTCTAAATCCATCAACATGATCTCCTTATTCTCAATGATTTCACCTTGCTTAACCTTCTTAAGCACCTCCTCCTTAATACTAAGGAAAGCTGGATCCTTGATAGCTGGAGTGATACGTCTGTGAACAATGACAGAATGGAAATCCCTTTCGGGAAGGAAAGACAAGGAAGAAGCAAGAGAAGTGAGAGCATCGGCTAGAATATTCTGATCGCGAGGAACGTGGATGAAGATTAATTTAGTGACAAGCTTGGCATAAGTAGAAGTCAGTTCCTGATAGGGTTTAAGTTTAGGATTGAGCGTGCGACACTTGGTGAGCACTTGGCGAAGAATAAGCTGACTATCACCTACAATCTGCAATTGGGTAACACCGAATTGGTGAGCGACCTCCAGTTCGGCCAGAAGGGCCTCATACTCAGCTATATTATTTGTAACTGGAAATGCAAGCTGAGAGGCAAGCGGGATAGAGATACCCTCCGGTGATAGAAGAACAATACCAATCCCCTTCCCTTTTGAATTCAAAGCTCCATCAAAATGTAACATCCACATTGAATCGGGTTGATTGACGGACATTAGTTCTCCATCTGGAAACTCTGAGCGAATAGGGTCGAATCTGGGGAGAGGGTGATGAGCAAGATGTTCTGCTATGGCATAGCCTTTAATCGCTCTTTGCTGAATGTAGATGATATCGAACTGAGAAAGGAAGCTTTGCCATCGTGCTAATCGGTTGGTGAGGACAAATTTTTCAAGAAGGAACTTGATTGGATTCATACGAGCCATGAGATGAACCTCGTCAGCTAAGAAATAATGATTAAGTTTTCAAACTACCCAGACTAAAGCAGTACAAGTCTTCTCCATAGCTGAGTACCTCTGCTCACAGGGGTTGAGAAGCTTTGACAAGTAGTAGGCTGCTCTTTCTTTTCCTTCTTCATCCACTTGGGCTAGGACATCACCTACAGAGTCATCCAGGATAGAATTGTAAAGAACAAGCAGTTTGCCTGGAACTGGCGGCCTAAGGACAGGAGGATTTGAGAGATAATCCTTCAATCCGTCAAAGGCTGCCCGACACTTGTCATCCCAAATAAACTTGACTCCCGGCTTAGTAAGCTCGTAAAACGGCCTACATCTTTGTGAGTGCTGGGAGACAAACCCGCAAATAAATTGTAACCTCCCGATCAGTCCTCGAACTTCTTTCAGATTCTTGGGAGGAGGTATTTCTCTTATGGCCTTCGCCTTGTTGGCATCAATCTCGATAGCCCTCTTACTTACGATGAATCCAAGTAACTTTCCTGATGAAACACCAAATACACACTTCTTGGGGTTCATCTTGAGCTTGTATTCGCGCGACCTCTGCAAGACTTTGGTTAGAACTCCCGGGTGCTCAATCCTTGTCCTTGACTTTACCACCAGGTCGTCCACGTACACCTCAATATAAATGTGGACCATATCATGAAAAATTGCCATCATAGCCCTTTGATAGGTGGCTCCAGCATTCTTAAGTCCGACGGGCATGACCACATAACAATAAGTCCCCCATGGTGTAGTGAATGATGTTTTTTCTTCATCTTCTTCGGCCAAACGAATCTGATTATAACCTGAAAAGCCATCCATAAATAAAAGAGTCCCATACCCGGCCGTATTGTCAATCAAAACATCAATATGCGGGAGGGGGAAGCCATCTTTAGGACACGCGCGGTTGAGGTCCGGGAAGTCTATACAAATCCGAACGTTTCCATCTTTCTTCATGACTGGGACGATGTTAGCCACCCAGTTAGGATAGAGGATGACTTTAATGAATCTAGCTTTATGGAGCTTATCGACCTCTTCTTTCATTTTTAATGCCATATTAGGGTGGAAACGTCTCAACCGCTGTTTGACCTGGACGGACCCTGGCTTAAGTGTAAGTCGATGTTCAATGAGCGCACGGTCTAGTCCAGTCATATCTTCATAACTCCACAAGAACGTGTCCTTATGTTCTTGAAGAACCAAAATAAGCGCCTCTTCTTCGGAGGGCGGCATGTTCTTGCTAATGAGGACAATCTAGGGTCTTCCTCAGTACCCAGATTTATTTCTTTGGTAGGCTCTTCTACTGAGGCTGATGGCTCGTCAAGTTATCTCATGCCACTAGTGTTGGGTTCGGTGCGGTTGATTCAGAGGGGGGTGAATGAATCTCCCCTTTAAAATTTTCGCTCAGTTAAGAATCTAGAACGCGAACTAGATAGAATTAGACAATCTGAAAAGCTAAACAAATTCTCTGTTGAACCAGTAAACAAATATGAGGAACGCACCTAAGCATTCATCTAGCGGAAGCAGAATTAAACAGATTAAACCAATTGCACAGAGGAGTTTTTAGGTGGTTCGATCCTCCAGACCTACCTCCACCCCACACTCAACCTGATTGTGGATTACTGCTGACTCACAGCTTGAACGGCTGGGCATCGTAGCTTGCCTACATCAGCTGGGCCTCACAGCTTGCCATCCGCTAAGCATCACAGCTTGCTATCCCGCTGAGCATCACAGCTTGCTGTCCAGATGAGTCCACCTCTGCAACGCTGAGGATTACTGCTTGGCTCTGCTGGGCAATACAGCTTAGCCGTCCGAGGTATCCACCTCGCCGCTGTGCATCACAGCTTCCATTGCTAACTAACAGCTTGAAGAAAAGTTTAAAAGAGAAACACAAAAGATGAAACAAACAGCGACTGGAAGCTGTATTCGATAAAGCACAAAATATATCCCTGCAGGGAATGAAGCCCAAACAATTGAGCAAACTCAGATCTGGTTTTGAACCAAAGATCTGAGGAACGAACTCCTTCTCTCTCTCTCTTCTTTCTCTTCTACTTCTTCTCTCTTTCTCTTCTACTTTCACACTCTGGTCTTCTTCTCTTTTTCTTCTTGTTCTCTTCACACTAGATCGTGCAGGCTCTCAGTTCCTTCTCTGCTTCAGTCACACTCTCCTCTGCTCCGATCAGCTTCTTCTGAGGAAGAAGCTTAGTATATATAGCAGCAGCAGGTAGGGCGTGTGCTCTCCACAGTTCGCGCCCAATCGCCTTGACCACGTGGCAGCATCTCAGCTTGCTGGATTACACGTGTCACGATCCTGAGCCATCTCCATCTTGGATCTCGTGCCCTCTTTAAGTTCCTCGACCAACAGTCCTATTAGAACAGACGAGGATGCACTGAGTTGATTCAGAAAGCAATGTACAGACTTTGTTTTGAACGATGCACAATGCATAGTGTATGGACTTAGCGTGAATGCGAGAAGACGACGTATAAGGAAGTCTACACATTGAATCATGGACTATGCCCTTGAAGAATGTACATACATGAAATGAATGAAGAACACGGGCTGTACATACTTGATAGCATGCATCAATGTACAGACTTTAGACATGATGCAATGTATAGACTTGACTGCACAGAGACGCTAAGTGAGACGCAGCTTAACAAGCACTGACTTGATGCTCACACGGCTGTACATACTTGCATGAGATGCTGGGTGAGATGATCCAATGTATAGACTTAGCCAAGACGTCATGAGCAATTGGACGATGTACAGACTTGCTCGATGTACAGACTTCGCCGATGTATAGACTTAGTTTGAAGCAAGGCAAACGGATGTATAGACTTGTTGCGGCATCAAAGCAACCATGACAGTGTACAGACTTTGTACATGCGTGCATGCTATGCGACTTTGAGTGCATGACACAGGACGATGTACATACTTTGTTTTGAATGGATTGCACAAATGCATATATCAAAGTATGCACAACGAAAGTGGATGCACTAACATTCCAAACGAATATGCAGACTCAGCGTGCAACAATGTACAGACTTGCTCAGATGATGCATGAACACAACATCAGGTAATGTGTAGACTATGCGTGCATGCAACCAGACAATGTGCAGCCTTGCTACCAAGGAGTGTGCAGACTTGCGAGTGTATGGACTTAGTGAGCATGCAGCAGCCAATGTATAGACTTGCTAGTGTATGGACATGGTGAGCATGCAGGAACCAATGTATAGACTTGCTAGTGTATGGACTTGGTGAGCATGCAGGAAGACGATGTATAGACTTGATGAAATGATGCATGAACAAGCCACCAATCGAGTGTACATACTTTGTGTGAATGTGTCACCAATGTACAGACTTGCTATAATGATGTACAAACATAGTTCAATGTACAGACTTGCTGAACTGTCGTATGGACATAACACCAATGAATGTGCAGACTTTGTGTAATGTGTAAGGAATGTGCAGACTTGCTAAAATGATGCACGAACATAACAACAGGGAATGTGCAGACTTGATAGCATGCAGATGTATATACTTGTTCCAACATCAAAGAAACCATATGCAGACTTAGTGTTTGTGTGAGACAGATCAATGCATTGACCATGTATATGCAAGATAGATTAAATGTGCACGGACTATGTGCGAGTGTGATGTATGCACTGATGCAAACAGGGAAATGCACAGACAAAATAATATGGTGACTCATTCATGTTGCTATCATTAAAACACCACATTATCATCAAGGCACAAGGGGCACAACAATCTCCCCCTTTTTGATGATGGCAACATGAATGAGTCACACTGACTCGTCTAACTATTCTCCCCCTTTGACATAATCAGAAAGAAAGGAAATGGTTTGAGAGACAAAATTCAGCACGCAGACTATTTTCCCCCACAAATTCAGAATACAGAGAATGAAACATGGTTCATTGAAATAGAGTTCCCCCTTATGACAAGAATACATCTTTCCTTTTATCAGCATGCATGCAGAACTACTCTCCTCTTAAAGCAGATAATAACCAAAGCTCCCCCTGAGAACATGAGTGAAGTCAGGATGGAAGATTTCAACAGTGTGAAAATCTCAATGAATAATCAATAGCAAGATTTATGTTGATCAAGCTGTCTGGAATGAATCTGATCATGAGAGATTTTGATGGAGGCATCACCCGTGACTCCCTTTGGCTCGGGTCTTCCTTACACTCCGGCACCATTTGTGTTCGGGCCACTCTCCATAAAGGCCCAATTATCCTTTTCGTGCTTTCTATTTGAGTCATTTGATGTAATTTTCATTTTCTTGAGTCATGTCCCTAGGTCTTGTGTTTATTTTCCTAAGTTTGAGTGTCATTATGTTGTTTAGTTAGCTATTGGGCCCATTTCATTGGGCTTGGCCCAAGAGCCCCCCTACCCCCTCGGTTATTTGCCATTGAGTCTTTTGTCAGGGTCTTATTGTAAAATGTGGGTTGCCTATATATAGGGCCCCATTCCCTTCATTTGGAACTAATGAATCAATGAATGAAAAACTTGCCATTTTGATTGTTCAAACTTCTTATCTAGTGAAGAGATTCCATTATTTGGGTGAGAAACCCTAGGGGAGAGATTCCCCACCCATCCCTCTCTTAATTTCTCCCTTTCACTCTCCTTTCTCTCTCCTCCACACCCAATTTTGAAAATTTTCTCTCTCCTCCCCTCCCAACCACCTCCACCCTCCCACCTACCTCCATTAACTCCTCTACAACTTCCCACAAGCCATCATTACTTCCCCCTAGTCCCAATAGACCCTCCACCAATCCACACCCCACCCTCCAACCCCCAACTACCTATCCCCTTCCCCAAGCAGCCCTCCACCTTCCCAAGGCACCGCTTCCCATCCCCAAGACCACCATTGATCACCCCACATTAAAGGAAATTCAAACTCACATTCCCTCCACCCACTTGTGCCCCCCTCACCTTCTGCCTTCTCCCTCCAAGCCCAAATTCGTAGCTCCTCCTCCCACCACCTGTTAGACCCCCTTCCAGACCCTATTCTTCCCCCCCCACACCTTGGAACACCCCCTCTTAGACCCCCTCACAGCCAGGGTTCTCCCCACACTCATCCACTTCCATTTCCCCTCCCATATACCCCATTTCCCCCCATCATCTTCAACCTCCAGTTTTTAGTTCGCAGGCAGCAGAAGAGTGGCAGATTGCAGAGGCGACCTCGACCACATCCCAGCGAATCTGAAGGCCCAAGAGATATCCACGGAAGCGTCTACTGGTCTTCTTCGCAACAGTGGTGGTTTCATCTTCATCCGAGCTGTGTGCTGCTCGGGTGCTCCGTTCTCCCACAACTGCGCAGAGCTGCCCCTACTGAGTACCAAAACCGGAGTAGAAGCTTCACCACAATGAATCTTGGAAGAATCAGCTCAAGAGCTCTTCTGCAAAGTTCTTCCTCTCCCTGTATACTTTCAGAATCATGAAGCGGAACTCCGTTTGGCATCCTGTAGCAGGAGTTATCCATTTTCTCCCTCAGCTACGTAGTTCTGCTACCCACAGTCTACACCGACCTGTCAGTAGTGTTCAGAGTCCCCTGGCCTTCTCCGACATCATTTGGCTTCCCCGTTAGTTTTTTCGTTAAGAGGGCTTGTCCACGGTTCCAACGACTCCGACGGTGCTTGATTCCGAGTTCGGGATCTGTAGGGACATTTTCTGCAACCTGCTGTTGGAAATCAGGAGCTGCCAGTCCGAGAGTCTGCCTCCCTGTTCGGGCCTCCACCCAGACCGGCATCGACGACAGAAAAACTTAACAAAATTTGGACGACTTCCCCTGCCTCCTACGAATATTTCCCAGGTGGTTTCGCCCCCAACAGAATTCGGTAGCAGCTGCAGCAGTCAACTCTTCAGTCACCTGTCAGCACGCACAGAACAAGGTAGAATCAGCAACCTCCCGTCTTCGGTGTTCCTTTCTCCAATTCCCCTCCCTGCTTGGCCGGATGAAGGCCCCTCCCTGCGTGGAGGTAGTTTTGGCTGTAATATCCATTAACTCCCACCCCAAGGTCCCCCTCCTGCGAGAGGAGTAGTGTTGTAATTGGATTGAGCAGGTCAAGCTACACCGCCGCGGCGTGTGGGGATCCACTCGCCTCCCCGCTCGCCCTCGTCTCCGAGCGGGACCGGTTTCTTCAAACCGATCGAGTAAGTGCTCAATCCTCACTCCCTTTAGTGCTTGTCTTTCAATATTAGTTCTTAGTTCCGCTGGCCGTGCGAGTGAGAGCTTGATCCTCAAGCCCCATTGTCTTGAGTGATCACCGTGGGAAGAGAGTAACCGGTGCCATTGGCACTTTGTCGGCCCCATTGAATTGGGCATCCACATCCATTGGGAATCAAATCTTGGCCTTGCTGGCCCTCTACCAGCAAGGGTCCAACCCCTCAACCTCACCTTGGCATTGCCAAGTTACCCCGGGACTTGGGTGAGCTACGGGAGAGCGGTGGCCCAAATTGGCCCTTTTGATTGTGAATGTGCTTGCTTGTCTAAGTCCTAGGGGGTATCACATCAATTGGTATTAGAGCAAGTCATTGACTTGTCTCTATCAAGTCAAGTCCTAGGACATGCTTGCATTCTTGTCCGAACCGTGCATTGTCAACCCATCCTTGTTAACCTTGAGTCTTGGGTCACATGGCCCCTCTCCCAATCATAACCCATGCATGCTTACCTAATGGAGAGCCCGTAGAAATTGATTTCATTGACCTAGAATCTGAAAATTGCGTGTCCCTCGATATCATTACCTCTCTTTGTAGGACCGGACAAATTGTGCACAATGGAGACCAAGTCTTTATTGAATTCCATAAATGGTTCGGGAAGACTAAGTATTTGGATGGAGCTTGGTGTCAAGAGGGAACATTGGCGGGTCCATGTATAATCCTAGGTAAGAAATGGTTAGATGAAAGGAATGCCGACATCGACCCAACACGTCGGACTTGACTAGTGCATCCGCCACACCTTTCGGGAACCTTTAAATTCAACAACCTTGTATTCTCCCACCCGCGGGAATCCCACCCTTGTTCACCACCCCGGGTCCACCATACTCCAGCCATCATCACCCCACCATCAAAGAATTTTCCCACTCCATTAACTTTAGAAGAAGTAGTCCACCCGCTTTGCCACATGAAGACAAATTCCCCTCGGGAACCTATCCCCTCCATGGAGAGCACCCATGTCCCAATTGAAGAGGAAGCCCCACACGAGGATCTTCACCCTACACCACCCCCTCTAGATAGGGCCGAATTCATCTTAGAAGAATCCCTTGTTTGGTGGCTAAGGGAGAGCTTGATTAGAGAAATCATGACCCATACCTATCTACCCATAAAGCAAGACCACCATCTAGTGCCCATCCACACTCCTCACACAACAATCCAATCCTACTACGAAGTAGAGGGTTTTGATGATCTCCTTAAAGGCCTAGAATGGCAGCTAGAGTTGACTTGCTTGTTGACCTTAGGGACGGCCCACCCAATAAACCTTAGTCTCATCCACCCTTATGATGGGTCTATCACCTCGATCTGCACCATTGGTTGCTACACTAGCGACCTTCTTTTCCTTCTCCCTATGGTGGAAGAACCCATCTCGGTCCACTCCCCTACCATTGAGATCCCAAGTGCTTTGGTTGGCCAACCCACTAACGACCATGGCCCAATTATATTGGAGGAGGATGACCCATATTTTTGGGGCTTTGAGGATGTGGAGTTCCTCTTTCTAGGTAACCATTTCCACGATCCCTTTGACCATTTCATATACCCATGTGGCCCAACCATCTTACCCACCACCCACCCTTTCCTACCCTCACCCACCATATTGGGCCACACCCACCTCATCCATGACCCGGGTTACACCTTGGGAACCATGACCTTGGGCCACATATCCCTAGGTAATAAGGTTGTGACCCACCTGTAACGACTCGAGAATCCGATTACCGGGAAGGCCCGATAACCCGAGACTCGCACCGCCGCCCACGAGCCGGGAGGGCTCGGAAGGGCTAAAAGGAGTATGGAGGCACAAAGAAATAGGAAATAAAGCAGGACAATTCAACAATTAACAGAAATAAATACATAACTACAACAGAGTCCAGTCCAATAGAAAGTACAATCTAAAGTAGTAAAGCGTACCACATGCCAAGTGAACACTCGGCCCGGCAAGCTGGCAAATGAGAACCTCCGCTCCACACCCTCGAACCGCGAGGAAGAACCGCCACACCTGAAAGCAGGGACTGAGTCTCCGAAACAGAGACTCAGCAGGGATCCCGCGGAACCCCAACCGGAAACAACGGCGGTAGCGGAAAGGAGAGCTACAACTACAGCAGGAACAGCAAACCGGTGGCCGGTCAAAAACTCGGCACTACAGCTACTCCTACTGCCAGAAGGCACACCTCGATCACGAAGTCGAAGCTACCAAACCACGCTAGTACCACCTACCGAAGTAAAAACACACGGTAACCACGCCGTAGAGGCCTGTCCCCCGGACAGCCAACCTGGACACGCTGTCCAAGGTGCAACCCCGCCCATCCGATCGCGGGTACCGCACAACAAGACCCAACCTCAGTAAAGCCACTAGCACTAGTCTCACGGCGCAAGAACCGACACACGCGCCAAGGTGAAACAACCGAACTCACCGGTCAACACGACCGAAAACCCGAAGGTCAAAGACACAGAGACTGACAGTCTGTCACTCCGTACTCGACAGGAGTACCACCCACTAGAAGCACAGCCGGTAGCGTCCCCTGACGTCTTACACCGCACCGCAGGTGAACAGCCTGACGTGGTAGGTCCTACCCGAGGCGCGAACACCGTACAAGTAACCACAAACAAGTGACTAGCTGGGGTCACGCCCGTCGACGTGCGTCCACTGTCCCCAACCACGTGTGCACACACAGACCACGCATCCTAGGTCTGGCCCTCTGACTGGTTTTCCCCTGGCACTGGACTCTGATTTGACGAGGGGCCCGACGGTAACCAGTCTAAAACCGTCCTCAGGGTAAACCCGTACACCACTCCCTGGTGCGACCAGCAAACGTGTACTCATAGGCTACGACTAGTGGAGGGTCACTGAAGGAGTAGACTCTCAAGTCAACGGAAAACAACGTCCGAATCCGACGACGTACGGGGACCACCCCACGTACCGGCCCCGTCGCACGGTGACCACAGTCGGAGAAGAAACGGGGACTCACAGTCCACGGCCGCACACACACCCTGCGCGAGAGTCGAGAAAACTCAAGTGGCGCTAAGCCACTGGACTCTGGACATTCCTCTAGACGCACTACACCCAACGGTCCTTGAGTCACAAGACTCGGGATCAAGACCGTTATACGCAACAGCACAAGGCCGTCAATCTAGTCCAATCTCTAGGTCTAAAACCATGGTAGCACAAGTACCGAGACAACTCACGAGTCGCCAAGACCACTCCCTCGGGAAGGGAATGCAAGGGACTAAGGCCACCCACGCGGGCCACACGGAAAACACAGAAGCACGATTCCCGGGGCAACACACAAGCCACCACGACGATTTCCCATCTTGGAGCAAGCGGAAAACCTCCATCCCCAGGCCGGATAACTGGACTCGCAGTCCAAGGCCAAACACATGGGCCACATGGGAATTGCCTTCCAAAGAAACTCACGACATGCGGGGGAGACCCCACCGCAAGCACACCGATACACGGTGACTCGATTGAGCGTAAAACGAAAGCCCAGAACACATGGGGTCACCCGGACCCACCACACCTATGGGCACACTAATCGAGGAAAACACAGTCTCTCCCGACACCCCAAAAACACAGACACAGAACCCATGGGGTGTCCGGGATACTCACAAGGTCGGAGGTCGACCACTGGGTCACAACTGGATCGACCGGAGACCAAAACAACACAATTGGAGTGCTAAAAGGTCACCTGAACCCTTAAGCTCGTGACACGCAAAACGAGATAAGTGGGACAACCTCTGGACACCCAAAGACACGGTCACAGAACTCCACGGGGTGTCCGAGACACTCACGAGACCTAAAGTCAACCACTGGGTCACAACCGGGTCGACCGAGGGTCAAAACAGCGCAAACAGGAACCAGAACATGGTAGTGGTCACCTGGTGACCGCGACCAGATGGTAGCGGTTTCTGGTGGACCGCGGCCATTTCGAAAAACTGGGAACGGCGGGAAAACACCCAAAAATCCACGCCACGCCCCAATCATCCACGGATGAAGGGGAAAACATAGGGGAAGCTCCCCAACAACCCCTAGCATGCATCTATGGCCTCTGATCGGCCAGAAACGCAATGAATCGCTAGATCGGGCGATCACTCCCCAAATCATGATTTTCCCCAAAACGCCCCAAACGGCCCGCTCGGCTCACCATGGCCTACGAAACTCACGGGAAATGAAGCGCACGAGCTAGGGGTCCATCACCCTACCTCCACCGAAGATTTCACGCACCGTGGATGCCGATCCACGAAGAAAACGCCGTTGAAGCCTCGCTGTTCCACGAATCCACGGCCGAGCTTCACCACGCCTCCACCGCCTCGATCCTCATCCATCCTCCCTCGCGCCTCGCCCGCGCCGTCCCCGCCTCGCCCGTACTCTGCCCTGTCGGCCGTCGGAGAGAGAGGGAGAGAGGAGAGAGCGTGAGAAGAGAGAGGGAGAGAAGAGAGAAATAAGAGGGGAGAGAGAGAGTGTGTTAATATATAGGAAAATTTAAAAATTCGGAAAAATCCCAAAAAATAGAAAATCACACCCTCGCGATTCTCGGAACACACCGATCGCAACGGTACCACACTCGCATAGGTGAACGGCCCGGTTCACCCGCAACGAGGTTCCGAAGGGAAAGCCGAAACCCACGACGGGAATCAGAAAACACACGCGGAAAAAGCCGCGGAACGCCTCCAGGCCTCCAAAACGACTCCGGATCACGCCGATCCGAACACGAAAGATGTCCGAAACAAAATTTTAGACACAACGGAGTCGGACGCTCCGAGAAACCAGATCCGAGACCCACGAACGAGGATCCAAAAACCCCGGGGCATTACAGCCCTCCCCCCTTAAAGGAATTTCATCCTCGAAATTCAGGACCAAGCACGAAATCACAGGGGAAGAACACTGAACCAACTGACAACGCTGTGAGAGCCCCAGCACAAAAAATCTCGGTTTTCAAGAAAACACCAGTCTTGAGGGACACAACCAGACTAACAATCACAAGCAACACCTCGCTCCTCGCGCCGAGCACACTGGCCAACAGAGCAGACATATACCAAAGGACACAGTCCGGCATCACCTCAGACAACGCGAGAATCAACCATGGCACCGCAGCCACAATCTCGCTCACCGCGGAAACACAACCCTCGACACGAGCAACAGCTACCGATTCATCCAATGGTCGGCAGACAAATCGCACATCAGCTTCGCAGCCAGCTGATAGGTCGCACACCCTCCTCAAGGGAGCAACCAAAATAGAGCCTCCATCGGCTCACGCAGCCATCTCGACAGACTGCAACAAGAACATCAGCTCAGCACCAAGAAACACCTCACACATGGTAAGCCGAAAGCCGGATAAAACACCATGCCAACTCTTGTCAGAAGACAAACTTCGACAAAGTCCAGATCCCATCTGGAAAGGCACATCACAGAAACGACCACCAAAGGTCTCGCTGGCACACGGCTCTCGCCACGCTCGAGCCACAACAACCAGCATCTTCTGTCTCTGAAAAGACCATCCACTGGTCACCAACTGCTCGTCAACGGGAAACCTCCGCTTGCTCAGCTTCTTCCTTCTCTCCTGGTCCTCGACCGGGTCCAAAGGAAACATTCCAAACCTCGGCAAGCCATCCGTCGACTCACACATAGACTGATGCCGCATCTCGAGCAGCACTCCTCTCGGACACCGCATCCGAGCTCGAACATCGCTCCACTCGACCCTCTCGGGGAGCACAACAAAACCAAATGACAGATCCTGGTGTCTTCAATCATCACCTCACTGGACTCAGACTCACAGGGGAATCATCCCACGCTGGTCACCAAACCAGGGATAACCATTGCGACACCAACGTCCCAACAAGGACCACCAATCCGACGCCAATCTCACAAAAAGCCTCCGCCCACAGGCGTCACTCATCCATCTGGTATCATCAAATCCTTCGATCAATGCAAGTGGACACTTGCCAATCCCGATTCCGCCCTTACCACAGAGCCACGGGACACCACCTGAACTGTGCTCACGGGTCCCCAAAGCAACAAACATATCACCGTCACAATCCGACAAGACCGTAGAACCAACATACACTGCTGTGGTCGGTCACACGGTTAGGCTCACCAGCCACTCATAGCCGCCAACCGGGACCCATAGTCTGCCAGAGACCACTTCCCCAAAAATGATCTCATCCGAGGACACGACTGGAAACACAAGTCGGGCGCCAAGCCACCGACTCTGACCAACACGTCCTCAACCTCCGTCAGGCGACATCCTCAACAACCTCATCCAGGTCCAACACCGACGCCTGACACGGCTTCCAACACACGAACAGGGTACTCATGCGGCGCACTAGCTAGCACTTTTCCCAACACTCCATCCTGCCAAGACAAGGAGCACGTCTCGCACGGGCTTCATGGCACACAAGGCCAACCAATCCGAACACACAATGCAAGGCGACGATCCTTAGCCGAACGCAATCTCTCCAACCAAAGGAGAAAACAGCGCACTTTCGACCAACGGAAGAACTCCACGCTCGACCTGACCCCGAACCTCATGCACGCTGGAAACAGCACCATCCAGCACCGAGAAAACCATCACTTCCATCAGGTCAGTGCCTTCGACACACTCGACGAGTGTCACGTCGGACCATAGTCACAACATCTACCGATGTACCACCGCCGCAATTCCTCGAACTATGACACGGCATGCCAAGAGCCGCAACATGAGCCGTAACGACAACCGCCGACGCTCATCCTCGAGTCCCAAAACTCACCGCAGAACCATCACACCTCATACCAAATCCAAGGCGAACACACCCCTTCGCATACGAGAGCGCATGAGCAAGACTTACTGGGACACCACAGCCCAATCCTGCCTCGAAATCCATAAAACAATCGGGACCGGCACGTCATTTCTGACGCCACAGAGCACGACAAGGACATCAGGCTCGACGAAACAACCGCTCACCGAGAAGACATTCCGCTCACCGGAGCACACTTCTCGATCAGAACACCCGCTCTCCCACCTTAAACCACGACCTGAAAACCTCAGGGGCTGAACAAACCTCAAGCTGGAGTGGCCAAAACCGACAGCAGCTCCCTCAGAGCGCGCTCACGACCACTTAACCACGAAAAATCCTCTCCAGCCACCTGACCACGCCGCAGATTCCTCGAACGCAGCACCACGAACTCACACCTACCAGCAACCTCTGCCCAATGCTGCACAACCAAGGCCACCACCGATGAGGGAGAAGGCTCTCGACCTCGATCCTTAGACCCCATGCTGGCACGAAAGCCGCGGACAGCAACCACCTTCACAGCACCGCACAGCGCACTCAAGCTCTCAAGCGAGAAACTAGGCGGAAAGCTAACACAAAACCCTAAGCCAGCTGCCGACTGTACTGGACCTTACGGACTCTGATCATTGCAATATTTCGAATTCCTATGTACGTCCACAACCACCGCTCTGATACCAGCTATAACGACCCGAGAATCCGATTACCGGGAAGGCCCGATAACCCGAGACTCGCACCGCCGCCCACGAGCCGGGAGGGCTCGGAAGGGCTAAAAGGAGTGTGGAGGCACAAAGAAATAGGAAATAAAGTAGGATAATTCAACAATTAACAGAAATAAATACACAACTACAACAGAGTCCAGTCCAACAGAAACTACAGTCTAAAGTAGTAAAGCGTACCACATGCCAAGTGAACACTCGGCCCGGCAAGCTGGCAACTGAGAACCTCCACTCCGCACCCTCGAACCGCGAGGAAGAACTGCCACACCTGAAAGCAGGGAATGAGTCTCCGAAATAGAGACTTAGCAGGGATCCCGCGGAACCCCAACCGGAAACAGCGGCGGTAGCGGAAAGGAGAGCTACAACTACAGCAGGAACAGCAAACCGGTGGCCAGTCAAAAACTCGGCACTACAGCTACTCCTACTGCCAGAAGGCACACCTCGATCACGAAGTCGAAGCTACCAAACCACGCTAATACCACCTACCGAAGTAAAAACACACGGTAACCACGCCGTAGAGGCCTGTCCCCCGGACAGCCAACCTGGACACACTGTCCAAGGTGCAACCCCGACCATCTGATCGCGGGTACCGCACAACAAGACCCAACCTCGGTAAAGCCACTAGCACTAGTCTCACAGCGCAAGAATCGACACACGCGCCAAGGTGAAACAACCGAACTCACCGGTCAACACGACCGAAAACCCGAAGGTCAACGACACAGAGACTGACAGTCTGTCACTCCGTACTCGACAGGAGTACCACCCACTAGAAGCACAGCCGGTAGCATCCCTTGACGTCTTACACCGCACCGCAGGTGAACTGCCTGACGTGGTAGGTCCTACCCGAGGCGCGAACACCGTACAAGTAACCACAAACAAGTGGCTAGCTGGGGTCACGCCCGTCGACGTGCGTCCACTGTCCCCAACCACGTGTGCACACACAGACCACGCGTCCTAGGTCTGGCCCTCTGACTGATTTTCCCCTGGCACTGGACTCTGATTTGACGAGGGGCCCGACGGTAACAATAAAATCGTCCTCAGGGTAAGCCCGTACACCACTCCCTGGTGCGACCAGCACACGCGTACTGGTAGGCTACGACTAGTGGAGGGTCACTGAAGGAGTAGACTCTCAAGTCAACGGAAAACAACGTCCGAATCCGACGACGTACGGGGACCACCCCACGTACCGGCCCCGTCGCACGGTGACCACAGTCGGAGAAGAAACGGGGACTCACAATCCACGGCCGCGCACACACCCTACGCGAGAGTCGAGAAAACTCAAGTGGCGCTAAGCCACTGGACTCTGGACAGTCCTCTAGATGCACTACACCCAACGGTCCTTGAGTCACAAGACTCGGGATCAAGACCGTTATACGCAACAGCACAAGGCCGTCAATCTAGTCCAATCTCTAGGTCTAAAACTACGGTAGCACAAGTACCGAGACAACTCATGAGTCGCCAAGACCACTCCCTCGGGAAGGGAATGCAAGGGACTAAGGCCACCCACGCGGGCCACACGGAAAACACAGAAGCACGATTCCCGGGGCAGCACACAAGCCACCACGACGATTTCCCATCTTGGAGCAAGCGGGAAACCTCCAGCCCTAGGCCGGATAACTGGACTCGCAGTCCAAGGCCAAACACATGGCCCACATGGGAATCGCCTTCCAAAGAAACTCACGACATGCGGGGGAGACCCCACCGCACGTACACCGATACACGGTGACTCGATTGAGCGTAACATGAAAGCCAGGAACACGTGGGGTCACTCGGACCCACCACACCTACGGGCATGCTAATCGAGGAAAACACGGTCCCTCCCGACACCCCAAAAACACAGACACAGAACCCATGGGGTGTCCGGGATACTCACAAGGCCAGAGGTCGACCACTGGGTCACAACCGGGTCGATCGGAGACCAAAACAACACAATCGGAGCGCTAAAAGGTCACCTAGATCCTTAAGCTCACGACACGCAAAACGAGGTAAGTGGGACAACCTCTGGACACCCAAAGACACGGTCACGGACCTCCACGGGGTGTCCGAGACACTCACGAGACCTAAAGTCAACCACTGGGTCACAACCGGGTCGACCGAGGGTCAAAACAGCGCAAACAGGAACCAGAACATGGTAGTGGTCACCTGGTGACCGCGACCAGATGGAAGCGGTTTCTGGTGGACCGCGACCATTTCGGAAAACCAGGAACGGCGGGAAAACACCCAAAAATCCACTCTACGCCCCAATCATCCACGGATGAAGGGGAAAACATAGGGGAACCTCCCCAACAACCCCTAGCATGCATCTATGGCCTCGGATCGGCTAGAAATGCAATGAATAGCTAGATCGGGCGATCACTCTCCAAATCATGATTTTCCCCAAAACGCCCCAAACGGCCCGCTCAGCTCACCACGGCCTACGAAACTCGGGGGAAATGAAGCGCACGAGCTGGGGGTCCATCACCCTACCTCCACCGAAGATTTCGCGCACCGTGGATGCCGATCCACGAAGAAAATGCCGTTGAAGCCTCGCCGTTCCATGAAGCCACGGCCGAGCTTCACCACGCCTCCACCGCCTCGATCCTCATCCATCCTCGCCCACGCCTCGCCCGCGCCGTCCCCGCCTCGACCGTACTCCGCCCCGTCGGCCGTCGGAGAGAGAAGGAGAGAGGAGAGAGCGTGAGAAGAGAGAGGGAGAGAAGAGAGAAATGAGAGGGGAGAGAGAGAGAGAGTGTTAATATATAGGAAAATCCAAAAATTTGAAAAAATCCCGAAAAATAGAAAATCACACTCTCACGATCCTCGGAACGCACCGATCGCAACGGTACCACACTCTCCTAGGTGAACGGCCTAGTTCACTTGCAACGAGGTTCCGAAGGGAAAGCCGAAACCCACGCCGGGAATCAGAAAACACACGCGGAAAAAGTCGCGGAATACCTCCAGGCCTCCGAAACGACTCCGGATCGCGCCGATCCGAACACGAAAGATGTCCGAAACAAAATTTCGGACACAATAGAGTCGGACGCTCCGAGAAACCAGATCCGGGACCCACGAACGAGGATCCGAAAACCCCGGGGCATTACAGCACCCCATGATGACCACCTTCTTATATCCATTCTATCCTTTCCAATGGGAGTTCAAAGGTTGTCCCACACCTATACACATGGAGGTCACCTTTGGGAAAGGCATGCATGTGTCTAGGCCTACCACACCACTTGGCATGAACACTATGTTGGGTCCATTCATTCATACCACCCACATGTCAAGTAGAAAGCATGAGTGGCCCATATTCGGATGTATTGGTCCACCTTCATTTATCATGGGTCTTAAGCATGTCAAAAGCATCTACGGATGTCCGGGTCGCCCTACATTCATCACCACTTTGCATGATAGGTTCACCTACGGGTGCCCCGGCCCACCTAGGCCCATCAAAGTCTACATGACAACATTGCATGACAAGTCCACATATAGTTGCCCCGGCCCTCCAAATTCCATCAAAGTCTTCTTGGCATCAAAGCATGATTGGTCTACTTTTGGTTGCCCAGGTCCACCCATCACCCCTAGAATGTCAACATTCACAAAATTGCATGAAAGCCTTTGCAAGCACATAAGCAAAAAGAATGAGGCTTATAAGAGACGGGCCGACTCTCATCGGCGTCACCAAGAATTCCATGAGGGTGACTTTATGATGGTAAGGATGGAGAGGCTCTCCCTGGGAGCCACCTCCAAATTGAGGCCACGTGGGGCTGGTCCCTTCCAGGTCCTAAGGCGCATTGGTGCAAATGCCTATGAGTTAGATCTCCCCGAGGAATATGGGGTAAGTCCCACATTCAATGTCGCCGACTTAGTGCCATATAAGGGACCCACGGTGGTACCCAGTGAGGAGATTGAGCCTATTCCTTCCCTTGAGAGAGCACCCACCTGTGAGGAGAGACCACCAGCCAAGAGAGCCCAGCGTGAATGCATAGAACAAATATTGGATGAACAAGTCACTACCACTCGGAGCAAGGTATACGAGCACTATCTCGTCAGGTGGAAGGATCGGCCTCCTTCGGAGGATTCATGGGTGAGTCGGGAGGATCTCCAGCAGTTGGATCCTGACCTTCTCGAGCAGTACCATAGCCGGATGGACCCCTACTCGACGGAGTCGAGCTCTTCGCAGACCAGGGGATTTGATGGAGGCATCACCCGTGACTCCCTTTGGCTCGGGTCTTCCTCACACTCCGGCACCATTTGAGTTCGGGCCTCTCTCCATAAAGGCCCAATTATCCTTTTCGTGCTTTCTATTTGAGTCATTTGATGTAATTTTCATTTTCTTGAGTCATGTCCCTAGGTCTTATGTTTATTTTCCTAAGTTTGAGTGTCACTATGTTGTTTAGTTAGCTATTGGGCCCATTTCATTGGGCTTGGCCCAAGAGCCCCCCTACCCCCTCGGTTATTTGTCATTGAGTCTTTTGTCAGGGTCTTATTGTAAAATGTGGGTTACCAATATATAGGGCCCCATTCCCTTCATTTGAAACTAATGAATCAATGAATGAAAAACTTGCCATTTTGAGAGTTCAAACTTCTTATCTAGTGGAGAGATTCCATTATTTGGGTGAGAAACCCTAGGGGAGAGATTCCCCACCCATCCCTCTCTTAATTTCTCTCTTTCACTCTCCTTTCTCTCTCCTCCACACCCAATTTTGAAAATTTTCTCTCTCCTCCCCTCCCAACCACCTCCACCCTCCCACCTACCTCCATTAATTCCTCTACAACTTCCCACAAGCCATCATTACTTCCCCCTAGTCCCAATAGACCCTCCACCAATCCACACCCCACCCTCCAACCCCCAACTACCCATCCCCTTCCCCAAGCAGCCCTCCACCTTCCCAAGGCATATCTTCCCATCCCCAAGACCACCATTGATCACCCAACATGAAAGGAAATTCAAACTCACATTCCCTCCACCCACTTGTGTCCCCCTCACCTTCCCCCTTCTCCCTCCAAGCCCAAATTCGTAGCTCCTCCTCCCACCACCTATTAGAGCCCCTTCCAGACCCTATTCTTCCCCCCCCACACCTTGGAACACCCCCTCCTAGACCCCCTCACAGCCAGGGTTCTCCCCACACACATCCACCTCCATTTCCCCTCCCATATACCCCATTTTCCCCCATCATCTTCAACCTCCAGTTTTCAGTTCGCAGGCAGCAGAAGAGTAACAGATTGCAGAGGCGACCCTGACCACATCCCAGCGAATCTGAAGGCCCAAGAGATATCCACGGAAGCGTCTACCGGTCTTCTTCGCAACGGCGGTGGTTTCATCTTCATCCGAGCTATGTGCTGCTTGGGAGCTCCATTCTCCCACAACTGCGCAGAGCTGCCCCTGCTGAGTACCAGAACCGGAGTAGAAGCTTCACCACGATGAACCTCGGAAGAATCAGCTCAAGAGATCTTTGTAAAGTTCTTCCTCTCCCTGTATACTTTCAGAATCAAGAAGCGGAACTCATTTCGGCATCCTATAGCAGGAGTTATCCATTTTCTCCCTCAGCTACGTAGTTCTGCTACCCACAGTCTGCACCGACCTGTCAGTAGTGTTCAGAGTCCCCTGGCCTTATCCGGCATCGTTTGGATTCCCCGTCAGTTTTTTGGTTAAGAGGGCTCGTCCACGGTTCCAACGACTCTGACGGTGCTTGATTCTGAGTTCGGGAGCTATCGGGACATTTTCTGCAACTTGCTGTTGGAAATCAGGAGCTGCCAGTCCCAGAGTCTGCCTCCCTGTTCGGGCCTCCACCCAGACCGGCATCGACGACAGAAGAAATTAAAAAAATTTGGACGACTTCCCCTGCCTCCTACAAAGATTTCCCAGGTGGTTTCGCCCCAAAAAAAATTCGGTAGCAGCTGCAGCAGTCAACTCTTCAGTCACCTGTCAGCACCCACAGAACCTGGTTGAATCAGCAACCTCCCGTCTTCGGTGTTCCTTTCTCCAATTCCCCTCCCCGCTTGGCCTGCTGAAGGCCCCTCCCTGCGTAAAGGTAGTTTTGGCTGTAATATCCATTAACCCCCACCCCAAGGTCCCCCTCCTGCGAGAGGAGTAGTGTTGTAATTGGATTGAGCAGGTCAAGCTACACCGCCGCGGCGTGTGGGGATCCACTCGCCTCCCCGCTCGCCCTCGTCTCCGAGCGGGACCGGTTTCTTCAAACCGGTGGAGTAAGTGCTCAAACCTCACTCCCTTTAGTGCTTGTCTTTCAATATTAGTTCTTAGTTCCGCTGGCTGTGAGAGTGAGAGCTTGATCCTCAAGCCCCGTTGTCTTGAGTGATCACCGTGGGAAGAGAGTAACCGGTGCCATTGGCACTTTGTCGGCCCCATTGAATTGGGTATCCACATCCATTGGGAATCAAATCTTGGCCTTGCTGGCCCTCTACCAGCAAGGGTCCAACCCCTCAACCTCACCTTGACATTGCCAAGTTACCCCGGGACTTGGGTGAGCGACGGGAGAGCGGTTGCCCAAATTGGCCCTTTTGATTGTGAATGTGCTTGCTTGTCTAAGTCCTAGGGGGTATCACATCAGATTTTAATGCTTGCACCACTACAAAAGTCTTAAGAAGAATAGACTCTTCTATCATAAAATATTATGAATTGGCAACTCAACCAATCTGATTTAATTTTGATGTATACCAAATTTGTCAAATTAAACTCAATACTCATATCTGAATCCAAGTTTTAATAAAGGTGAACCAAATAGTCAGATAACACTCAAAACCAATCATCTTTATCTTACACACATGATCTCAATAGCTCCTTTGAAAGTTACACAGATTAGTACTGAGGTTAAACACTTTTACAAGAACATAAGTTGACTGAAATTTCAATATATTTTCATTTGAAGCGCATTATGTTTTTCCTGAGCAGTTTAGGTTGATCAACACCTTTTTACATGAGGCACAACACGTCTCAGGTGAAGTGACCCAGTTACTCAGTGTGATAACTGTCATTGCCTCTCAACTTCGAGAACAGAGTTAGCAATATAAGTGTCTTTTTACATGAGAAGATACCTTGATCAGAGGCCAGACTCCCCAGTTACTCAACACAAAAATGCCATTGCTCTGTCATGTTCTCAATGAATTTTCATTTTAAGTGACTATGACACTTCATGACTTGGGTTCACTCCATTTCTTTGATAGATAACCCAGTTTCTCAGTGAACAAAGTCATTTCATTACTCACTAATTTTATTTCCTGTCAAAATTTTCAAAGTTAATGTTTAACAACAATACTCACTCTATGTATCTTAACCAAAGTAGCCCTGATTTCAAATTTTCAGATATCTGATGAGTGAGTCTAAGGTTTTTATGACACAGATGGTTAAGATTTATTAAAGCTTATCATTCAGATATTTTCAATACGTTTAAATACAAATATGAGAATACATTAATCTTATATCAGTCTGATTCAGTGGTTATTATTAAACCTATATGATAGGAATTTCTACAAAATTCTCAGACTAAATTGCATAACATGCAGCTTAAGTTCCTCAGACCGAATACAGACACAGCTGATCAACAATCAACACTAGACACAATCATTCAAACCAGCTAAGAAGAATGTGAAGGATGAGTGTATGCTGGTGTGAGAGTCAACACATGAAAGAATATATCAGAAGAGTGTATATCAACAAACAGTAGCTGAGTCTGGAATTCAGACAGATCAGCTGACAGGTAGTAACATGAAGAAAGTTGAAATAAACTCTTCTTTGACAACTTAATGAATAGAAGGCATAATCCATTATCAAGAGAGAGAATATGAAATCAGATGAGAGTTATTCAATTACTAGATAAGAGGTGTTCAAAGTGTGACAAACTAAACACCAATTTTAAATGCTCCCCCTGTCTAGATGCATCAACTATGTGCACGATATGAACCACTCAAACTCGGTGCAAAGAAGATTTTTCAAGTTATTTGACTGATTTTTCATGAGAAACAGGAGTTCTGAAGATGAGACAGAATATGTAGATATGACAATGAATCAGATGGGTAGACAGGAAGAGTTCAGACAATTGACACCACTGAAGAATTTAGAAAGGCTCCCCCTGTCTATATGTAGTGAATCACTTCTTTTTGGAATTTTCAATATGATGATATGTAATGCAGTCACTACATGTATGCTTATGCAATGACTCTCATTCAGATATGATTCATGCAAATCAGACAGAAGAGAATTACCATAAGCATGATTGTGTAATTTACATTTCAGAAAGTTTCAGTTTAACATCAACAAATCAACATGATATGCAATCATTTCAAGTTCACAATTTCATATGATGGAATTTAAGATGAGTATTTAGAATAAACCTGAAAAGCAGAACCCTGGGGTCTTCCTGTTGAGTTCCTTAGTTTATTTACCCCTCTTTTTCATTCCAAGGCACACCTGTAACATGTTAATCAATTTGATCATGCAGGAACCCAAGCCGCTTTGGGTCCTGTATTAGCCCTAATAGGTATTCTAAACAATCTTTTAGCAACATTGTCATCAAAGTCCATCAGATGACAATTAGTCATGGAGTGACCAAATTTACCACAATATCTACATGAAACAGTAGATTTTCTGGTCCTATGGTGCATATCAATAGCAGCATGAGACCTATGAAACTGTGCATGAAATGTTCTGTTGTTTACATGAACATTTTGTTTCTTATTACCAGATGACCAACATTCAGCATAGTTATGACCTGACTTGCCACAGTTATAACATGAAAAATTCACAGGTCTTTTGGCACAGAATTTAAAAATTTTGTCATTAACATGGCTTCCTTGGGCATGCCAACAGTCCTTGACTGTATGGCCATACTTCCCACACTCATAGCACCTTAGGTGCTTACCTCTTGAGTCATTGTTTCCCCAATGATTTTCTGACCAGCACTCATTTGCCTTATGCCCAGGCTTGTTGCAAGTGAAACAAATAATATGCTGGCCTGAAGTAGATTTATATCTATATGGGCCATGAGCATGTGAGAGAATTTTAGCATGTAGTTTATTGTCTTCTTTCATGATAAAACATGCATTCCTTAGGTGACCACGCCTACCACATTAATAACATGATGCATCAGATTTCTTAGTGGCATGGTTTCTATCAGATGAATTCCTAGAATGCATTGCTTCACCAGCATGCTTATCTTTAAGCAACAGTCTGCAATCATCCATTACATGCCCTATCTTGCCACAATAATGACATGACACTTGTGATTTTATGGCAACATGATTACTAACAGATTGACTAGATGCATGCGAATGAGTACATGAGGCATGAGCATTATGCATTGACCCATCAAATTCAACCGAGTTGGCATATCTTAGGGTGTAACCAGAAATATTCTTTACCTTCTTTGTTTGACCCTTCATTTTCAATTTCTGATTATTCTCAACAATTTTTGTTTACTTTTCATTTTTTTGAGCTTTGAACTAAAATACAGATGTTGAAGGTGATTTCTATTTTTCATTTTGTTTTGGGGATTGATTTGAGGTACCAGCTACATCAGAGCTTTGCACAAAAGTGGTGTATAGCTGGTTTTTAGTGATTTCCTTAACATCAGAACTGCAACTTATCCCCTCTCTTGAATTGTCATTTTTATCTTTCATGACAGCTTTCATTTTTCCTTCATTTTTAGCAGACTTGGATGTTAATTTTTCTAGATCCTGAATCTTATTCTCTAAATGTGCTATATGAAGCTCATAACTGGCTATCTCCTGTTCACTGCAATTGACACATTCACTTAGAACTTTGTTTGCAATTTTATACTTCTCAATTTCTTGTTCCAAGTTGCTCAACTTTTCTGACTCTTCATCACAGACAGCTTTTCCTTTTGCTATGGTGAGAAGTCTTTCAGACAAGCTAGTGTTTAACCGCTTTAGTTTTTCAACTTCAACCTTCAGTTCAGTGTTTTCTTTGGTCAGCTTCTTAACTTCTTCATCACAATTTTCATTACTAGACATCAACTCCAGTTTTTCAATTAGTTCATCTTCTCTTTCTTCTACTTTAATTTTCTCAGCAACCAAGTTTTTGTGATCCTCTTTAAATGAGGCAATTTGTTTATTCAGCCATTCATTCTCACTATAAAGATCTTCATTGCATTCTCTTAGAGCCGAACACATATTGCAGTTTGATTTTAGAGAGGAAACATGCACACCTTCCTTGTTGACTTTTTTTAGACTAGCCTTGAGATCTTCATTTTCTTTTTGAACTTCAGCATGTTCAAGCTTTAGTTTGTCCATTACAGAATTAATTTCAGTCAGCTCTTGCATGCTTTTTAGATGCTCATTTTTCTTCTTATTCAGTTGATTCTCAAGTTATGATATGTTGTCCAAGCATGTTTGATTTTCAATTTTTAGTGAACCATTTTGTTCCTTAAAATTCTGAGCATCTATTAGGCATGTATCATAAGACTGTTTCAATGTAGGACAAATATCACAAGTTCAGATTTGCATTGTTCAAGTCTTTTCTTTAGCCTTTTATTTTCTAATTTTAATTTTGTACATCTATCAGTAAGCTCTTCATTTATATTCCATAGATCATCAATCGAAACTTTTTCGGATCCAGAGCTTACCTGAGATGATGATTCTTCATTATCCTTTCTCCGATCAGCCATCAAGCATTTGTTGTGATTCCTGGTAAGCTTTAATTTTTCCAAAATTTCTTTGGTAGTCCTGCAAGAAGAAATACATGAGATTAGAGCTCTGTCAATTGATTCTTCCATTAAAACTAATGCTCTAGTGTTGACAGAGTCTTTCAATTTATCCTTCTCAGTCCATCTAGATTTATCTTTTGATAAATTGTGTGGACCATGAGTTATTACCATCCAGAGATTAGGATCAGTTGATTTTACATACCGATGAAAATTTTCTACCCAAGAATCAAAATCATTACCTCTGAATATCGGAGGATTAGCCATCGAGATATGATGAATGCACTGAAATCAGATGAGCAAATCAAGACACTAAACCGGTGAAACAAAACATAGAACATAAGAAATCCACACTGAAATGCACCAAAAACTAGCAGGATCCTCTGCACATTGTTAGATCTGGTAGGTCAGAGACCCGCTCTGATACCAATTGTTGGGTTCGGTGCGGTGGATTCAGAGGGGGGTGAATGAATCTCCCCTTTAAAATTTTCTCTCAGTTAAGAATCTAGAACGCTAACTAGACAGAATTAAACAATCTGAAAAGCTAAACAAATTCTCTGTTGAACCAGTAAACAAATATGAGGAATGCAACTAAGCAATCATCTAGCGAAAGCAGAATTAAACAGATCGAACCAATTACACAGAGGTGTTTTTACGTGGTTCGGTCCTCCAGAACTACGTCCACCCCACACTCAACCCGAGTGTGGATTACTGCTGACTCACAGCTTGAACGACTGGGTATCACAGCTTGCCTACATCAGCTGGGCCACACAGCTTGCCATCCGCTGAGCATCACAGCTTGCTATCCCGCTGAGCATCACAGCTTGCTGTCCAGAGGAGTCCACCTCTGCAACGCTGAGCATTACAGCTTGGCTCTGCTGGGCAATACAGCTTAGCCGTCTGAGGTATCCACCTCGCCGCTGTGCATCACAGCTTGCACTGCTGACTAACAACTTGAAGAAAAGTTTAAAAGAGAAACACAAAAGATGAAACAAACAGCGACTGAAAGTTGTATTCGATAAAGCATAAAATATATCCCTGCAGGGAATGAAGCTCAAACAATTGAGCAAACTCAAATCTGATTTTGAACCAAAGATCTGAGGAACGAACTCCTTCTCACTCTCTCTTCTTTCTCTTCTGCTTCTTCTCTCTTTCTCTTCTGCTTTCACACTCTGCTCTTCTTCTCTTTTTCTTCTTGTTCTCTTCACACTGGATCGTGCAGGCTCTCAGTTCCTTCTCTGCTTTAGTCACACTCTCCTCTGCTCCGATCAGTCTTCTTCTAAGGAAGAAGCTTAGTATATATAGTAGCAGTAGGTAGAGCGTGTGCTCTCCACAGTTTCCGCCCAATCGCCTTGACCACGTGGCAGCATCTCAGCCTACTGGATTACACGTGTCACGATCATGAGCCATCTCCATCTTGGATCTCGTGCCCTCCTTAAGTTCCTCGACCAACAGTCCTATTAGAACAGACGAGGATGCACTGAGTTAATTCAGAAAGCAATGTACAGACTTTATTTTGAACGATGCACAATGCATAGTGTGTGGACTTAGCGTGAATGCGAGAAGACGATGTATAAGGAAGTCTACACATTGAATCATGGACTATGCCCTTGAATAATGTACATACATGAAATGAATGAAGGACACGAGCTGTACATACTTGATAGCATGCATCAATGTACAGACTTTTGACATGATGCAATGTATAGACTTGACTGCACAGAGACGCTAAGTGAGACGCAGCTTAACAAGCACTGACTTGATGCTCACACGGCTGTACATACTTGCATGAGACGCTGGGTGAGACGATGCAATGTATAGACTTAGCCAAGACGTCATGAGCAATTGGACGATGTACAGACTTGCTCGATGTACAGACTTCGCCGATGTATAGACTTAGTTTGAAGCAAGGCAAACGGATGTATAGACTTGTTGCGGCATCAAAGCAACCATGACAGTGTACAGACTTTGTACATTCGTGCATGCTATGCGACTTTGAGTGCATGACACAGGATGATGTACAGACTTTGTTTTGAAAGGATTGCATAAATGCATATATCAAAGTATGCACAACGAAAGTGGATGCACTGACATTCCAAACGAATATGGAGACTCAGCGTGCAACAATGTACAGACTTGCTCAGATGATGCATGAACACAACAGTAGGTAATGTGTAGACTATGCGTGCATGCAACCAGACAATGTGCAGTCTTCCTACCAAGGAGTGTGCAGACTTGCGAGTGTATGGACTTAGTGAGCATGCAGCAGCCAATGTATAGACTTGCTAGTGTATGGACTTGGTGAGCATGCAGGAACCAATGTATAGACTTGCTAGTGTATGGACTTGGTGAGCATGCAGGAAGATGATGTATAGACTTGATGAAATGATGCATGAACAAGCCACCAATCGAGTGTACATACTTTGTGTGCATGTGTCACCAATGTACAGACTTGCTGTAATGATGTACAAACATAGTTCAATTTACAGACTTGCTGAACTGTCGTATGGACATAACACCAATGAATGTGCAGACTTGCTAAAATGATGCAAGAACATAACAACAGGGAATGTGCAGACTTGATAGCATGCAGATGTATATACATGTTCCAACATCAAAGCATCCATATGCAGACTTAGTGTTTGTGTGAGACAGATCAATGCATTGACCATGTATATGCAAGATAGATTAAATGTGCACGGACTATGTGCTAGTGTAATGTATGCACTGATGCAAACAGGGAAATGCACAGACAAAACAATATGGTTACTCATTCATGTTGCTATCATTAAAACACCACATTATCATCAAGGCACAAGGGGCACAACAACTAGCAAAGGTGTCAGCCTCATCCTCATATTCTTTGTACTCTTCATCCCCCTCTTCAATAGGGTCTTCATCATTCATTATCTCGTAAACAACAAAACGCTCATTGAAAGCACAAGTATCTTCATATTCTATTTCTATCAGGATAATCGGATTCTCTACAAATTCGGGGATGGCTAGACAAGCTTGGCATCTGATATCTAACTCTCTAAGAAATCTATGGGGAATCTGCTTACCCTTGGGTTTCTTATGTGAAGCTACCCCAAAAGTCTTATTAGAAGAACGGGGAGAGGAACATGATGGGAAACTGGATGAACTACCCTGACCTAAGGGAGGAGGAGAAGAAGATGGAGACGCAACGGATACAGGAGGGGATACAGGGAGAGCCTCCTCGTCGGAGGAGAAAAGAAGGTCCACTAATGAACCTTGAAAGAGCGGCCCTTGGATCGAGGCGTGCTCAGAAGCAAGATAGGAGGTCTCTTCAAAAGAGATGGAAGATTGGAGAGTTTGAATTTTGGCATTAATTTTTCATTTTCAATAATAAAGCAATGAGAGGAAGGAATAGGAGGTGGTGTTGAGATTGACAGGTTTGAAAAAGATTGGATGAGTGATTGCCCATGTAGGGGCATGATGGAGAGTTTAGAGAATTGCTCGAGGAGCAAGGGAGGAATTGGAGGAGAAACTTGAAGTGAATCTGGAGAAAAAGTTATCAAGACCGCGGGCGGTCTAGGGATACCTGGACAAAACATTTTATCAAATAGACGGATGACAACTTTTGGATGGATGGATTTGAGAGAACAAAGACCGGTCCACAGCCTATCCACATCGAAGCCTTCTTCATACGGCACATCCGGCTCTCCAGTATCTGTGTAGTTGCTTAGGAGCTGCCTCTTGTCGGTGATCACCGCTGGTCTTTCAATTAGTTCATGAATCAATGGCGGCCATTCTGGATCAGTCGGCATAAACAGTCGGCTCAGAGCAATGGTGATATCGTTCATGTCGAACCATCTGTACCAGTCACATTCGGGGTCATCCATCTTTCTTCTTTTATCTGGACGTAAGGACTCCAGGGCCTTGTATGTAGCCAATGGGGCTATGTGGCGAGCAAACTGCCGTGCATGTACATCTTGACAGTCCAACATGGAAGTAACTACTGAGGTTTGCTCATCATTATGAGTGCCCCCTTTCACAAAGTGTGTTTGTAGGGTCCATGTAAGAGGCTGCCGGTCTATTTTAAGAGTGGAAGTCATGACGGCCCATGGCCCTTGTTCTTCTTTGCTTGGCCCTTTGTACCATAGGCCACCCCGGGGAATCATCTTCTAGTGCCTGATAGGTTTGACTCTACCTTGGAGATTAATGCCCAGGCCTTTACTAGTCTTATACCCCATTTTCATTAAAATGTTCCATCTATGTGTGTTTATCAAACCCTTTTTCTTCTTGCCTTTGGATGGCTGTGGTGACATTTGCGTAGTAGGAGGGGTTGAAGGAGACGGCCTTGCCAAGTCTTGCCGCAGATCGGCAATATCCAAGACCGACAATATGGGCCTATTAGCCGACCACATTGAAGGAACTGAGGTAGTAGAATGTATGTCGTCAGTTGGCAAAATGGGCATGCTGGTAACTTTGATAATGCACCCTTTGTGTGGAAATTTTATGCATTGATGGTTCGTGGAGGGCACAGCATCAAGTTCCTAAATGTAAGGACGGCCCAAGATGCCGTTGAATGTTGGGCCCATGTCTAGAATATGGAAATCCGCTGTGACTGAAACTGGAACCAAACCAACTTTTAAAGTGATCATCCCTAGAGGCGGCTTCTTTCTATTGTCGTAGGCTATGATAGTGATTGTAGATGGCCAGATCTAACTCTCCAGAATGCCACACATTTTCAAGGTACTTGGTGGCAAAACATTAATTGATGCCCCGGTATCAACCAAACATTACTTCACTGCCACTTTGTTGATGTCAATAGTAATGCATAATCCATATTTTCGCGCCGGCTGTGGGGCCAATTCGTGTTCATAAAAAGTGATGGCCGGTTGATTACTGGTTGGACTTGAAACTGTAGTGACTTGTTCAATTGGGATATCTTCATTTACCATTACTTTATGCAGATATTGCTTCAGGGCTAGCTGATGTGTGGTGGATCTTCTAATCAATTCTAAAATAGAGATTCGGGTCGGTGTTCTGTCCAAATGCTTCAATAGATCATACTCTGTGCCCGGTATAGACTCTTGTTCATGTTCTCCTTGCTCTTGTACTGGCTCCTGCTGCCGTTGGGGAAACACTCGGTGGAACATCCGTCCACTATGGAGCACCATCATTTTCGGCGCCTCTGTCGTGCCTAGAGTACGTAAAGAGGTAGAGGAGGTATAGGGAACAGTGGAGGGTGTGTTGGATGCTGGGGCAGAATTGTTAGAATGAGGGGTTCTTATAAGGAGCCTCGTCGGCTGGGGGTTATCGGAAGGTGGAGGTGGAGTCCGGGTGACAAGGAGGGGCCTCGAAAGCATGGTGGTGGTAGACAGGGTAGGTTTTGGTGAAACAGGAGGGGAGACGGTTGCCGGCGAGGGGCGGATAAGGAGGGGTCTATTTAGTGGGGGGTTTTGAGGTGAAGGAGAATTTATAGGTTGGCGTAAAAGAAGGGGCCGTGAAGGAGTAGGGTTAGAGTTAAGTGATCCTGGAGTGATGGAACGTATAAGGGGACGTGGCGGTTTGGAGGAGGGTGCGGGTTGAAGTCTTCTTAACAATTGTGGTGGTTGTTGACTTTTGTTAATGGCCCCGACAGGGGCATGATCTTCATGCCAGCCCTGCCCTCTCTCTACATCATGGATTGAGGTGATAAGGTGTACTTGTTGATTTTGAACCGGACTCCGGTAGCGGATTATTAACAATCCCCATACTTGGCTGGGGTGTAGGAGCCTGCTGTTGCTATAGAGGAGGTACTACTGGTTGCTAAGCAGGATGTTGAGCCTGTGATTGCCGAGGAGGCCTTCGTGCCTTTAAAGTAGCGGTGAATCTCCTCATCTCGTCCCAATCAATATCACCTTGATCATTCATATCATATATGTAATCCTTGAAGTGAAAACAATGGTCGATGGTGTGCCCCGACTGCCGATGGAAGATGCAATACCGAGAGGTGTCTACATGTTACGGCCACACCGTCCTTTCTTTAGGCAAGGTGAGCGCGTTGGCGGCCATGAGGGCGTTGAAGATATCTGGTAGACTTTCTGGTAACAGAGGGTACTGGGCCCTTCTTGGCCCCAATGGTCTTCTCGGCTGCTGCGGTTTTTGTGGTGCATAATTGGCTGGCAGGGGCACTTGGTGGTATTCTGGGTGTTGATTTTGCGGTGGGAAGTGAGGTTGTTGTTGCTGTTGAGGTGAAAGAGGTCGGAAGGTTGGAGGAGGATTATTATTCGGCTGGTGAACTTGGTTTTGAAAGGTATGCTTTTGTGATTTTTTGTTCGGAGGGTGGTGGAAAGGTGTGGAGTTGCCAAACGTGCTCACCTGCTCATTAATAACAGTGCCTTCGGTAGTGGCGCCATTATTGTCGACATTGACGTTCTTCCTCATCATCTTCGGTCTTGGTTCAAACATGCCCATAATGGGCGAATCTTTCATCTGTGTCTGTATGTATCTTGCTCTTTCATAAAGCTCTTCCATGGTGCTCAACTTATTCATGGCTAGAATATGACGAAATTGCGGAGTGGAGTTTGATATAATCATCTTCACTTGCTCCGTTTCCAACAGTGTGTCTTTCAGTCTTTCGGCCATGGCTCTCCACCTATCAGCAAATAAAATGAAGTCCTCCTCGGGCTTCATCTTTTCGGCAACCAAATCAGTAACAGATAGTGAGGGACCCACACGGTCTTTGTACTTCTGCAGAAACTTTCGTTGAACTACATCAAAGTCACCGGCATCAGCCGGCTCCATGGAGTAAAACCATTCTAGTGCCGGACCATCTAAAGACTGACTAAAGAGATAAGCCAGAGAAGTCTTGTTATCCTGCCAGAATGATGCCTCATATAAGAAGTCTTTCAAATGGATGTACGGATTATCCATTCCATTGTACCATCGAAAATTCGGCATCTCCGATGGGGGTAAGTGAAAGACTGGTAGAGTGGGAAGAGTAACTTCGGGAGCGGCCTTGGGTGTAGTGACCTTCATGAGCTGCTCCTCCATACTAGCAATATGTTGGAAGAGTATAGTGTGGGTATCTGACTCGGGGGGGGGTGGTGGACATGAAGGGTATTGAGGAACAGGAGGTTGTTGAGGCCTAGCAGCGGAGTGACTGGCCGGTTGGGCCGGCGTAGTCATAACAGTAGTTGGTGGGCACGAGGGCACCCTAGGTGCGACCGCCTGGTCATTGGGAAAGTTAACAGAGTGGCCACCCACGGCCTGGGGAGGGTTGGAAGATGACAGGACGAATTTTCCTTTTAAGGTGGCTTGGATCGCCTGACGTTGGGAGTCATCCAGTTGAGTGAGAGCTTTGAGAAAATCATTGAAGTTGAAAGAAGGGGAGGTGTCCCCAGAAGTATTTTGGGTGGTAGGTTGAGCTTGGGAAGAAGACTCAACCTCCGGAGAAGTATTGTCCACCATGTGGACCTGAGTGGGAGGGGGAACATAGTTTCCCTCGTAGTAGACAGAATCCTGAGAGGGAACCTCGTAAAATGGGTCAAATTGACACTCCTCATAACCATCATAAGTATACCCATAGCTTGCCATGTTGATAATTTTACCTGAATGGAGTTTCATGCTTAAGGAAAGATAGATATGTCTAATAAGCAAGTGTAAGCCAAAGATAATCACCCAATGAAACAAGATACAAACTCAAGTTATGATGGACCCAAAATTTTAAGGTTTTTCTTTGGAGATTAGGTGAGTTTTAAAGTATAATGAATTCTCTCCTTTGAAAGTGGGTCCTAGTTGGGAGTTTGGGTATAATCTCTGGGTTAACTAGGTTTTTTCTCTCTCCTCACCAACGTTTGGGTTAACTATACTCCGGGTGCTTCAAAGGTACAACCTGCCCGGCGTCCGTGAGGGAATCTACGGGTGCGGGGACTTACGGAGGCTTGGTTTAGGAATTTCTGGTCCAATGAGGCGGAATGCTCAAAGGAGGGTCCTTCCTTCACCAAGAGGGGGTGTGAGATCCTTACTGTGCAAAGAGAGGAGATCTCTCAACCAAATGCCCTAGATGCCACTAATGTAGGCAAATCAAGCAGATAATAATCAACAGACAACAATAGAAATCAGTAGGTGTAAGTACAGCAGTAAACAGAGTTCTATGGGCACAGAAAAAAATGACGACCTCACGGAGGTTGCTATATCAACAAATAGCGACTGAGTCTCAGTCGCTAATCACTGTGGACAGTGTATGTAAAATGAAATAGCGCCTAAGAGTGAGGCGTTGTATGTGAAAATGACGCCTCTATATAGGGGCGTCAGATAACAGCAACTAATGATAATCCAAATGACACCTTTAAGTAAGGTGCTGTGCCAGTAAACGATGCCTCTGTGAGGGGCGTCAAAATGCAGTAAACAAGCTAGTAAGCTTGAAAAGACGCCTTGGAGTGAGGCGTTAAATAGGGAGGTGATGCCTCTCTCAAGGGGCGTCAAAATGCAATAATCGGTAATTTGGAATAGTGAAATAAATCAACAGCAATATCAGGGTTGACGCCTTTGTGTGAGGTGTTGAATGCGAAAATGACGCCTCTGTGAGGGGCGTGGATTATAAAAAGACAAAAATGCGAAAAATAAATGGAGATAGCGCCTCTGCGATCGATCGCCGTATGTATAAATGACGGCGGTGGGGAGGGCGCTATTCAGCTCCTGAGAACCAAAAGCCCAGATAGAAATCAATTTTCTTTTTAAAAAAATGCTATGATACTTCACAAATTGGCTAATCTAGTGGGGGGTGTGCACGTGGTGCACAAGGGGAGTGTGCTACGTGGGGCACGAATGAGGGGGCACACGAGGGTGCCAAAAGGAGGGGCACGCGAGGGTCCCAAAGGGAGGTGGCACGCGAGGGTGCCAAAGGGAGGGGTAATCAAACTAAAAATAAAAAGGGTCCCACCGTGATCGCCAATTTGTGAACGTGTCACATGGACATTTTAATAGAGAGAAGAAAAAGATTTTAAAAATAAAAATGATAATAAGGATAAAAATGCTAAAATGAGTGGGACATGAAGGAAAAGAGGATGAGCATGAGATGCTCTATGGAGGGTGATCGCCAGAGGGGTTACCTTAAACAAAGAATGATCGCATGTACCTTGTATAAGCGGGGAAATTACAAGTTCTTCCTTCCTCCTTCTACCGGCCGGCCGATGAAGAGGGTTCCTAGCTTGATTACCCTTACAGAACACACAAAAATAAAGATATGGATTGGCCAAGGTTGTGTAGTATCAATGCTCTAAAAATATGAAATCAATCAAATTAAGCATGAATACAGCTTGTGTGTTTTCGTTTAAACCCCTTAAGAGGAGTAACAAAGTTGGAAATATGGATGAATATGCAAAGCAATATATAGTAGTGACACCTCTAGCAAAGAGCTAGGAGAATGATGCGTGATGATGATGATAACACACAAAAAAAAACAAACTAAAAGGGGAGGGAGTGTCTTTGCTGGTATGTGTGTAGCAGTAAAGGGGAAGCAACAAGAGCCGTAGCGGCTACAGCGGGATGATGAACCGCCGGATGAAGATGATGCCCGTGGGAAGAAGAACGCCTAGAAGAAGAGGGTTCCTCCAGAGAAAGAGCTACTGCCGGAAGAAGAACGCCGTGAAGAACCTGCAAGAACAAGACTCTCTTCTTTATGTTCAAAAGCTTACACAGTGCAATTGTTCTTCTTATTAAGCTCTTGTTTGTGTGTTCACTGTCTCGCGCGTGAGGGATTCAAGGGGTATTTATAGGGCAAAACTCCTTGTTTCAATAGGATTAAAACAAGGAAATCATTCCTCCAACAAGAATCCCCTTTCCCAATCGAACACTAAGTGTAAATTGAGGAAAGGATAAATTCTGGAAGGTAGCAGGCGCAAAGGAGACGGAACTGAAAGTTACGACCTGAAGAGGGGCGTCAATTGAAATGACGACAGCCTTTAAGTCGTTGATTCCTAGATTTTATTTATGGCAATAAAGGACTTTCCTTTTTTAAAATTACGAAATGATGCATGTTTGAACGGGTGTTAAATAATCAACACCTCAAAGACGGGCGTCAATTCTTTGAGTTTTATTTTGATTAGGATTCGTAAAATCCAGGAAATAATGCGTGTTCAAACAGTCGTTTATTTATAAAAACACGCCCCTCGTCAGGTCATCAATTAAGTGACGCCCTTCCTCCAGGTGTTAATTGCAATTATTAAAGAAAAATGCCAAGAAATTACAATTATTATCGAAAAATTATCAAATAATTAGAAAAAGTTCATATTAAGCCAATATTGAAGTCCACTTTGGGGCGTCACGTGGTGACATGAGATTTACTCATCATAGCATCGATTTTGGCATGTCTACAATAGTCACAAGACCGAAAACCCCTCGGACCTAGCAAACAAGCAATGCAACGGACCGGCAACTTCACTCGAGCGGACTCACCCGCTTGGCGCACACTAGGGCCCGTAGGCAAACCGAGATGGTGGAGAGGGTCCGAAGTGGGACCTCACATTTTCGGAGATTTGGCTAGCTTGGGATGGACCCCTAAAGGCCTGGGATGCCCAATTCCGTGGGCGGCCAGCACGCCAAGGGCGTGGGTTGTAGGGTCTCACTCTCAACTCACTCCGCGGTGGTCGCTCAATTATAAGCAAATTCGGGATCGGGCACTCTCTTACCGCCGACGAAGCAACCAAAAGCAATACTAGACTAAGCAATTAAGGGGCCAGCAATGAGAAGTGTTTCGAAGCTCACCTGGTCGGCGTGAAGACACTGATCCTGGCCGAAGATGAGGGCGAGTGGGGAGGCGTGGGTACGCACCCGCACGCCGCGTCGATGCCGCTTGACCTGAAAATTTATAGAGTACACCACTACTCCTCGCACAGGAGGGTGGGACAAGGGGTTGGGGTTAATGTGATACAATAAAACACTACCCCCACGCAGGGAGAGGCTATAAGCCGGCCAGGTGGGGTGGGGAAACTACGATAGAAGAACCGAGTTGCCGAGCTTCGTCGGTTCTGTCGGCTTCAGGAACAGCTTGACAGGTAGTTGATGTCGGCACCGCCACGTGCTCAGCCAAGCTCAGAATTAGTCGAAAGTTGTGCTGAAACTTTCCAGACTGACCTAGGATGTCGCCTGAATTTTCTTGGAATTTTATGACGATATTGCTGGCCGGGGAAGAGCTTGGAACAGGGCTGGTCTTCGCTGGTTCTGGTTGCTCCTAGGGTGATGCTGCTAGAAGACTGAGGCGGCACGAACTATCCCGTACTCTTTTGGAGGCAAGACTAGTACTGTTACTATCGTGATCAAGTCTTCTTTGCGTCAGGAGCAACGACGCCATCGGCAGATGTCGGAGCTGGTGGTGAAGGCCAGAACAACAGGGATGTGTCGGTTCTGGCTCGGGAAAACTGACCTGACGCACTTGGAATGGAAAATTTGTAACTTTTGATGCCGAGGTTTAAACTTAGCTATACTTCTTGGGGATGGAAGAGGACTTGAAGGAGAAGCCCTCGGCGAAGTTTCACGCCCAGATCTGTAAGGGAGTGGCCGTGGTCAAACTTGATCTAAGCCTCTGGTTCTCTGCCTGAGTGGTTCTGCGCAGTCGAGGAAGAATCGCTCTCACGGGCAGCTCGGTGCTTGGACGATGATGAAACCACCTCGCCCGGAAAGCTCTCTGGACGACCTTTCCAGAGGTATATGACTTGACACTAGAAGGATCGGGGAAGGGCCAGAGACGATGCTGCTTCCGAGACCCTAGCTTGCTACCTGTGAATTGCTACTGGACCTGCAACCTGCCGATGGGAAATGGAGTAGGACGGGGGGCAAAATGGGGGTGGATGAGTGTGGGGCGAACCCTGGCTGTGAGGGGGGTTTGGGAGGGGTGATCCAAGGTGAGGGAGTGGCAAAATGGGGGCTGGAAGGTGGTCTAGCAGGTGGAGGGAGGGAGAGCTACGAATTTGGTTGGAAGGGAGAGAGGGAAAGGGTATTTGAAAATGGGTTTAAGCGTGGGGTTAATTTCTGGTCTTGGGGATGGGAAGAGGTGTATGGGGAAGGGAAAAGGATGCTTGGGGGAGTGGGGAATTTTCCCTTGGGAGATGAGAGAGGTGCTTGGGGAAGGGGGGTGGGTGGTTGGAGGGTGGAGTGGGGATAGGTGGACGCTACCTTGGGGATGGGGTGGAGTAAAGAGAGGGGTTGTGGGGAGTTGGAGTGACTTTAATGGAGGGGGAAGGGAGAGAGAAAGTGGTTGGGAGGGTAGGAGAGAGAAAGGGGTGCCCCCTCTTGGAGATAGAAAGAGAGAGGGGGGGATCCACCCCTTAGAGAGAGAGGGAGAGAGAGATGGAGAATCCACTCCAATTGCACTAGAACACTCAATTTTTTTGATTGACCAAAAGATTACCAATGAGGGAGTGGGGTGGCCTATTTATAGGCACTCATATTTTTCTAAGACTAAAATGACCCTGACTGAACAACTAATGACCAAAGCAATCCAAGGGAGGGCACCCCTGGGCCAAGCCCACTAGTTGGGCCCAATAGACAACTTAATTAACCACATGACTTAAGACTTAGGTAAATGACCCTTATACCTAGGTACCGGACTCAAATAAAGGGAAAATTACATAGTTTATGACTCAAATAAAATATAAAAATTACATGGATAGACTCATAAAAATGTGAGGAACATAATGGCGTAAACCTTCGATCCATCAGAGCTTCGCAAAAATGTGGAGGGGTAAGTGATGCCCCCATCATATCCCCGGGGTGGGGAGAACTCGACCCCATCGAGTATGGGTCCACCGGGGAAGTGGTACACTAAATACAGCCCTGGGCGAGCCACGATCTCCAAACTCAACCCCGCATCCATGGCCGGGGGATGGCGCTTCAGCTTCACAAAGTGGCACTGACACACCCTCATGCTGGCAATGATACCTTGCTTGCCTAGTATTGCCTCCGTGTGCACACGTCGGGCTCTCAGGCTGATTTATTGTAGCTCTCTGGGGGTGTCCCACTTAAAGGAAGGTATAGGCTTGAAGCACTCACTAGGATCCACCGTGGTGCCCATATAGGGTGCTGGATCCATCACATGGGAATTGGGGTGAATCCCAAAACCCATCGGTAAGTCCAACCCGTAAGCGGGACTGTCAAGACCACTCGAAACTTGGGAAGGTCCAAGTCCTCGTGCCCTCGATATGGGGGTGGCCCTAGAGTAGAGCCACTCCAATACCATCATCATCAGATTCCCTACTTCGAATTCCAAGTGGCGCTCATGAGTTTTTGCCCACTCGTCATGAATTTCACCGCTCGTTGCTTGATGCTTGCTTGGATGCATATGCCGTGCACTATGATGCAGTGTGAGTGGGAAATGTGTGGTATGCAAAGGTGGTCCAGGACAACCACATATAGACCTATCGTGCATTGATGTTATGAAGACTTTGAATGATTTGGGAGGACCGGGACATTCATAGGTGTCCCGCTTATTCGTGGGTGTGATGAATGTCGGAGGACCCAGACATCCATGAAGGCTCCTAGCATACATAAGACCAATGCTGAATCGGGGAGGATAGTTACACCCAAATAGGGACCACTCATGCTTCCTACTTGACATGTGGGTGATGTGAATGAATGGACCCGACTTTCTAATCATGTCAAGTGGTGTCTTGTGCCAAGACTTATGCCTTCATATCCCAAAGATGACTTCCATGTGTATTGGTGTGGGATGGCCTTTGAACTTCCATGTGAAAGGGTCGAAGGGATCTAAGAAGGTGGACATTATGGAGAGAGGCTCTTCCTTGCTTCCTAGGCATATATTGCCTATGGCGATGGTTCCCTTTGTGTGGCCCGAGTCTTGGAAGAGGTGAACTTGGTCCAACATGGTTGGTTGGGGTAGGATAAGGTGGGTGGGTCATATGGGTAACTAGGCTCCCATTGGAAGGGATCAAAGGGGTCGTGGACTGCGCTTCCTAGGGAGAAGTGCTCTATGTCCTCAAGGTCTTCACAAGGTTGGTCTTCCTCATCTATTGGGATGATTGGGATGGTGTAGTGAGTGGGTGGGTTGGCCAATGTCTTTGGGATCTCAATGGTAGGGGAGTGAACAGAGATTGGTTTATCCACCATGGGGAGAAGGAAAAGGAGGTCGCTAGTGTAGCAACCAGCAATGCAAACCGAGGTGATAGACCCGACGCATGGGTGGATGAGGTCAAAACTCTTGGGTCGGTCTACCCCTAGGGTCAACAGGCAAGTCAAGTCTAATTGCCACTCTAGAACCTTGAGGAGATCATCCCAACCCTGTACCTCATAGTAGGATTGGATCGTGGTGTGAAAGGGGGGGAGGGGCATAATTTTAGATTGATGTCCCATGGGTGAGAGGTGTGGCGTTGAACTAGGGATGGTGGGGCCTTGCTTGAGCCATTGGAGTATGGACTCATTCACGGTGAGGGTGCCATGGTGGTTAGTTCTTGAAGGACCGGGCTAGGAGAGGTGAATGGAATGGGAAGGTCTTGGATTTCCTTTATTGTGGGAGGTGGGTTCGGATTGGTACCCACCTCTTCTTGAGTGGGTGTGTGGACCATGGTCTTCTCTACCAAGGGGTTGGGACAGTCATTTGGGGGTGGGGTGATGGTGATAGTCAGTGTGTGGTGCACTCGAGGTGGTGAACAAGCATGGGATTGGGTTGGGATTGGTAAGGGAAGTAGTGGAGGTCTAGGTTGAGGTTTGGTTGGGGTAGGGAGAGGAAGATGTTGATGGGGTTTGGGAAGATTGTCCTTGGGAGGGGTGTCCTTGTTGGGGGACGATGGAGGGGTAATGGTGGCCGGGGTGAGAGAGGTTTCAACTACAAGGGGAATCGGAAGATGCTTCCTCGTGGGGCATTATCCGGTGATGTGCCCCAAGTGGTGGCACCTATAACATTCCAGCTCGCACTTACCCGAGGCTATTTCACTCACTTCTATCTCCATAGGGCTCTTTCCCTTTTGAGAAGGGGTGAGGCGAGGGGTGGCGGAGGGGGCCAATGGGGCTTGAGTGGTGTGGGTTATGGAATGGGGTTTTGGTTGGGGTGGGGATGGAGGAGTTGAAGTGCTCCTTAGGCTTTGATGATGCGAGTAGGAAGGGGACACATATCTAGCCCTAAGTTGTTCCTTCATGTTTCCCCAAGTGGTGATGGGATCTTCCCTTCTAATTATTCTTAGCCCGACAATTTGCAGCCAATAGGTTTGAGCCCGTTTGGTAAGTTGTGATTTGGCAAACCAGACTTTCTCATCCTCGGACATGGGATACTAAGTGAAGTAATGGTCCATTGATACTTCCCAATCTAAATAGTCGCTCGATTTGCTAGACCCATCAAAGGTGGGTGGGTGAGAAGGTGCACTCCTACTGGTCGCCCTTGGGGCGAGCCCATTTTCCTCTAATTGGTTGAGCCGAGTCAATAGGCTATCAAGCCGTTCATTGGCATATGTCATGGCTCCCATTAGGTAGTCGACATGGCCATAGAGACCATGTTTGATGGTGGTGGGTTTCCCTTGGGGGTTTGGACTCATGGAGAGGGCCGATGGGTATGGTCGGTATGAGGCGGCCATGCTAGTAGACAAGAGCGATGCACCGGGACAATCTAAATGCATATGCGCGTCCTAGGACCAATTTGTAGAGACAAGTTGAGAAATTGCTCTGATACCAATTTGATATGACACCACCTTGGGAGTGATAGTCACAAGACCGAAAACCCCTCAGACCTAGCAAGCAAATAATGCAACGGACCGGCAACTTGACTCGAGTGGACTCACCCGCTTGGCGCACACTAGGGCCCGTAGGCAATCCGGGATGGTGGAGAGGGTCTGAAGTGGGACCTCACCTTTTTAGGGATTTGGCTAGCTTGGGATGGACCCCTAAGGGCCTGGGATGCCCAATTCTGTGGGTGGCCAACACGCCAAGGGCGTGGGTTGTAGGGTCTCACTCTCAACTCACTCCGCGATAGTCACTCAATTATAAGCAAATTCGAGATCGGGCACTCTCTTACCGCCGACGGAGCAACCAAAAACAATACTAAACTAAGCAATTAAGGGGCCAGCAATGAGAAGTGTTCTGAAGCTCACCTGATCGACGTGAAGATATCGATCCTGGCCGAAGACGAGGGTGAGTGGGGAGGCGTGGGTACGCACCCGCACGCTGCGTCGATGCCGCTTGACCTAAAAATTTATAGAGTACACCACTACTCCTCGCACAAGAGGGTGGGACAAGGGGTTGGGGTTAATGTGATACAGTCAAACACTACCTCCATGCAGGGAGGGGCTATAAGCCGGCCAGGCGGGGTGGGGAAGCTACGATAGAAAAACCGAGTTGCCGAGCTTCGTCGGTTCTATCGGCTTCAGGAACAGCTTGATAGGTAGTTGATGTCGGCGCCACCACGGGCTCAGCCGAGCTCAGAATTAGTCATAACCAGTGCTAAAACTTTCCAGACTGACCCAGGATGTCGCCTGAATTTTCTTGGAATTTTGTGATGATGTCGCTGGCCGGGGCAGAGCCTGGAACAAGGCTTGTCTTCGCTGGTTCTGGTTGCTCCCAGGGTGATGCTGCTGGAAGACGGGGGCGCCATAAACTGTCCCGTACTCTGTTGGAGGCAAGACTGATACCGTTGCGATAGTGGTCGAGTCTTATTTTCGTTGGGACCAACGACGCCATTGGCAGATGTCGGAGCTGGTCGTGAAGGCCCGAACAACAGGAATGTGTCAGTTCTGGCTCGGGAAAACTGACCTGACGCACTTGGAATGGAAAATTTGTAACTTTTGATGCCAAGGTCCAAAGTTACCTATACTTCTTGGGGATGGAAGAGGACTTAAAGGAGAAGCCCTCAGCCAAGTTTTGTGCCCAGATCTGCAAGGGAGTGCCCGTGGTCAAACTTGATCTGAGGATCTAGTTTTCTGCCTTAGTGGTTCTACGTTGTCGAGGAAGAATCGCTCTCACGGGCAGCTCAGTGCTTGGACGATGACGAAACCACATCGCCTGGAAAGCTCCCTGGACGACCTTTCTAGAGGTATATGACTTGACACCAGAAGAATCATGGAAGGGCCGGAGACGATGTTGCTTCTAGGACCCTAGCTTGCTGCCTGCGAACTACTACTGGAGCTACAACCTGCTGATGGGAAATGGAGTAGGACGGGGGGTGAAATGGGGGTGGATGAGTGTGGGGTGAACCCTGGCTATGAGGGGGGTTTGGGAGGGGTGATTCAAGGTGTGGGAGTGGAAAAATGGGGGCTGGAAGGTGGTATCGCACTTGGAGGGAGGGAGCGCTGTGAATTTTGTTGGAAGGGAGAAAGGGGAAGGGTATTTGAAAAAGGGTTTAAGGGTGGGATTAATTTCTGATCTTGGGGATGGGAAGATGATGGGAATCGATGCCGAGCATGTACTTTTCTTTTGCATTTATGTCCTTTTAGTTTGTGTTTATATCCTTGGGAAAGTATATGCGCAATTGTACGGCTTTATAAGCCAATGCGTCATTCCCACGGATTGTGTGGGTTTCTATGTAATTTGTCAGTAGGACCATCAAGGGGGCCCTCAACCCTCTCCCATTGGTCCATGTCACCTTGTGGGGCTGGTCAACTATCCTAGGTGGACATCTAGAAGGTTGGACTAGTCATATGCCACATGGGTAGACAAGGGGGTAAGAATTTCTATGGTAGGCTACCTACCATGTCAAACTTGTCCCCCTTGCCATTCTTGGTCAATAGGCCCCCCCCTTGTATATTATATTTATTTTTTTTGTGTTTGTGGCATGCAATCCAGGCCATCCATCTCACATCCCTAGATCTAAGGGTGGAGGTTAGATTTGGTTGGAAGCATATAAAACCATATATTTTCATGTGAAAATTAGTGAAAATTCAGAAATTTTGTTGAATGCCAAGAAGGCTCTTGCGCCCCCAGCCCTCTCCCCCTGGTTTCCTTTCCCCAAACCTCCAGTTCTAGAGTGTATCAATCTTCTATCTCCCCCTCTCAACCTCTGATCTTCATCTGTGCCGCCGCCGCCGCCGTTCGTGCCGCCTTCAAGCCGCCGCGAATCCGTCTTCGGTTTTCTGTCCTGCTGGATAGAGGTGTCTTCACTAAAATCCTGCTACCAGCCACGGCCTCTTCGTGGTGTGTAATTTTTATGGTGTGTTTCTATATTCCATCCCATCATCCACAAAAACCTAAGGTCGAAAATCTTTCGTTTGATATTTTTTCAATTTCAGTCTTCAATCACTCCCAGATCTATCCTGTCTCTGTCTACAGTGATAGCAGCTTTGACTTTCCAATCTCTGACCTTCTTTTTGATTTTTGTTGGGGCTCCCAATTTTACTGGGCCTTCTGTACATCATCCTGTACATCCACCATTTTTCCTGATTTTTTATCTGCCCTCTATCCATTTTTCAAAATTCGTGTTCTATCTATACTACAGTGCCTTTAGTCAGATTCCAGATCCGACCCACTGTTAGTGAAAAAATCATATCAATTCGTAGCCACATCCAAACTTGTCCAAACTAGTTTTGCCGTCTTCCGAGCTCCAATTCCTACACCTTTGATGAATATCTCAAGAGCTGAATCGGACATCTATCCTGTGGTCAATGACAGTTCTCAGAGGACAGCCCCGCAGATCTGAGAGTTAAGCCACTATACAACAACAACCTTGAAAATTCGCCAATTGGAAGTGCAGGCTTTGTTATTTTTCTGTAATCATAGAAAGTTGAAGCCCTTCTAAGCAGCTTTCCAACGGGGCCAGTTTCGTCGCATTTCGACATCGAGGCTGATCACAGCGTCCGTTCTCGCCGGAGCGCGCGTCGAAAAATAGAACCGGCAGATCCGTGGCCGGTCATTCTGACCGGTGCCGAACGGAGCCGCCTGGCCTCCGGCCGGTGAACCAGTGTGCCGCCAGCCCAGGGAACACTTCCACAAGTTTCCCCACCATAGTGGTGACACCGGGTCCCGCTCGGTCCCTCCGGACAGCACGTGGGCCCCACCGTCACGTGTTCGGGTGCTGCCGAATCAACGCGAGAAGCCGCCCGTCAACCCGAATTCGGTCCTCCCGGACCCCATTGTGTAGCCCTTTACCTCCCTGCGTGGAGTGGGCAGCGATTTTTATTGCTGTAATCTTGTGTATTATTGTTCCGGGAGTACGAGTTTCGGCCTGGTCCGTCGTCCCCACGCCGAGCGCGTGGAGGTATCATCCTCGCTCCTTACTTGGCATTTTACTTAATTTCATATATGCTTGTTTATGCCGCTGCTAGAGAGCATGATAGGGTAATTAGCTCGCTTTCTATTTATATCACCACTGCTGCGAGAGAGAGCGTTACCGTCCCGTGACCCGATCCGGGCACGAAAGAGAGAGCCGACCACCCTAGCTCACTGCCGGTTTCTCAACCGCGCACGTCCGACGCTTCCCTCGTTAAGGGACGATCGCGAGCTTGTCGTGTCCGTGGTCCGTCCCGCATCAGAAGAGGTGTATGGGGAAGGGAAGAGAATGCTTGGGGGAGTGGGGAATTTTCCCTTGGGAGATGAGAGAGGTGCTTGGGGATGGGGGGTGGGTGGTTGGAGGGTGGAGTGGGGATAGGTGGAGGCTACCTTGGGGATGGGGTGGAGTAAAGAGTGGTGTTGTGGGGAGTTGGAGTGACTTTAATGGAGGGGGAAGGGAGAGAGAAAGTGGTTTGGAGGGGAGGAGAGAGAAAGGGGTGCCCCCTCTTGGCGATAGAGAGAGAGAGAGAGAGAGAGAGAGAGAGAGAGATGGAGAATCCACTCCAATTGCACAAGAACACTCAATTTTTTGATTGACCAAAAGATTACCAATGAGGGAGTGGGGTGGCCTATTTATAGGCACTCATATTTTCCTAGGACTAAAATGACCCTGACTAAACAACTAATGACCAAAGCAGTCCAAGGGAGGGCACCCCTGGGCCAAGCCCACTAGTTGGGCCCAATAGACAACTTAATTAACTACATGACTCAAGACTTAGTTAAATGACCCTTATACCTAGGTACCAGACTCAAATAATGGGAAAATTACATAGTTTATGGCTCAAATAAAATATAAAAATTACATGGATAGACTCAGAAAAATGTGAAGAACACAATGGCGTAAACCGTCGATCCATCAGAGCTTCGCAAAAATGTGGAGGGGTAAGTGATGCCCCCATCAACCTGCCCCACCAAGTCACCTCCAACCGACCCCACCTAGTCACCTACCATCAAGAAGGTCACAGTCGGAGGCCAAGGGTCCCGCACGTAGATAAGTCTAGACCGAAGACTAGGCCGGTTGAATATGACCGAATCCACCACGATGCCCCTACCCCAAACCCCACCTTTGCCGAACTCTTGAAAATCTTTTCGGATCGGGTGGATAGGATGTGCGCTCATATTGATGGACTCCCGCACGAGCCTAAGGAGGTCGTAGCCGGTAACTTCCACCCGGCACCACCTACGGAGTCCCAGGGTCCTCTCCGCCTCATAGAGGATGTCCCTTCCCCACTAGTGGGAGAAGTTTCTCCACAAGCCTCACCTTCCGATCTATATTCGGAGCCACCTCAGCCAGAGCCATCCGTGCTTCTAATGGGGAAGCTAATCATCGACGAGCCACTACTTAGCTGGCTTAAGAAGGGTTTGGTCTCTAAAGCACCTTGCTATCCATCCATGGACCCCGCACTACAAATAGTGCCCATCAACTCGTTCCACACAACGATCCAGTCTTTTTACCATGTTGATACATTAGAAGACCTTATGAAGGGATTAGATTGGCAATGGAAGTTGACGTACATGTTGGCCCCAAGCTTCGACCAACCCAATAGTCGTAGCTTCACGCATCCTGCTTCGGGGTCTATTACCTATGTATGCACCGTGGGTCATATCACCAGTGACGTTCTTTTGTTCCTCCCCATTCCTGACGAGTTTAACTCATTTCCACTTGTCCCGAGGGAGGAACCATGTCGTGTCCATGAGATCCATGTCCTATTGACCATAACGAATGAAGGTGACCATCTACACCTTAAAGAATTCTGAACATCGGACTGTGTGATGAATGAACCTGCCACGAGGGGTCAAACATTCTTTGATCCCTTCGATCCTTTCCCTAGTCAACCTCTTGTCCCACCATATCTACTCCACTTCTTCAAAGAAATTCACTATCACACACCTACCCCATGGGCTAGCCATCCCACACGTTGCAAGGAGCCCGTTCATTGGGGTAATGAAGAAAGCGAATTCGGCTCTCCTGGCCCACCCAAACCTCCCAAATCCAAAGGGCAGTCATTGCATGAATGGTGCATATTACGATGTCTAGGATTCCATGATTCCACCAACACTTGGTTACATCGTGTGTATACAAGTCACACATTGTAGCACCCCGAGAAATAATTAAATAGCATAAAGGGTAATAATTGGAAAATATTTATTTTAATTGAAAATCCCTTTAAATGAAATTTCAACTAAATTATAAAAACTCTAGAAAATTCATAATCACAAGAGGACTAAAAGTTTAGAAGAATTGTCTTCTTGGTCAAACCCTAAATAAAATTTTAACCAAGTCGAATTGACGGAATTAGGGCTAAAATCGAGCTAAGTTAGATCGAACCTTAGATCATCAAATTCAAGCCCGAATCCTGACCATTTGAGCCCAAACTAGACCCATTCTATCGGCATAGATGTATAGCACGTTTCCCCTCTACTAGCTCGTTGAAACCTTAACCCTAATAGGTGAATTTTGGAGAATTGGCAGTGCGACTTGATCAATCCATGATTCCCGCGCACGTCGAGTTGTGGAACTCTATCATCTTTCAATCGACCCTTCCAGAATCAATTGATCCTATAAAACCAACCCTTACCTGACCTAGTAACCCATTTTGCTGCGGCGGCCGACGAGGAGCCCGATCGAGGGTGAATTCTGACGTGTTCTTGGAAGGTGTTCTTCACGCATCCGACGACCGATGCCCTTCTTCTTTCTTTGATTAAGGTAGGTTCTAGTAGACCCAACATCGAGTAAAATATACCATCAGATTCATCTTCGTGTCCTCTTTATTTTGATAGTAAAATCCCCAAATCTTATTCAGTATAGCCTTCGTATTCCTAGTTTTTGTCGGAGCATGTCATATTAGGGCACCGATCTTGTACCCTCTCCTTATCTCGATTAAATGCTAGGTTAAGCAGGATGAAAACTTTAATTGAGCATGCTATATTGTGCGTTTTTTGTTATCATTCTAGTGATAGCTTTTTGCCCAATTTTCATGCACCATGTCGAGCCAATTTCTTGCTACAACCGAAGTCTGTCGGAGTTCGCCGGAGCTCGGATAGGGCGTCCCGTATGCGGTCATAACAGGGACCCCTTATGACCCTGGCGGTCTCACGACTGACCATTTTTCCCCCTTTCATATGTATTTGAATCGATTAGACCTTAGCGGACCATCGATAGACCGCATAGTCAAGGGTAGCGGCCTGTTCTAGGACCGTTTCCTACCCTAGCGGCCATGCCACGACCGTTTTATGTGATGTTCTAGTTACACTTATTCCTTTTGTTAGATATAATGATAAGGATAGCAACCAACTAAATAATTGGAGCATATGGAATAATTAACTGTGATTATGACTGTCAATATCTTTCCTTTCATCCAAATTGCATCCCCTTATCTATTCCTTTGACTTGATAAACAAATTGTTAAATTCATAAGTTATTGGTCCATTGATTAATTGTTAGGTTTGTTTGACAGTCGTTTCACTCCGGTGGTGCTGACTGACCGCTATACATTCATTTTTTGATGGTTAATTAGCCTAAATTCTTGTAATAGTTGGGACTCTCCGCCGGATATTCCTTCGTCGGACTAGGACCTCTATTATGAGACCTCCGTAAGCCCCCGCGAGCCTGGGATTCCACTAGGACGCCGGGCGGGTTGTACCCACAAAACCTGAACCTTTCTACTCGTTCGAATCGCTGGTTTTTACCCGTGCCAAAATCGGGACTGTCCTATCTTTTGCGGCCCCTCTAAGACTGTTTCTGTCAGTGTGCGGTCCAGTCATGACCGCCAGACTGTTTAAGCGGCCCTCCTATGATCGTAATCAACCGGCTGTGCGTCGACTTCCCTTGGGTGCGTCGACCTTAGTCTTCTGGACTCAGTGATGTATGCGGTCATTAGTAGACCGTTTACGTGGCCCAGCTAGGACCGTCTGGTCGTGATTGCGGCCCATATTGGACTGTTTCTACTCTCTCGCTCTGGGCTTGGACACTTTGACCCAGCTAGCCTTTTGCAGTCCAGGCTAGACAGTTTTCCATCTAGGTGGCCTGATAATGACTGCATCTATCCAGAACATGTTTTCATGTGTTTCATGCTTGTTTTATACTCATAAATCTCTTGACTTCTCAGTCAATCAATGAAATACCACTTGATCGTAGTTGGTAAGTTACATGGCTTAACCTTGGAATTCTGGCCGATTCCAAATGAATGTCTAAGATGGTTACTTGGGATCTTGGATCCACCAAATCAATGCCAACGCATCATAAGGGCCCGGTCAGGTCCTGGGAGGGAGCGCCCGAAAAGTACTAGTGTCCCGGGGACTTGTAATGACATGGTGAGACATTGCACCGGGTGCATGACTAGCATGATATCTATGACATTCGTTCATTTCGATATTCTTGAAAATTCCTACATGGAATTAATTCTACTTGACATGCTTGTTATTTGCTTGATCGGCTAAGTACATGGAAATGATATATCTCAGTTCTATTTTATTCTCATGCCATTCCTGCTTATGTTAGTTGGTTATCACCATTTATTTTGTTCACGTGACATTAAATTAAATTGTTAATTACTTAAACCATGCATGCTATTACCTACTGAGCGTTCGCTCACCCAGTCTTTCCCCCATTTCAGGTAGCTCCAATGAGGATACGCAAACAGACGGTGATGGGCAGGAGTGAAGACCAGAGTGGACCGGATAGTCATGAACTGAGAGTTGCCTTAGTGGTTTTGTTGAGTTTTGTTAAGTCTTTGTTTAGTCCAGTCACTGAGTGGCTACTTAGAGTTGTAATTTTTCTCGATTTTCATCTCTTCGAGTCGTGAGGTTGGAAATCTTGATGTTGTTGGAGTTGTTGGAAAAGTTATTTTGATGGTTGATTTAAATTGGTATTTTAGAGCCATTCTTTCCCTTGCGATTATATTCTTTTAAATTTCGCTAATTGCTCTATTTTATCATGAATGTATAACTGCTGTGTTCCGATATCCCCGTGTGGGGGCATGACAGTTTTGTGGTATCAAAGCCTAGGTTTTCTAAAGTCCCTAGGTTTCTAAGTGGTGTCGTAGAACCTGTGACTTTGGTAAAGTCTCAAAATCCAACCCTGTGAGATTTGGTAGAAACTTGGGTTGTGTTAATTAATAAACTCTTAAAGATGTCCGCAAGGCTGTTCTAATTAATCTTTCACCGTGTAGGAATCTGTTTCAATGGAGGCTGAGCATGCGCCGTGGTGGGATATGCAACGCACGGTTCAGGGCTTGACTCAAGCTCTCCAGCAAGTGGCGCAACGTGGAGTGGCTCACCATGGAGCGGGTGATCTTCACAAAAATTTTCGTGGGTTGAACCCCTCACGTTTTGGTGGTTCAGCGGACCCCGATGAAGCCAAAAACTGGCTAAAGGAGATGGGGTGAATCTATAGAGTGATGCAGTGCGGTGACCAGGATCAAGTCCTTTTGGCGACTTTCCAGTTAGAACGCGATGCTCGTGCATGGTGGGAAGCAGTTGAAGCTACGCGCTGTAATAGGCATACGCCGTGGGATGAATTTAAGGAGCATTTCAACAATAAATATTTCTCGGATCGAGTACAAGAGAAGAAGGCGGTGGAGTTCACTTCGCTGAAGTAGAGGAACTTATCTGTTGCTGAGTATGAGGCGCAGTTCGCCAGATTATCCCGTTACGCTACACACTTGGTATCAACAAAGAAGATGAAGGCCAAGCGATTTTTGAACGGATTGAAGCTCCATTACATTAACCAGTTGGCACCTTTGGAGATTCAGACTTATGCAGAGATGGTAAGAAAGGCTCAAGTTCTCGAAGATACCATAGAGATGACTGAGAGGATCCGAGGAAGAAACACCAAGAAAGAGCATACCACTAGTTCTGGGAGTTTCAAACCCATCAATGGCAAGAAGAGGCCCACTGGTGGGTCTCATTCATGGAAAGATAAGAAGTTGAGAAGTGATGATAAGAAGTCAGGTCCAGTTGCATCGTCTAAGGCCCTTTGTAAGTATTGTGATCGTCCAGGTCACAAGATGGAGGAGTACTGGCGCAAGCTAGGCGCCTGTTTGCGTTGTGGGAGCAGGGACCACCATATCCTTGAGTGTCCTCTTCTATCAGATCAAGCTACACCGAACAAGTCACAAGCAAGCCAGAATAGGCAGGGCAAGCTCCAAGCCCTACAAGAGACTGAGACAGAAGCCACCGAGGAGGGTGGATTGGTTGAAGGTACACTTATTGTTTTTGATAAGCCATCATTTGTTCTCTTTGATACCGGTGCAACACATTCTTTTATTTCTAAAAATTTTGCTAAGTCTTTATCAGTGAAACTGGTACTAATGAATTCTCAACTGGAAATATCAACCCCTATTGGTTCGGGTTCTACAATTAAGTATTATTACCCCTCTAGTAAGGTCATGATTAGTGATCAGATTATGCGAGTTGATTTGGTCTGTATGAAGATGAAGGATTATGATGTTATCCTAGGAGCAGATTGGTTAGCTAGATATGAGGCTAGCGTTCATTGTAAGTCTGGCATCGTGTCTTTTTCTGGGCACCCCGAGCTTTCTTTTATCGGGGTTAGGCATTCTAAGTTTGTGCCACTCATATCAGCACTTCGGGCTGAGAAGTTGTTGAGGAAAGGATGCCAGGCATTTTTGGCGTTGGTTTCTTTGACTGACAAGAAGGAGTTGAGTAAAGGACATTCCGATTGTCCTGGATTATCCAGATGTGTTTCCTAAAGATTTGCCAGGACTTCCACCTGAGAGAGAGATAGTCTTCTCCATTGATTTAATTCCCGGCACGACTCCAATTTCTAAAGCTCCGTATCGTATGTCTCCTGCGGAGTTAAGAGAATTGAAAGAGCAATTAATGGAGTTGCTAGAGAAGGGGTTTATTTATCCGACTACATCCCCGTGGGGAGCCCTAGTGTTGTTTGTAAGAAAGAAGGATGGCTCTCTGAGGCTATGTATTGATTACCGCCAGCTCAACTAGTTTACTGTCAAGAATAAGTACCTGTTGCCGAGAATAGATGAATTATTTGATCAAATAGCGTGAGCTCAGTATTTTTCCAAGATTGATCTGCGATCGGGGTATCATCAGTTGCGGATCAAGGATGAAGATATTTTTAAAATGGCATTCTGTAGCAGGTACGGGCATTTCGAGTTTGTTGTAATGACTTTTGGTCTAACGAATACTCCTACAGCTTTTATGCAACTAATGAAGAGTGTTTTCCGGCCCTACTTAGATTTGTGGGTCATGGTTTTCATTGATGATATTTTGATATACTCCAAGTGTAAGGAGAAGCATGCAGAACACTTGAAGATGGCATTGCAGATATTGAAGGACCATCAGTTGTACACCAAGTTTAGTAAGTATGAATTCTGGTTACAAGAAGTCTCTTTCCTGGGGCACATTATTTCTAAAGAAGGAATCTCTGTAGATCCCTCTAAAGTTGAGACAGTGAGAAATGTGGATAGACCTACGAATGTGACTGAAGTGAGAAGCTTTCTACGGCTAGCAGGTTACTATCAGAGATTTATTAAGGACTTCTCCAAGATTGCGGTACCTCTGACTAGATTGACCCGCAAGGAGATTCGATTTAAGTGGTCTGAAGACTGTGAACGAAGTTTCCAGACCTTGAAGGAATGTTTGACCACTGCACATGTTTTGGCATTGCCTTCAGGAGAAGGAGGGTTTGAAGTTTACACTGATGCCTCGGGTATTGGCCTGGGTTGTGTGCTGATGCAGCAGGGAAAAGTGATAGCCTATTCTTCTAGACAACTGAGGAAGCATGAAGAGAATTATCCCGTCCATGATTTGGAGCTCGCGGCCATGATATTTGCCTTGAAGATTTGGAGGCACTACCTATACGGTGAGACCTTTAATGTATTTTCTGATCACAAGAGCTTTAAGTATCTATTTTCTCAGAAGGAGCTTAATATGAGGCAGAGAAGGTGGCTCGAGTATTTGAAGGATTTTTACTTCTCTATAGAGTATCACCCTCGGAAAGGTAATGTAGTGGCTGATGCTTTGAGTCGCAAGCTGATAGCAAAGTTGTCTAATCTCATGTTGTAAGAATGGAGACTGCTGGGGTAGTTGGTTAGTCTAGACCTTAATGTCTGTAAAGATCGGGTCATGATTGCTCAGATTCAGATTCATCCCGAGCTGTTGATGGAAATTAAGACCCTACAAAATAATGATCCAGTATTATTCGAGATCAAGGGCAATCTAAGCGACAGACCAGATTTTGTGTTAGCCGATGATGGCAGATTGTTATTCAAGGGAAGGACATGTATCCCTGATATAGCCGAAATAAAGAGCAAGATCCTTGAAGAAGCCCACAGGTCTAAATATACCATCCATCCTGGAGCCACGAAGATGTACCGAGATTTAAAGAGGACCTTTTGGTTTCCAAATATGAAACAGGAAGTGGCAGAGTTTGTAAGTAGATGCCTTGTATGCCAACTAGTGAAGGCCGAGCATTTTAGACCTGTCGGGAAATTAAAACCACTCGATATACCACAGTGGAAGTGAGAGAGCATCGGCACGGATTTCGTAATGGGCTTACCAAGAACCTGTGGAGGTTTCGATGTAATATGGGTAATTGTGGATCGATTGACTAAATCTGTGCATTTCTTGTCTATTAAGTCAAAGTGGACATTGGATGTTTTGGCTACCTTGTAAATAAAGGAAGTGGTAAGACTCCATGGAGTTCCTATGAACATTGTGTCAGATAGGGATCCCGGATTTATTTCACATTTTTGGACAGGATTACAAGAATCCTTGGGAACCCGGTTAAACTTCAGTACTACTTTTCATTTTCAGACGGATGGCCAGACTGAGAGAACAAATCAGATAGTTGAGGGTATGTTAAGAGCTTGCATGATTGATTTTGGGGGTAGTTGGCATGAGCATTTGGCTTTAATTGAATTTGCATACAATAACAGTTATCAGTTTAGTATCCAGATGGCACCATTCGAAGCTCTTTATGGAAGGAGTTGCCGATCACCTCTGTGCTTTGATGAGGTAGGCGAGAAGCAATGGCTAGGACCAGATCTCATTTCAGAGTCATCCAAGAATATCCAGATTATCCGAGATCATCTACAAGTTGCACAATCAAGATAGAAAAGTTATACAGATAACAGAAGGAGAGACTTGGAATTTCTAGTAGGTGAGCATGTATTTTTGAAAGTTTCACCTATAAGAGGAGTTCGAAGGTTTGGCATTCACGGCAAGCTAAGTCCAAGATATATCAGTCCGTTTGAGATTCTAGAGAGAGTTGGGAAAGTTGCCTACATATTGGCTTTACCACCCCAGTTATCTGGAGTACATAATGTTTTCCATGTATCTATGCTGCGGAAGTATGTTTATGACCCCTCGCACGTCATTCAACATATGGATCTAGAGCAGAAAGAAGATTTGACTTATGAGGAAAGACCCATCAAGATTTTGGATAGAAAATTACAGCAACTCAGGAATCAGTCTATACCAATGGTCAAGGTTCAGTGGAGCCGAGACGTGGGATCAAGGAAGCTACTTGGGAGTCTGAGGAGACTATCCAAAAACAAAATCTTGAATTATTTTGAGGTCAGTAACATTGGTTTTTCCCATTCTAGTCAGTGCAGTAAATTTGGAGGACCAAATTTCTTAAAGTGGGGGAGGGTGTAGCACCCCAAGAAATAATTAAAAAACAAAAAGGGTAATAACTGGAAAAGAGTTATTTTAATTGAAAATCCCTCTAAATGAAATTTTAACTAAATTATAAAAATCTAAAAAATTCATAATCATGTAAAGGACTAAAAGTTTAGAAGAATTGTCTTCTTGGTCAAACCCTAAATAAAATTTTAACCAAGCCAAATTGATGTAATTAGGGTTAAAATTGAGTGTAATTTAATCTAATCTTAGATCGTCCAATTTGAGCTCAAATCTTGATCAAATAGGCTCAGATCGGACCCAATTGAACGGCCTAGATGTATTGCATGTTTCCCCTTTAGTAGCTCGTCGAAACCCCAACCCTAGTAGGTGAATTTTGGGAGAATTGGCGGCGCGACTCGGTCAATCCGTGATTCCCACGCACGTCGAGTTGTGGGACTCTATCCAGCCCTCTCGTTCGCTCCCAGTTCGAATTGCCCCTATAAATCGAACCCTAGACCAACCTAGAACTCTATTTGCTGTGGCGGTCGGTGAGGATTGCGTTCGAGGGAGGTTTTTCGGCGTCTTCTTGGAGGTTCTTCTTATCGCGACCAGCGTTCGACGTCCCCTTCGCTCTTCGATTAAGGGAGGTTCTAGTAGACCCAACCTCAAGTAAAATATATCATCAAATTCATCTTCGAGTCCTCTTTCTTTTGATAGTAAAAGCCCCAAATCTTATTCAGCATAGCCTTCGCATTGCTAATTTTAGTCGGAGCATGTCGTATTAGGGCACCGATCTTGTACCCTCTCCTTATCTCGATTGAATGCTAGGTTAAGCAGGTTGAAAATTTTAATTGAGCATGCTATATTGTGCATTTTTTTGTTATCTTTCTAGTGATAGCTTTTTGCCCAATTTTCATGCACCATACCGAGCCAATTTCTTGCTACAACCGAAGTCTGTCGGAGTTCGCCGGAGGTCGGACAGGGCATCCCGTATGCGGTCGTAACATGGACCACTTATGACCCTGGCGGTCTCGCGACTGACCAATTTTCCACCTTTCATATGTATTTGAATCTATTAGACCTTAGCGGCCCCTCGATAGACCGCATGTTCAAGGTTAGCGGCCTATTCTAGGACCGTTTCCTACCCCAGCGGCCATGCCACGACCATTTTATGTGCTGTTCTAGTTACACTTATTCCTTTTGTTAGATATCATGATTAGGATAGCAACCCACTAAATAATTGGAGCATATGAAATAATTAACTGTGATTATGACTGTCAATAACTTTCCTTTCATCCCAATTGTATCCCCTTATCTATTCCTTTCTACTTGATAAACAAATTGTTAAATTCATAAGTCATTGGTCCTTGATTAATTGTTAGGTTTGTTTGACAGTCGCTTCACTCCGGTGGTGTTGACGGACCGCTATACATTCATTTTTCGATGGTTAATTAGCCTAAATTCTTGTAATAGTTGGGACTCTCCGCCAGATATTCCTTTCGTCAGACTAGGACCTCTATTATGAGACCTCCGTAAGCCCCCGCAAGCCTAAGATTTCCACTAGCATGCCGGGCGGGTTGTACCCACAAAACCTGAACCTTTTAAGTCGTTTGAATCGCTAGTTTTGACCCGTGCCAAAATCGGGACTATCCTATCTATTGCGGCCCCTCTGAGACCGTTTCTGTCAGTGTGCGGTCCAGTCATGACCGCCGGACTGTTTAAGCGGCCCTCCTGTGATCGCATTCAACCGGCTGTGCGTCGACTTCCCTTGGGTGCGTCGACCTTAGTCCTCTGGACTCAGTGATGTATGTGGTCATTAGTAGACCGTTTACGTATTCAAGCGGCCCAGCTAGGACCGTCTGGTCGTGATTGCGGCCCATATTGGACCGTTTCTACTCTCTCGCTCTGGGCTTGGACCCTTTGACCCAGCTAGCCTTTTGCAGTCCAGCCTAGACCGTTTCTCTTCTAGGTGGCCTGATCATGACCGCATCTATCCAGAACTTGTTTTCATGTGTTTCATGCTTGTTTTATACTCATAAATCTCTTGACTTCTCAGTCAATCAATGAAATACAACTTGATCTTAGTTGGTAAGTTACATGGCTTAACCTTGGAATTCTGGCCAATTCCAAATGAATGTCTAAGATGGTTACTTGGGATCTTGGATCCACCAAATCAATGCCAACGCATCATAAGGGCTTGGTCTGGTCCTAGGAGGAGTGCCCGAAAAGTACTAGTGCCCCGGGGAGTTGTAATGACATGGTGAGTCATTGCACCGAGTGCATGACTAGCGTGATATCTATGACATTCGTTCATTTTGATATTCTTGGACATTCCTACTGGAGTTAATTCTACTTGACTTGCTTGTTATTTGCTTGATCGGCCAAGTACAAGGAAATGATATATCTATGTTCTATTTTATTCTCATGCCATTCCTGCTTATGTTAGTTGGTTATCGCCATTTATTTTGTTCACATGACATTAAATTAAATTGTTAATTACTTAAACTCTGCCTGCTATTACCTATTGAGCGTTCGCTCACCCAGTTTTTCCCTCATTTCAGGTTGTTCCGATGAGGATACACAAACAGACGGGGATGGGCAGGAGTGAAGACATGAGTGGACCTGATAGTCATGAATTGAGAGTTGTCTTATTGGTTTTGTTGAGTTTTGTTAAGTCTTTGTTTAGTCCAGTCACTGAGTGACTACTTAGAGTTATAATTTTTCTCGATTTTCGTCTCTTCGAGTCGTAAGGTTGGAAATCTTGATGTTGTTGGAGTAGTTGGACAAGTTATTTTGATGGTTGATTTAAATTGGTATTTTGGAGCCATTCGTTCCCTTGCAATTATATTCTTTTAAATTTCGCTAATTGCTCCGTTTTATCATAAATGTATAACTGCTGTGTTCTTATATTCAGCGTCGGGGCGTGACACACATATGGGTGTCTTGGACCACCACTGCATCCTGTAAGGATTTAGGGTCTAGTGTAAGTCTACTTTTCTTTATTTGTATAGTTTGTTAGGAGTCTATACATGCATGTGTCGAGTGCATAGAAATTGCATAGTCGTTGTCAAATGCCAGCAATGCAAGATGCAATGAGTTGCTTTATGCTTAAGGCACCCCTGTGAGTTCCGAGTGGATGTATATGTCATGATCAGGGTCAAACCTGAACTGTTTCCCTCCAGAACCGTGAAAAAATTGCAAACTCGTAGTGCCAGTTCCTTTCGAGTGTGAGGCAAGTCGGGTCCAAATACGTATGTTGTAGACTTGCCCGAGGAAGAGTCTGGGATCAGCTCTAGCTTCCATGTATTGGATCTAGTCACCTACAGGGACCTAGCGGTGATTCCCATTGAGCATTGCAAGCCATCTCCTCCCCTTCAGAGTGACCTTGTCCCTGAGTGTCCACCACTAGCCTCATTCCTACAGCAGCGTGAGCATATAGAACATATATGGGATGAGTAGGTGACGACTAGTAGGAGTGGAGCGTACCCGTGCTATCTAATACGGTGGAGAGCACGGCCCACAGCTGATGACACGTGGATCACCCGAGCAGAGATACCAAGGATGGATCAAGATTGGCAGGAGCGATACATGAGCAACAACACCCCTTACTCGACGGGGTTGAGTTCTTCCCACCTGGGGAGAATTGATGGGACATCAGAGCCAGGCATCTAACTTTTTTATTGCACTGAGTCAATTGGGTTCAATTGTAAGGCAATTATAAGCCAATGGGCTAGTCATTAGGAATTAATGGGTTTCTTTGTAAAAAGGCCACTTAGGCCCAGCGGGCCCCCCACCATCTCTCTCATTGGGCCACCTAGCTTCTAGGGCCCATAGGGGTTGGTCCATGGTCCATGGTCCATTATCCATGGTGGACTTGGACCAAGAAGACCATTTAAACTTGGACCAAGAAGAAAAGTCCAAGATGCCATTCTAAGGGCCCCCCCTTCCTTTACCCCTTTTTTAAATTTTTTATGTAATTTGACCATGGGAGAAGAAATTAGAATTTTCTATCCCTTAATTACCCCTCCCTAACCCTAGATCTGAGCTTAGTATAGCTCATTTAGCTAGGGTTATAAAACTCTTGTATTTCATTAATTTCATGAGGAATTTGAAGAAAAAATCAGAAATTTCTCCATTTGCCCAAGGGCACCCCTCTCTCTTCCCCTTGCAGCTATGATGGTTGCTTGATTCCAAGGTGTGAAGCCTTGCCCTTGGTGTGATTCCGAGGTTTATCACCTCTGCTGGATGTGACTTTCAGCCACAGCAGCCGCCGCCTCCGTTCGTGCCGCCATCGAGCCGCCACGGTCATTTTTTCGGCCTGCTGTCTTGAATTTCGAGTTGCTTGATAGAAGGTTGAAGATGGATCTATAACTCAAGATCCAACCGTTGGATCGAGCTGATTTCTTCAGGGTTGGTTTATATCGTTTTCCCCAATCCCTAGTTTGATTTTTACTTCGATCAGATCCCGTTTGCTCCCCCTCCCACAATCTTCTTTCCACCCCTCGCAGTCTGCATGTGTGCAGATCTGCGCGATAGTAGTATGCAGATCTATTTTTCCCATCCCCTAAATCAGATCCAAAAATTACAAAAATATTTGTGCGTGATCCTCACTCCTCCCCCTCTCACCCATAAAATTCCCAAAGTCTACATCTGCCAACTTCCCTTCAGTCAAAATTCATTCTCAGGCAGATCTTACTCTGTCCTGCCTGTTCTGTAACCAGAACCAGAAATAACTACAATGTTTCAGAGTTTTTTCATGTAAGATCTGGCCGTTGGATGGTCTTGGATTCATATTTTTTGTAGCTCTTCGAGTGCTCTTCGTAACGGTGCTAGCCTCGCTCGAATTCGACGCTGGATCTGGGCACTGGAGCCGATCTCGCCGGGTCGCGCAGGTCTGTCCCGAGACAGGACTGCGGGACAGTGTTGGGAGTTAAATCCCAATAACTATCCCAGCTCCAATCCAGTGACCACCGCTCCTGGGGATTGACCAGGAACACTCCAGCAACGTTCCAGCCAGCCGCCGCAGCAAGGAGACGCCCGGACGCCATCGTCCCAGTAGCCGGACCCGCTTGCTGTCCTGTGGGCCTGAGCTGAACTGAACCAAACTGGCTGTCCGCATCCGCTCGAGCGTCACCGCCGTACTTCCCGTCAACCCAAAATCGGCACTCCTGGTTCACTGTTGTAGCCCTTTACCTCTTTGCGTGGAGTGGGCCATAAAATTTTGTTGTAATTATTTACATCTACTATACCGAGAGTTACGATTCTTGGCTGGGGTTGTCTTCCCCACGCTCAGAGCGTGGAGGTACATTTTCGCTCCTCTTATTTGACATTTGCTTAGTTTGTATATGTTTGAATGTCGCTGCTTGAGTAATAGGTTTCGAGCTCGTTATCATTTTTGATCATCGTTGCAAGAGAGCGAGCATGACCCATCCCGTGACTCGATCCGAGCACATGAAAAGAGCTGAGTACCCTTGACTCACTGTCGGTTTCTCAACTGCACAGATCCACATGTTTCCCTCACGTGGGAAGATCGTGAGCTTGTATTTCTTGTTGAGGACACATTCTCCTCTTCTGGAGCTCTTTGGTGCCTAGTGTTCGCGTCGTCACTAGTCGCGTTGTCAATTTAGTCACGCCATCGCCTAGAGTCCCAGATTTGCATCAAATTGGCATCGAGTCCCATTTCATCCTGCATCACATTGATGTGGATCCTCTGGGGGCGGTTGTTGATTTCTTCTGGGGGGATCCTGCTATCCTCCCGTTGCTCGGCTACGTACTGGGAGAGATGTCCTTGGCGGATTAGACTCTCGATCTCATCCTCGAGCTGTTGATAATCACCAATATGATGCCCATGATCATCATGGAACTGACAGTGCTTCCGACGACTGTGGCATCTCGAGTCAGCTTTCATCAGCTCGGGTCGGTGGAGTAGGCCTTTGGTTGCTGTTTCCATAATGTGCCTTTCCCAGATGGGACCTGGGCTTTGTCGAAGTTTGAGTTCTGATAGAGCTGGTGTAGTACCGTTATGGGCTTTCGGCTTCCGAGGTATGAGATGGTTCTTGGCGCAGAGCTGACAGAATTGTCACAGTTAGTTGGAATGATTGTGTGAGCTGGCGAGGCTCAGTGATGATGGTCCGTTGCAGAAGCCGTGAGATAGTCAGCTGGTAGCGGTGCTGACATGTGATTGGTCCGCTGAGCTTTGGATTTGATCGGTGACTCTCTCATAATGAGGATTTCGTTTCCTCGGTGAGCGAAATCGTGGCAGCGTGCCACGGTTGGATTTTCGTTGTGACTGAGGTGATGCCAGACTTGTGCCCTTTTGTGTTATGCCCGCTCTGATGATCAGAGTGCATTGCGTGTGGAGCGAGGCATGTTGATCGTGATCAAGGTCTGGCTGTGTCCCTCAGGATTTGTTTTCTCACGAATGTCGAGGTTTGGCTGGAGCTCTGGGAGCATTGCCAGTTGGGTGTGTCATTCTTCCCGTTGAGATTGTAGTTGCCTCAAATTTCAAGGATGAAATTTCTATAAGGAGGGGAGGACTGTAACACCCTGGAATTTTTTTCAATTTTTCAAGATCCGGATCCACGAGTTCAGAGCGTCGTTGCGAGTCCCGGTGCATGTTTTGGGCTTTACACGTGCTTTTGCCTATCAGACGTTCAAAACTCCGTATAGAGTGAACCGATGTGTTCTCCAACTCCGGGACGTTACCAGTGCGTTGTATGTTTTCCGAAGATCGTGGGGAGTATTTTTCCCTATTTGATCGGGCGGAACCAGTCGATCGAACGGCAGCGACGAACGGGGGAATTCTCGCCTCAGCTCGGTCGACCGACCGGCCAGTGCCAGTCGATCGACTTGGGCGTACCCCTCCCCTACTGGTGGGCGGTCGACCCCCCAGCCTGGGCCGGTCGATCGACCCTGTCGGTCGACCGACCACAGGGGTCTGGTCGACCGAACTGTAGTGGGCAAGTCCATTTTTGGCCGCGGTCGGTCCGGTTGAGACCCAATGATCGTCCTTTGGTCCCGTGAGTGTCCCGGACACCCCGTGGGTACCGTGACCATGTTTTTGGGTGTCCGAAAGTGTCATTTTACCTCGATTAGCATGCCCGTAGGTTTTAAGGGTTCGAGTGACCCTTTGTGTTCTGGGCTTCTATGCTTTCGCTAGATCGAGTCGCCGTGTGACGGCATGAGTGCGGAGGGTTATTCCCGCACATCATTAGCCTCTTTGGAACGTGGTTTCCGGGTAGGCCATGTGTATGGCATGTGGACTGTGAGTCCAGTTACCCTGCCGGGGGCTGGAGGGTTTTCTTCGCTTCCCTTTGGAAGGTATTGAGCTCGGCGGTCATGAGCCGCCTTGAGCATTATATTACCTAGGTTTTTGACCTATGGATAGGCCAAATTGACGGCCTAGGGCTGTCCTGTGCAACGGTCTTGACCCTGAGTCCTGTGACTCAAGGACCGTTGGTTTAATAGGTTTTAGTGGACTGCTTAGAGTCCGGTGGCATCATGCCATCCGTCTTCTGAGCTGGACGTGACAGGGCCTATGCGTGGCGTGTCCGTGTTCCGGTGGTTTCCCTCGAGAGTCGCTTCTGTGGTGACCCCCACTGGTAGTAGCCTCCTGGGCACGCTTGTGCCAACCCACCTGAGAGTAGGTGGAGAGCTATAGTAGCTTGCCTAGGCACACATGTGCTAACCCACCTAGGGGGTAGGTGGAGAGCTAGACCCGCTAGAGATGATTTTTAGGCTGGTTACCGTTGGGCCTCCTCTGTAGTGACTCGAGTCTGAGTTGGGAGGAAAACCAGCTAGAGGGCCTAGCGTTATACATTCTGTCAGTGTATGCACACATGGTCGGGGGCTTCGGACGCGTGCTAACGAGTACGACCCCGAGTAGACCCGTGTTTCTACTGTGGTTTGTGTGGTGTATTGGTTTGACCCCGGGGTAAGGGAGACACCTGCGGCGTGGACTAAGTCATCGGTGGATAGTTCCAGCCTTGCTTTTAGTGGGCAGTACTCTTGCTACATGGGACGTGTTTTCCCATGTTTTCATGTGGTTTCTGAGTGTCTTTTAGGCACTGAGGTTCAGGATTTTCGGTAAAGGTTACCAAAAGTTTACCCCAGATAAAATAGGGTTCACGACAGCATTGTCATGATGGTTCTTTTGGCAGCGTAGCCATGGTTTTTCTCGTTAGTCCAGTGGTCCCCCGACCATGAGATTGAGGTGTGTTTCCCGATACAGTAGGAGTAGTAGTAGACCCAAGGTTTTGCCGACCATCGTGTTCGCCGCTCCTTCTGCTGTTATCATTATCATTGCTACTGTTCTTATTTTTCCACCGTTGTTTACGGTTGGGGTTCCCTATTGAGCCAGTAAGACGAGGCTCACCCCAGCTTTTCAGGTGTGGCGGTTCTTCCTCGAGGTTCGAGGGTGCTGCACAGAGATTTCTAGGAGCTAGCTCACCGGGCCGAGTGTTCACTCGCCATTGGGTACGTTTTATTTTCTGTAGACTGTACTTTTTGGACTAGACTATGTAGTTAGTTTATTATTGTATTTCCTGCTTTATTTCTTATTTCTGTGTATACTGCCACTCACACAGACCTTTTAGCCCTTCCGAGCCCTCCGGCTCGTGGGTGGCGGACTAGGATTTGAATAGTATCAGATCATTTCCCGGTATCAGGATCGTGGGTCGTTATAGTGTTGGGGGGGGTCGTCCCCTCGTGTGTGTGGGGGGGGGGGGGGGGTCATCCCCTTGTGTGTGCGTGTGTGTGTGTGTGTGTGTGTGTGTGTTGAGGACTTTGTCCTCATGTGGTAAAGCCTCACCGGGTTTGGTGAGGGGTGGACGTAGGTTGCAGGTTTGCAACCGAACCACCTTAACAATCCTTGTGCAATTGGTTGTGCCTTGTGTGTTTGATCCTTATTCTCTATCCTCATTCATAGGTTCGCAAGTTGGTTTAAACGCATGCTATCTTAGTCGTTTTTCAATTAATGCAAGCTGGTTTACTCTCCACACCCTAGGAGTCTGTTGAGCTGTAGCTCAACTTGAGTGATGAACTATTTGTGTGGGAGCCTGTGAACCATTCTTGTTAAAACCGTTGTGCATTAAGTCTAAGTGTTTTATTTGTTTCATGGCAGTAATATGTGTGTTTATCAGTTAAGTTCTTAAAAGGGCAAAGTTTGTACCGGATCTATTCAACCCCCCCTTCTAGATCTGCTTGCACCCAAGGGACCTAATAGTTGGTATCGAGCCTAGCTCTGTCACACCCAGATCCAATGATCTACAGAGACAGATCTCGGTGCATTTGAAATCATGAGTTCTTTTGTCGATCAAATTTTCATGTTTTTCCCTCCGATCTTTACTGGTTCTGATTTCAATGAATGGTTGGGAAGAGTATGTCAATGTGTAAACTCACATGATCCTAAGCTCTGGAGGATTATTACAAATTATCCTTCTAGTCTGCCTAAGGACAAAGCCAGCTGGACTGATCATCACAAGTCCATACATTTCAGCAATCTCATAGCTTTAAATCTGATGAAAGCTATAGTTGATCCCAGGACGTTTCCCTTTGTATCTACCGGCAGCAGAGCTAAGCAGATTCTGGATGGTTTGATAGACACCCATGAAGAAGAAGATCGAAGACAGAAATGCCTCACGGTCGATCATCCGGAACAGTATAGTGACCCGTCCTCATCTCAGGTACGCTTTGACTCCGAGGACGTTACATTTGAGGAGCTTATGGACTCATATGTTGAGTTGGCTAAGCAATACAAGAAAATAAAATCTGAAAACAAAAGGTTAAGAAGAAGACTTGAAAACAGCTCCAATGATATCTCTCCTTGTAAGAACTGCTCCATGCTTGAGAAGCTTAATGAAACTCTCATGTTTGACTTAGGTTTGCATAAAGAAAGCATTCGCTATTTGAGAAATGAAAATGGAACTTTGCGAGCTAAAATCACTAGATTGGAAGAGATTGTACGACAACTTCAAGACCAGTCTAAATCAATGTCAAATGATCAATTGCTGATTGATGAACTGATCGAAGATAAACATTTGGCTGATTAAAATGAAAGGCTTATTGAAGAGAACAAAAATTTGAGAAAAGAATGATGCGTTAAATAAAAAGATGCTCACCCTTGAGAAAGGTAAAAACATAGTCAATGATCATTCTAAAAAAATTGACTGAGTTAGAATTGGAAACTAAAAACCTTAGAACATTGAATGCCATGCTCAATGAGCAAGTGGCTGTGTGTGAGGAGGAGTTGACTAGTTCTGAATTGCACATCTCCTCATTGGAAGATGAAGTTAAAGACTTAAATGACTCACTGTCAAAATTAATGCAGGGTAGAGACAACCTAGATAGACTTCTGGGAACGAAAGTCAATTTTTAAGGAGAAGGTTTGGGGTATAAACCTGTAAGTAAAAAATCCTTTGGGAACAAGTTATACACCTCTTTTGTTTCTGGCTCAAATGAGCCCATCACATCTAGTGTTCCCCCAAAACCATGCACAGCTCAGAAAAATCAAAAACAAATCAAAAATCAAAAAAAGAAAGCATTCAATCAAAAATAGAAAAATGGCTTTGTTGATGTTGATGTGCATGCTAGGAAGGTTAATGCTAAGCTTCATGTTTCTATTGTGAAAATTTTGGTCATTTCATGCATGAATGTTTTATCCTGAGGAATGATGAGATAAAAGCATGCAAGAACAGATTGGATGAAGAAAAAGGAAATGGGAAAGGACATGTCAATTGTGCAAGGAAGTATGCTCAGCATATTTCTAATCAAATGCCCTGGAATGGTGTTGATAAACTATCTACCCCGCCCCCTAACTATGCTAATAACATATAAGTATGAACAAGCATGGAAATATGAATAAAGGGTGATGAATAAATAGGAAAACGTACCGTGATCACCACCGAGGGTTAACAACGCCAAAGGGATCAAGAGATGAAAGGAACGGCGCCGTGTACCTTGGAAAGATGAAGACATGATCGCGCTTAAGGAATGGGGTGAGGGGAACGTCGTGGATTACATCTCTTCTCCTTCCAGTCGGCTAGAGGAAGAAGGCCTCACATTGTATTCATGCTCTCCAGCAAAACAAAGATCAAACACAAAAGCAAAAACCCATTAGAATATGAGTGTAGCATCAAATCCCACAGTGATGAAATAGGGTTAGAAATTGAGGAAGAACGTACCGGGGGGAGGTTTTTAACCCCTGTGGAAGGGTGCAAAGGATAGATGTGTGTATTGTGATGAGATAGAAACAAATAGGAGTTGAAAACATGAAGTAGAACTGTGGGGAGAATGCATGCAATATGAAGAAAAGTGCAGGTTGTAGCAGAAAATAGAGATTTTGTGATGATTTTGAGAATTGGAGGATGAATAACTAAGAAAAGAAAGAGATATAGAAAGCCCTTGAACGTGGAAATCGAAGATAATACTTCCCTCTTAAGGTTAGGGTTGAAGCAGAAAGTGTATGATGTGGCATGGCTTCACCCCGAACCGAGAAAGAGCCCCCCTTCGCAACCTGCGAACCTGGATGCTTTAAATAGGAGCAAAAAATTTCAGGGATAAGATGCATAAACCTCAAGATAATAGTGGTAGGAAGAGTCCTAAGTCGAAGGAAACCAAGGTGGAGGCTTATATCCCTTGAAAGTGGTGTCAACAAGAGTTCCAAAGAGCCCATCGGCGAAGAAATCGAAGTTCGGGAACATCCGGACTCTCTGTCTTAACAATGGCCTATCGCACGGCCGCTTCTTGATGAAAACGGTCATGGAAGGACCGCAAGGCTATGGCAAATGGTCTAGGGGGTGACCGCAAGGCTCCAGGGGTGAAACAGGGTGATTTTGGGCAAGTTTGGGGCCAAACAGTCTAGTAAAGATCATTTTTTATGGCCTAGCGGTCTTCCCAGGACTGCTAGGTTGCTGAAGGAAAATTTCTGTGCAGAATTTGCGTGACTTTGGAAATGAGAGCATATCTCGAAAGCGGTGCAGAACTAGCAAAAGTGGTGAAGAAGAAATTATAGATAACTGAAAGATGAACAACTTTCATGAAGAGAGCAAGATGAAAAGATGATAAGAAGGGGGAGAAAATGGGGCGAGAACAGAGAGGAAAAATGTTGGGACGCAAGTAAACAGTGTAGCCTACCATAAAAGTGCAAATAATCTGAAATCGGCACAGAACTGGCCAATGGTGTAAAAGAAGAAATTGTAGAGCTTTAAAAGATGAACAACTTTGGTGAAGATCACTTAATGAATAAAGGACCATAACACGATGAAAATGGGCTATTTTCATGACCACATAGTGAAAAGAGCTGAATGCTTGATAGAAGCCGACCTAAATGGGACGTAAGTCGACTTGGAAGGCCAAAAGTTGATAAAATAAGCTCCCGGGCTCTACGAAATCATGATCTCCAAAGTCCAAAGGCTAGGGAATAATGAAATGGGCTCGAAATCCATCCAAGGAAGGCTCCAAAGCAATGGGTAATTGATGAGAATCTACATTGAGCACTAACTTTTAGTTTGCATTTGTGTCCTTTTTATTTGCCTTTATATCCTTGGGAAAATGGGTTTGAAATTATAAGGCTTTGTAAGCCGATTTGTTATTCCTTAAAGATCTTTGGGTTTTTTTGTAAATGTTCAGCAGGTCTAGCGGGGGCCCCTCAGCCTCTCTCCTATTGGTCCACCTAAGCCGTAGGGCCCATGTGGGGCTGGTCAAATGTCTAAGGTGGGCTTCTAGAAGACTTGACCATTCAAGGGGACAAATGGGTTAAAAAGTCCATATTCTCTCCACTTTCTTGGTCCAAGGTAGGCAACCTACCAAACTTGGACTTCCTTCCTTAGAAAATTCAAAAGATGGAAGCTTCCTTGTCCCCCCCTTGGTCCCTCTCCTCTCTCCCACGAAATTTTCACCCCCCACCCCTTTCCATGCTCTATATAAGTGTTGAGTTATGATTTTGATGTTTGTTGGCGTTATGGTTTTGATGATAACTAAACTTAATGTGTGATTGAGTGATGATAACTAAACTTATGGTTGATTGCACATTCATGATTAAATATGTTTGAGATGACAAATGGCAATGGTGCATGGTCTTGATTCATGCTTGATTGAATTATTTTTACAAGAGGCAAGAGGTTTCATAACCTCTTTAATGTGAACAAGCATGGTATTAACCTTAACTATCTTGTTTGCAGGATCAAACATGGCAGTCACCTGGTGAACTAAACTTGTGGATAAGCACCCTACTCCTCTACAATCCAAAACAGGTGGTATATGTCATTTACTATCAAGAACCATCGGTGAGACTCTTACCTTGTGTATCTCATGCTTAGCATCGATCTCACCTTGTGTGGCTTATGTATACACCTCATTCATGCACATTCAACATGCAACCCTTCTGGCCATCGTGCGCCCTCACCCGCGGATCGACCTGCGCGGTCAGGTCGCGGGGGTCAAGGGGGCAGCGCCCCTTGCGGGGGTTTCTGGGGGCGGAGTTTAAGGATTTATCATATGGATGTTTGAGCTATAGTTCTAATCAATTATCCATGTGTTTGCAGGTCCATATACTCAGTACAAATCCTCAAGGTCGAAGGAGTTTGATGCCACAAACGTAAATGAGCTGCTCAAGGGTTTAAAGGGCTGAACGGGAGAAACCTGGGGCTTCCCCTGCCAGCGGTCGACCGTCGGTCCAGGACCGGTCTACCGCTAGCAGCAGTCGACCGCCCAGACAGGGGCGGTCAACTGTTTTTCCCAGCAAGCAACGGACTGAAACCTGTAAAATTCCGGTCGACCGCCAGCCCTCTACAGGTCGACCTCCAGCCCCGAGGCCTACTTTTGTTGACTTTTGGTTCAAGTTCGAAGGGTGGTCTTTCCACCCATTTCATTAATAATTTTGCCCCCAATTACACCAGATTTCGTGGATCTGGTCTGGGGCTTGTCCAAAGGGCCATTCAAGAGTTATAAAACTCTCATTTGGTGCTAGAAACCCTAATCAACTAAGAGGGCTTCAAGGGAGATCAAAGGAGAGGCTATCCAAGTGGAGGAAGAGGAGAAGTATTGTAGCCGTGAACAGTACTCCGTGCAGCAAGTGTTCTTCATCCATCCTCAACCTATTTAAGGTAGATCTGAAGCCAACATCCTCCAAGGAAAAGAAGCAAGCAAGGAAGCAAGGATTCAAAGGAAGATTGCTCAAGGAAGAAAGAAGAAGAAGCAAGCAAGCAAGCAAGTAAGCCATCCAAGGGGATTCAAGTGGAGATCAAGAGGAGGTGTTCAAGTGAAGATTGAAGATATGTTCAAGATCCATAACATGCATTCAAGGGGAACCCAAAACAGGAGTTTTCTAAACTAATCCTCATCATATTTATGTTTTGGGTATTGTATTTGTGTTCATCATAAACTGAAGAATCTGTGTGTGTGTGGATCGTGTTGGATCCGTGGTCGTGTGTGTGTGTTGTTTTTGATTCTTGTGTGCGTAGGTCTTCTTAGATCTACGTGTGTTGTGTGGTTCTATTCAGATCATAGTATTTGTGTGTGGAGTGCTGCTTTTGTCGTAGCGTATGTTGTGATCCGGTTGTCGGATCGTGTTGGAGACATTGTCTCCGTGTGTGTGTGAATTGGGGCGCGTCCCCGTGTGTGTGTGTAGGTGTCGTCCTGCGTGTGTGGTTGGAGCGTTGTCTCCGTTTGAGGATTTATCCCCGAGTGAAGCCTCACCGGGTTTGGTGAGGGGTGGGGGTAGGATTGCCGTCGTGCATCCGAACCACCTTAAAAACCGCTGTGCATTGTGCTTGTATTGTGTGGTTTGCTCCATTTCCTCTATCTCCATTCTACATAAACGTTAGTTTAATTTGTTGTTCTCGATTTATCTTCGTCTATCTTTCTTAATCTATATCTTATCATATAAAGTTTGTTAAATCTAATTTGTGTTCAAATAGCTTTGAATCTCCTAACTAGCTTTGTATCACATATTTTATAAAAGGCCAAAAGTTTTCCTAAAATTGGTAATCACCCAATTCACCCCCCTCTTGGGTGTCATTGATCACAGAACTTCAATAAGAAGATGTATAGTGTCATTTGTAGATTTAATGAAGAATTAATGAAAAATTAGTGCATTTTTGCCAAGAGCAAGCCCTTGGGTGCCCTCTCTCCTCTCTCCCCCTTGCAGAGGTGTGAAGTCTCCTTCTTCTGAGGTGTGAAGCCTCCCTTCTACCCCCTTCTTGAGTGAGAAGCTCAGCACCACCGCCGTCGCCGCCAACGAGCCACCATCGCACCGCCACCGCCGCTTCTTCGGTATTCTATCCACCCCTGGATAGAACAGTAAAGCACATATTTTAGCTCTCCATCAGGAGCTCAGGTTGTGTCCAAAATTGGAGGGTGAGTTCCCCACGTCCCCGCCATCCTCCCGAAAAAAATATCGGTCATTTATCCCACTTTAGCTATTTTTCCCAATTCCATCTTTTCACCCCTAGCAATCTGCCTTCTGTGCAGATCCTATTATAGTAGCCTTGTTCTTCCTTTGTCCGACCCCCATCCCCATTTGTGATTGAGTCCAAATTTTGACTGGGTGTTCTGCCCACCAAAACCCACCTCCATAAATTTTCGCTTGAATTTAGGAGTTCTTTTTCCCTTCTGAAAAATTAAAACTCAAGCCAAAATCTATTCTGTCCTGTGCAGTCCAGATCTGACCCCTGTCCATTAAAAAATCTATTTCCCCTTCCCAACCACCTATATAAAATCCACAACAAATATTGGCATCTTCCTTACTTCCCCCTCTCTAACTTTCATCAAGGGCCCAACTTCTAGATCCGATGTTTTCCCCTCGGTCAACTCTCATTCTCAGGCAGATCCAAATCTATCTTGTCAGATCTGACCCTGTGAACTAGTAGGTTGTAAATTCGACCAAGGCTACTATAGGGACAGAAAAAAATCTTTCTCTAGCCATAGGGCGTAGCCCCCTTGAGATAGCTTTCTAACGGCGCCAATCTCGCGTCAATCAGAGGTCGGGGCTGTTCCCAGCAGCCGTTCTCACTGGGTCGCGCACTGTAGAACAGAAGTACAAGTCCGTGGATAGCAAGCCGCACCGGCCGCCTGGCCGGCCGACTCGCCTTCCACAAGGCCAACCAGAATGTCGTCTTCCCAGGGAGCGTCCCTCCAGGAGCCACCGTCGCAGTAGTACCATTCCCGGTCCACTCGGCCCACCAGCCAGCAAGTAGGCCCCACAACCCATAGCACGCGTCATCCAGACGGCACCGACGGAGCTGTCCAACTCGCTGCCCATCAACCCAAGATCAGTTCTCCCAAGCCCCTATTGTAGCCCTTTACCTCCCTGCGTGGAGTGGGCAGCAAATTAAATTCTGTAATTATTGTAATATTTTTTATCGGGAGTTACCGTACTTGGCCGGGGTCGTCTTCCCCACACCGGGAGCGTGGAGATAACTTCGCCACTCTCTTATCGCATTTGCTTATCTTGTATATTTTTGAATGCCGCTGCATGAGTGATAGGTTTGTTATGTTAGATGGACGTAGTCTATTACCATGGAGAGTGGATCTAGAGGGGGGTGAATAGATCCATTGCCTAATTTAAAACCAATATGAGGCTCTAATGCGGAATATAGGCAGATCTACTAAATCACTAACTCGAGTATTAGATTTGAACAGAAGCAAATCAAACTGTGAAGGTAAACAGGAAATCCAATCGCACACAGTTCATGGACAATCACACAAACACAAGGCACACATGATTTTTAGGTGGTTCGGTCAGGAGACCTACGTCCACCCCACACTCAACTAAGTATGGCTTACTACTGCGCAACACAGCTTGCGTCTGCTGGGCAGTACAGCTTGGCCTACAACAGCTGATACACAGGTTCGCTGGGCTTTACAGCTTGCCGACCAGAGGAACAGATCCTCTGCAACCGCTGGGCAATACAGCTTAGCCGTCCGAGACCAAGTCTCGCCTGCTGAGGATTACAGCCTCACTTGTCCAGTGGAAACCTCCACTGCAAGTGCTGCCTCACAGCTTGATAAAAAAAGTGTATCGAAAGCAAGAAAAATAGAAACAAACTAAATGTAAAAATAAGATGAATGTAGCTCAAGTATGAGTAGAATTAGCTCTGGTATCTGAACCAAAAGTCTGATTTACAAGATCTCTCGAAAGCTCTCTCAACTCAACTCTCTCAATCAAACTCTCTCAATCAAACTCTCTCAACACATCTCTCTTTTCTCTCTTTCTTTTCTTCTTTGCTTTTCTTCTCTATGGATCTTGGTGGCTCTCTGCTGCTTCAGACTTTCAGTCTCACTGTATAGACTTTGCCACCACTTCGATCAGCCTCCTTCTGAAGAAGAAAGCTCATATATATACCAGCAGCAGATTGGATAAGGGCGTTGTGCTTCCACATTTCCTGCCCAAAGAATTTGCCAGATCTGAGGAAATTTCATCCACATGGCAGCATCCTGGATGGGCTGCTTCCACGTGTCACCATCTGGGCACCTCGTCCTCCATGGATCACGAGCCATGTCATCAATCTCAGCCAGGAGTCCCTGTCAGATAGAGAATCGAATTATCAGTTTAAGTATAGAATCCTGTACAGACTTTGTAGGATGCAGTGCATTGTATAGACTTTGCACTGTATAGAAATTGTGAATGCGAATGCAATGTACAAACTCTACGTATGCAGTGCCATGGCATTGTACAGACTTAGTGAATGCAGTGCTGTGGCATTGTACAGACTTCAGGTATGCAATGCTAAGAACATAGCAGATGGTTGTATAGACATGCCATATGAATTTGTAGACTCATCGTGCAATGTCGTCTAGACTTTGTATATGCAGAGCTATGCGATGTACATACTTCCTATATGAAGGCAACCGCTGTACAGACTTGCTGAAGTGTAATGCAATGTGCAGACTTTGAAGAACATTCAGCAGCCAATGTATAGACTTACGCAATGTAAAGACTTGGACAGACAACTGAACGATGTATGGGCTTCAACTTAAAGGATGGACAATGTACAGACTTGAATGCTATACGATGTACAGACTTCATGATATGCATGAGACTCTAAGGAAGAAGGACGATGTATAGACTTAGCCATCCTTCAGCTCGATGTACAGACTTTTTGAATTATGCATGCAATGCACTAGACGATGTATGGACTTAGCCGATGTAGACTAGTCTGATGTACAGACTTGCTCGTTGTTCAGACTTCATGAACGATGTATAGACTTGCCAAGGAAAAGGCTGTACAGACTTGAGCAAAGCAAAGTAATTGAATGTATAGACTTCACGATGTGAAGACTTGTCAAAGACAACTGGATGATGTACAGACTTGAGCAAAGCAAAGTCTGTACAGACTAGAAGGTTCATAATGTAAAGACTTTGGCAAAGCAGCAATGTACAGACTTGCACAGTTCTGTGATGTATAGACGTTATCTGAAAGCCCAATGTACAGACTTGTAAAACTGAACGTATGTAAAGATCCCAATGTATAGACTTCGAAGTTCAACTGGTGAATGTACAGACTTTGAAGGTTCAACTGGTGAATGTACAGACTTCACCAATGTATAGACTTGGAAGTTCACTGATGGATGTACAGACTTCACCTCGAGCAAGCTACAGTGCAGTGTATGGACTTTGAAGAATTATGCATGATGCTGTACAGACTTCACTAATGTATAGACTTAGCTTCGTGCATGCTACAGTCCAATGTATGGACTTTGAATGACAGTGCAAGCACTGTATAGACTTTGAGCACAAACACCACAATACAATGTATAGACTTGCTAGTTATGTGAGCTGCAGTGTATGGACTTTGCCCAATGCATAAGACGCTAAGTGAGACGGACAGTGTATAGACTTAGCCAATGCAATGTATAGACTTACTGAGCTGACGCTGCATGAGACACTAAATAAGACAGACAGTGTATAGACTTCACAGCTCAAGTGAGACGGTGGATGTACAGGCTTTGAGCTCAACTGAGACGGACGATGTATAGACTTAGCCTGTGCGAACAATGCAGCAATGTATAGACATTATCGTGCAGACAGTACCTCACATGCATTAGTGTATAGACTGTATGCCTGATGGATGCACTGATGCAGTATATGCACAGAGGAAGCAATGCACCGATGCAATGCATGCACATAGCAGGTATTGAACTGAAGCAATGGATGTATAGACTTGTGTTCTCAACGATGCACAAACACAACACAAACACAACACGATGTATAGACTATGCTGAGTGTGAAGACTTGTGTGTGTGTGCAGTGTGTAGACTTGTGAAATGCATAGAACACACAGACAATCTGATAAAAGCAATTTCATCAAAACATAAACAGTTGCCAATCAATCAAAACAAGGTGTTGCCAATGAAGTAAAGCATATTGTCAACATCATCAACACAGAGGAGTCACAACAATTCCCCCTTTTTGATGATGGCAACCCCCTATCATATAGAAGAGCAACAACCTGTCATTCAGATGAATTTTTGATGAAAGACATGATTTGTTATTCAGATTATCATGCAGATGCTATGAATGCATGCTACGAAATAAAAACTAACTCCCTGCTCACAAGATCTCCCCCTTTGCCATAACATGATTCATACACTCCCCCTGGAATGAATTCAGAATTCATCAAACAGATAATATTCTCCCCCTTTGCCATCAACAAAGAGGAGGGAAAGTGATTACAAGGGAAGAACAAGAGAGATCATCTGACTGGCATTCTGAACAAGTAGTTCAGGAATAAGCATTCTAAAGACTAAAATTTTGGTATAAAGACTATATGAATTTTGAAACTACTTTCATGTAGAATTCTGGTTTAAAGACTATAAAATTTTGAGTTCATGCACTACAATCAATGGATAAGTTTTCTGTGCATGATAAAACAATAAATCAGAATCACATTTGCATGAGAGATTCACTTTCAAAATATCTTACTTTCATAGACTCAGTAACAAAAATGTTAAGAGTTACCAGGTCATGTATTGAAATTAAACAAATTGACATCCATGAAATTTCTTTTGAAGGAACAGCATTTTCAATATTAGTTCATTAAGGGCATTCAGGTACCATTTGTCTTTTTACGTAAGGGTATACGTTTATCAGACGCCAATACCCCTAGATACTCAACATGATGGACCATTCTGCCTATGATCAAACTCAATAAAATTGATTTAAACCTTTTTATCTGAGGGTACACGTTTATCAGACGCCAGTTACCCCCAGGTACTCAGTGAAACCACCCTACTGTTTTGATCATTTTATACAGAGATAACTGATACACCTCATGACTTAAGTATTGTCCATTTCTTTGATGGATCACTTAGTTTCTCAGTATTTTACCAGTCATTGCTCTGCCAATGTTATTTTCAATAATTTTTAATATTTTTCAATATCTTTCTTAGCTGTCCTTTATTTGTTTCAGAATGACTTGTTTAAGAACAATACACATACTTAGCTTCTCTAACATGATTTCAGATGAGTTTTCAGATTTCAGATATGATTAGCTTTGTCTGACATGAAATAAGATAAGGGTTGAGAGCTTTATCAATTTTCAGCTTTCTTATTTACTGATTGCAATCTTTAAACTTTAAACGTTTATAAAATTTAAACCATCAAAGTCAGTCTTTAAGCAATTAAAATTCTTATAAGAGAAGAAGTCTGTTTTCTATTACTTAGGAATCAGAACTGACTAACAGATTGCCATATTGTCAGACTCAACTCATTCAGGGTCAAAGAATTTGGATTTCAATAAGGTTGATGACCACTCTGAATTTCTAACAATACTCCCCCTGTCTATATGCATGTAATTTTACAAATGAATGGCAAGAATTAAATACCACTGCTATGATATGCAATGATGATCATGAGTGTGATGCCAAAAAAAATATGAATGTCATGCATGATCATGAGTCTGTTGCAACATTCAACATTCACAAGGTTTATTCAAGCCATCAGAGAGTTTCTTCATTATGCTGAAATTTACACAAGCCAAGTTCTCTTCTAAGAAATTTAAACCTTTCATTCCCAAGAGGCTTAGTAAAAATATCAGTAATTTATTTTTTAGTTTCAATGAAGTTCATTTCAATTTCCTTTTTGTTTACAACATCTCTAAGAAAATGGTGTTTGATCTCTATATGCTTAGTCCTAGAATGAGGAACAGGATTTTTAGCAAGGCATATAGCACTAGTATTATCACATAACATTGGAATACATCCCAATTTTATCTGAAAATCATCCAGTTGGTGCTTGATCCATAGTACTTGGGTAGCACAATTACCAGCTACAACATATTCAGCTTCAGCTGTAGACAAAGCTACAGTGTGTTGCTTCTTAGATGCCCAAGATACTAGACAGCCACCTTGGAATTGACAATATCCACTAGTGCTTTTTCTATCTACTCGACACCCAGCATAATCTGCATCAGTGTAAGCTAGAAGTTCTAACTCACACTTGGCAGGATACCAAAGACCTAGCTCTTGGGTGCCTAGTAAATATCTAAAGATCCTTTTCACTAATTTAAGATGTGATTCTTTGGGACTAGCCTGAAATCTAGAGCATAAACACACTGAAAATTGAATGTCAGGCCTAGATGCTGTAAGATATAGAAGGGATCCGATCATACCTCTATATAGCCTTTAGTCCACTGGTTTACCTTGAGGATCTTCATCCAAACTGGTTGAGGTACCCATTGGAGCAGCTATTTCCTTGAGGTTGTCCATTTTGTACTTCTTCAATAGATCCCTTATGTACTTGGACTGAGAGATGAAGGTACCATCCTTTGATTGTGTAACCTGCAGTCCAAGAAATAGTTTGAGCTCACCCATTGAGCTCATTTCAAACTCATTAGTCATAATTTGAGAGAATTCCTCACACAAATTGGGGTTAGTTGACCCAAACATAATGTCATCCACATAAATTTGAATGATAAGAATATCTTAATGACTCACCTTGGTGAACAATGTTTGATCAACTACAGCTCTTGTGAAGTTCTTATCAGTGAGGAATTTGCTCAACCTATCATACCAAGCTCTAGGAGCTTGCTTTAAACCATAGAGAGCTTTTCTGAGTTTATAGACATGATTAGGGAAGTCTAAGCATTCAAATCCAGAAGGCTGCCTCACATAGACATCCTCACTGATTTCCCCATTTAGAAAAGTAGATTTTACATCCATCTGTTGAAGATTTATTCCTAGGGAACATGCATAAGCCAATAATATTTTGATTTCTTCTAACCTGGATACAGGGGCAAAAGACTCTTCAAAGTCTATTCCAAATTCTTGATTATACCCCTGAGCTACAAGTCTGGCCTTATTTTTAATGACATTACCTGATTCATCAGTTTTATTTCTGAACACCCATTTAGTCCCTATGACTGTTTCATGATCAGGAGGTGGAACCAAATGCCACACCTTATTCTTGTCAAATTGAATTCCTGTCAAATTGATTGAGCTCCTCATGCATGGCATTAATCCAATGCACATCTTTGAGATTATCATGCAGATGCTATGAATGCATGCTACGAAATAAAAACTAACTCCCTGCTCACAAGATCTCCCCCTTTGCCATAACATGATTCATACACTCCCCCTGGAATGAATTCAGAATTCATCAAACAGACAATATTCTCCCCCTTTGCCATCAACAAAGAGGAGGGAAAGTGATTACAAGGGAAAGAATAAGAGAGATCATCTGACTGGCATTCTGAACAAGTAGTTCAGGAATAAGCATTCTAAAGACTATAAAATTTTGGTATAAAGACTATATGAATTTTGAAACTACTTTCATGTAGAATTCTGGTTTAAAGACTATAAAATTTTGAGTTCATGCACTACAATCAATGTATAAGTTTTCTGTGCATGATAAAACAATAAATCAGAATGACATTTGCATGAGAGATTCACTTTCAAAATATCTTACTTTCATAGACTCAGTAACAAAAATGTTAAAGAGTTACCAGGTCATGTATTGAAATTAAACAAATTGACATCCATGAAATTTCTTTTGAAGGAACAGCATTTTCAATATTAGTTCATTAAGGGCATTCAGGTACCATTTATCTTTTTACGTAAGGGTATACATTTATCAGACGCCAATACCCCTAGATACTCAACATGATGGACCATTCTGCCTATGATCAAACTCAATAAAATTAGTTTAAACCTTTTTATCTGAGGGTACACGTTTATCAGACGCCAGTTACCCCCAGGTACTCAGTGAAACCACCCTACTGTTTTGATCATTTTATACAGAGATAGCTGATACACCTCATGACTTAAGTATTATCCATTTCTTTGATGGATCACTTAGTTTCTCAGTATTTTACCAGTCATTGCTCTGCCAATATTTTTTTCAATAAATTTTCAATATTTTTTAATATCTTTCTTAGCTGTCCTTTATTTGTTTCAGAATGACTTGTTTAAGAACAATACACATACTTAGCTTCTCTAACATGATTTCAGATGAGTTTTCAGATTTCAGATATGATTAGCTTTGTCTGACATGAAATAAGATAAGGGTTGAAAGCTTTATCAATATTCAGCTTTCTTATTTACTGATTGCAATCTTTAAACTTTAAACTTTATAAAATTTAAACCATCAAAGTCAGTCTTTAAGCAATTAAAATTCTTATAAGAGAAGAAGTCTATTTTCTATTACTTAGGAATCAGAACTGACTAACAGATTGCCATATTGTCAGACTCAACTCATTCAGGGTCAAAGAATTTGGATTTCAATAAGGTTGATGACCACTCTGAATTTCTAACAATACTCCCCCTGTCTATATGCATGTAATTTTACAAATGAATGGCAAGAATTAAATACCACTGCTATGATATGCAATGATGATCATGAGTGTGATGCCAAAAAAAATATGAATGTCATGCATGATCATGAGTCTGTTGCAACATTCAACATTCACAAGGTTTATTCAAGCCATCAGAGAGTTTCTTCATTATGCTAAAATTTACACAAGCCAAGTTCTCTTCTAAGAAATTTAAACCTTTCATTCCCAAGAGGCTTAGTAAAAATATCAGTAATTTATTTTTCAGTTTCAATGAAGTTCATTTCAATTTCCTTTTTGTTTACAACATCTCTAAGAAAATGGTGTTTGATCTCTATATGCTTAGTCCTAGAATGATGAACAGGATTTTTAGCAAGGCATATAGCACTAGTATTATCACATAACATTGGAATACATCCCAATTTTATCTGAAAATCATCCAGTTGGTGCTTGATCCATAGTACTTGGGTAGCACAATTACCAGCTACAACATATTTAGCTTCAGCTGTAGACAAAGCTACAGTGTGTTGCTTCTTAGATGCCCAAGATACTAGACAGCCACCTAGGAATTGACAATATCCACTAGTGCTTTTTCTATCTACTCGACACCCAGCATAATCTGCATCAGTATAAGCTAGAAGTTCTAACTCACACTTGGCAGGATACCAAAGACCTAGCTCTTGGGTGCCTAGTAAATATCTAAAGATCCTTCTCACTAATTTAAGATGTGATTCTTTGGGACTAGCCTGAAATCTAGAGCATAAACACACTGAAAATTGAATGTCAGGCCTAGATGCTGTAAGATATAGAAGGGATCCGATCATACCTCTATATAGCCTTTAGTCCACTGGTTTACCTTGAGGATCTTCATCCAAACTGGTTGAGGTACCCATTGGAGCAGCTATTTCCTTGAGGTTGTCCATTTTGTACTTCTTCAATAGATCCCTTATGTACTTGGACTGAGAGATGAAGGTACCATCCTTTGATTGTGTAACCTGCAGTCCAAGAAATAGTTTGAGCTCACCCATTGAGCTCATTTCAAACTCATTAGTCATAATTTGAGAGAATTCCTCACACAAATTGGGGTTAGTTGACCCAAACACAATGTCATCCACATAAATTTGAATGATAAGAATATCTTAATGACTCACCTTGGTGAACAATGTTTGATCAACTACAGCTCTTGTGAAGTTCTTATCAGTGAGGAATTTGCTCAACCTATCATACCAAGCTCTAGGAGCTTGCTTTAAACCATAGAGAGCTTTTCTGAGTTTATAGACATGATTAGGGAAGTCTAAGCATTCAAATCCAGAAGGCTGCCTCACATAGACATCCTCACTGATTTCCCCATTTAGAAAAGTAGATTTTACATCCATCTGTTGAAGATTTATTCCTAGGGAACATGCATAAGCCAATAATATTTTGATTTCTTCTAACCTGGATACAGGGGCAAAAGACTCTTCAAAGTCTATTCCAAATTCTTGATTATACCCCTGAGCTACAAGTCTGGCCTTATTTTTAATGACATTACCTGATTCATCAGTTTTATTTCTGAACACCCATTTAGTCCCTATGACTGTTTCATGATCAGGAGGTGGAACCAAATGCCACACCTTATTCCTGTCAAATTGAATTCCTGTCAAATTGATTGAGCTCCTCATGCATGGCATTAATCCAATGCACATCTTTGAGAGCATAGTCAATGGACTTGGATTCTATATTTGAAACAAACGCATATGCATTCAATTCATTTTGAATCCTTAAGTGGCCTCTGGTCCTAGGGGGGTCATGCAGATTTCTAATTACATTATCTACAGGATGATCTTTAAGATATCTAATGTTAACAATTGGATTATCATGAAGTTCATTTACCTCACCCTGAACTGTAGGCTCTTCTTCATTAAGCTCTTCATTTCCTTCCTCATATTCGGATTGGTCTACAGAATTTCCTTCTTTCAGAATATCACCACTGTCTTCATTCCTGCATTGACCAATATTAGTCATTAA